>BSBM01000249.1:3227500-3680000 GCA_027924585.1 Larix kaempferi
ACCAAGTGTTTTAATTCACAACCATCCTACTCACCACCATTACATGATTAACAAAAAATAATGAGATTTCACATCCATATTTTTAATACAAAGTTGTCTAAGGTTCAATTTGAATGAAATCCATAAGTTACACATTCTATATTTCTATGATATACACACCACCAATCTACATCAACTTCCTCCCAACAATTTATTTTCACATGTCCTTTATCTATTTATTCCTTTCACCTTCTTGTTCCATTTTCAATTAATGTAAAACACCATTAAGATATAGAATTTCAAAAATTCAATCTTAAATAAAGTAATTTGTCATAAACCTCATCTCCTCCTCCTCATATAGTACAATTTTAGTGCATGCATCAACACCTTTATGCTCACCTTTCTTGTCATAAGTCTCAAAATAGTTCTAACTATGTAGCACAATGCATTTTTTGTTAAACAAACTCAAGCATTGAAATGCATAGGATATAATTTCATAATTATAACAATGTTTGGACATCACATCACCTCTTATTAAATAGGGAGGAATGTAGATTTAACATTATCAAGTGAAAAAATCGTAACATGTTTTGCATCATGGTAAATAATTATGTTCTAAGAATGCCTAAAATATTCTACCGCAGATCATCTAAGCTTTCTTGGTAACGAAGGCGTTAATATGGCTTCACGTTTAATGGATTTTCTTCATTCCGTACATCACTATCATCGATATATTTTTTAGAGATAGTAGAGTCATATATATATATTATGTTATTGGTCTTTCATTACATTATAAAAAATTTTGAGATAATATTATCAATGTATTTGAAATGTACATCTTCAATACTTTAAAATGAAGGTATGATTTTTCAAGTATTTATGGTGACCTTATTGAATCTTGTTTTACATCTTGTTCTTAAGTCACAATGTGATGCAATCATCAAATTATTATGTCAATTATTGAATTTTAGATTGCATTCTAATTTTACTTCATTAATATTCAGGTTTCTTCAACTTTTCTATAAATTTTCTCTTCAATCGTTTGGTAGTCTCTTCATCTAAGATCCTTGTGTTTTCTTAATTTTTAAATTTCTTTTTTTCTTCTATCAATCTCTTAATGTCATCAAGTATCACTTTTATTTTAGTTTCATAATCTAAGTATTTATCCATCCTTATTCCATTTTATCCTCTTTCATTGCTTTAAGTTCTTAACTTCCTCAATGCTTTAAGTTCTTAACTTCCTCAATGAGTGCTCCATAAGATATTCTAGTTTAGACAACTCATCACTTTTCATCTTGATACATCCTCTTCCTTCTTTTAATTGATCTTCAATTTTATGCATCTTCTCCAAATTGGTGTCCCTGATCAATTTATTCCATAAGAGTTTTTCAAATCCCTACCACTTGGAATATAATCCAGTAACTTCACCAAAAGTCCTCCACTACTTACAAGCTTCATCCTCAAAATGATAGTGTGCCCCAAAAAGATATACTAATTTCTTGTATCATTGCCATCAATTATATGGGATTAATAAAAATAAATCTTCATTCATAAGAAAATGCAATGAGAACAATGTATAGCAAAATAGAATTAAGGAATTAATAAAAATAAATCTTCATTCGTAAAAAAATGCAATGACAACAATGTATAGCAAAATAGAATTAAGGAACTAATAAAAATAAATCTTCATTCATAAGAAAATGCAATGAGAATAATGTATAACAAAATAGAATTGATCTAGATATTTATTAATCATAAAAATGACTTTGTTCAAAGCCTCCTTGCCCAAGAAGGAAGGAGGAAAAGACAACCCTAAATTCACTCTTTAATCTCAAGGAAATAATGCCTAATACAATCTCTATGAGAAAATATAAATACTCTTAAATCACTTAGAATTTTAACCTCTTATTTAGCCAATTTCCCATTAACTGAATTTGTACAAAGCCACCTTGCCAAGAAGGAAAGAGGAAAAGACACAACCTTAAATTCACTCTTTAGTCTGAAGAAAATAACCCCTACTACAATCTTTACAATCATAAAAATCTGAGAAAATATAAATAATCTCAAATCAATTAAAATTGTAACCTCTTATTTAACTAATTTCCCATTAACCTTTTAACAGAAGTCACTAATTACATTACATTGAGATATATAAATACAATTATCCCAAACTATATGAATAAAAACCCCAAATAAGATGCCAACAAACCCCAACACAAATATTTGTTTCGTTGTCAAGACTTCCAGTACATCTGGAAAAATCACAAAACATATCTTCAACCCTATTGCACTTCTCAATCTTTGCTGGAACCACTATCTTTCGTGTATGTCGATCTACAAATCTTCTAACTCCTACTCCTACTAGATGCTCCCTCATAGCGCCTCTCTTTTGGAGCCCTCGTCCCCACCTTTATGTGTTATACTTCCTGGGTAGCATGAGCGACCCATCCTTTTCATCTCTATCTAATTTGAAAAGCAACAACATCAATCCTCATCATCTTCCACTCTCTCACATTACTCTAGTCCAGATGCACAAGTCTCCAGACTATGTTATCATCATTATCTCCACTGAAAACTTTTGTGAAACTGGAGCAATTTTCTACTTAAAAAACTTCTTTGAAATAAAAGTTAATTCTCTGCTGCAATTCTAAAAGTGACACTATCATTAATCTAGGGAGGATCAATAACCAGCACCTACTAGTCAATCTAATTAAAGACCAACATCAATATCATCTTCACTCAATAAATATGACTCAGTTATTTAATGGTTGCAATAACTCAAAAAACATCTGTCTCATGGAGCATTTAAAGTATAATACTCTTAAATAAAGGATCTACTGCCTTTTTAAAAAAAGACACGTTTCATCACTTTTACATAAAAGAAAACATCACTCCTAAAACTTATTTAAGAACTGTATAAATTGTTCTTGAGATTGAAGACACTTCACAATTCTGATAAATACAAAATTTTAAGAGTGCACATAAAATGACTACACTCATCCATTAAACAATATTATAGAACCAATTAGAACTGAGTTTTCCCTAGTCAGGCACACCATCAATACCAAAAGTCGCATATTGTGAAGAAAATCCTATGCAATGCATCCATGTATAGTACTTTCTCTATATACTTCCACACACAATATCATTCCTCTCTCAAATATGTGCATACCCTGTATAAATAAAACTCTTATTTTTATTCACATATTCAATCTGTGATTCCTCACCTTGAGATTTATCATAATCATCTTATTAGGGGGAAAGTCCAGGAAAGTGAGTCTTTCAAAAAGGGATCAAATGACAGATGCATCTCCTCGGAAAATTTCCTAATCAAGATACATGCTCCATAGATCTGACAGATGCATCTCCTCGGAAAATTTCCTGGTCAAGATACATGCTCCATAGATCTGTTCTCTTAGGGTAATTTCTTAACACTCCTTCGAACAACAATCGTTCTCTTTCAACAATTGCAGCCCATGAAATGAACTTAATGTGCTTATGATGTGGAAAGACTAACTCAAGCAAGATTAAAAACCATTTCAACTCCATCACTTCCTTGCTTCAATAGGTTCTGCATATTCCTCAGCCACACCTTGGTACGCTTTGAAATTTTTGGTCATGTCTTTAAGTAGTTGATCATCCATTTCTTGCTGTCCAGTCAATTCATACATTCCCAGTAAATCAAAGTGAACCTTTTTAGGGTCACATTAGTACAGTGCTCTTTGGAAGACTTTTAAAACAACTTCATTTGGTGGAATGCCATAAACATTTTCTAGATTTAAAAAAATTGGTATTCAAACTTTCACAACTTAAACAATCACACTTTCCTCCACATCATAATTACGAGCAACGCAACAATTATCAGAAGTACAACGTTCTAGGAAATACAAATTTCCCAAGTTGCGAATGCAAGCAAACCTTGTAGAGTAACTGCCTGAGAATCAAAAACCCCAGGAACACAAGATTAACACTGCCAACACCATCATGGTGAGACCCATAACAACAGTGAATGCATCCTTTTCATCTTTCAAGGCCTCATGCTTTGCAATCTCCAATTTTTTTTTCCCGAACAGAGTTTGTACAACGTGCAGTCTATCCACCACAATGCATTCTGAAAATAGTGCACAATACCAAAACTCTAGTGTGCTCAAATAGTATGTTTCATCAGTACATTCATTAAACACTTAGTATACAAGCAATATTTTGATGAAAATACCTCACCGAACAGACCTCACCCAAGAAAAATTTCATATTCATCAAACGTATTATTATGGAAAGAATAATTGTATACACATAATACCTTAAAACTTAATCATACCTTATTACTTAAAAGTTTCCACACTTTTTTTTGTGTCTACGCACCGACCTCCATAGCCATGATACTCCTTTTCAACTACCAGATTAAAATAACATCACTTTTCTTCGACCTTACACTTCACATGGGAACAATCCAATGTTCCTGCAAGTTGTAGTCAACCATACATTCTTCCATCATGTGCACACCAAACTAACAAAAGCATGCAATATTTCGAACCACAAGTTCTTGCAATTGGTTTTCCTCACTTGCCGCTACTGCCACCCGGCTAGAGAGAAAGGGAATCAGGTTGTTCCCAACTGGTGCAAATTGTTGGCCTTTTCAGCCAACAAAGAATTAATAAAGATAAATCTTCATTCATAAGAAAATGCAATGAGAACAATGTAGATCAATATAGAATTGATCCAGATCTTTATTCACCATAAAAGTGAATTTGTACAAAGCCCTCCTTTCCCAAGAAGCAAGGAGGCAAAGACTCAACCCTAAATTCACTTCCCAAGACAATAATGCCTAATACAATCTCCATGACAAAAAATTAAAAAGTCTCAAATCGGTTACAATCGTAACCTATTATTTACCTAATTTCCCATTAACCTCTTAACGTAAGTCACTAATTAAGTTACATTGAGTAATACAAATACAACTATCCCGAATTATAACAATAAAAACCCCAAATAGGGTGCCAACACAAATACCTTAAACTCTAGCCTCATGATATTAACAATAGTGATTCCAAATAGTGATTATTCTTTACCCAGTATATTCTCATATTTTCCTCTTTTCAACAACTTTCAAATCACTTAAATCAGACTTTCCAGTCAAACTTTATGCAAATTTCAAGTTAACATACCTTTAAAAACCCTAGTTTGTAAAGTGTCTTGCTCACTAACCTTTCTCTGAAGTATATATAAAATTTCATCGACCTCTCCAAGTCTAAAATTTTTGCCTATAGTAACTTGATACATATTATCTATAATTCCATAGGTTTGAGTACTAAATCCTAATGTGCCAAGGTGAAGTTATAGGAACTTTGTCAAAACTTATTGTTTTTGTTCTTGTAGGAGTGTGAACTTGTGAAGAATTGCAAATGTCCCATTTTTCATATCTTATTTTGAATTTTTACAAAAATCACTACATTTTATATTCTTTATGATCCATGGTTCCACTTATTTGGATCTTGTAAGCTTCATATATAATAGTTTTACATAGAACACATGTTTGGTACTACCTTTTTGACTAATAAAAAATCCTAACCTCGATATTTTGTAACTCTAAACTTGTAACAAACCATAACTTGAATTTTTTTATCATGGGTGCTTTTCTATGTCTCCTATGTCTCTCAAAATTTTAGCTATCTAGAAATTCATTGACGAAAAATATAGCGAAAAAAGGAAAGAAAACTCATTTTGAAGGAGCTAAGCCAAGGACCATATGCTTTGATACCAAATGTTATGGACCAGATTCTTAAGATAACATTATAAACCAAAGTACACAAAATGTACAAAAATATAAAAATGGAGCACAACTCCAAAGTAGATAAGAAGTTTGAGTTACACAATAGATCCTTAAAGAATATGAGAACCTCCTCAAAATACTTCAATACATTTTTATATTCAAATCACATTTTACCTTTCAATAATGATTACATATATATTCCAACTCATTTCACATGTGGCCTCTTTATTAGGATGATCATATTACATATACATTTTCATGCATTTAACCCCATATATGCCCCCTTTGGGTCATGTCACATACATGTACTCCCATATATTCCCCTATTGGGGCATATATGCCAATTTTTCTTAGTTTTCATCCAATATAAGGTATTTTCCCATAACAACCATCCATCCAATCATGAATTCATTATGTTATTATTCAACTAACATTGCATTGTGGGTTTACATTCAATCTAGTCATCATGCCAACAAATAATCATACCCCATTCATTGTGTTTTTGGATGCCAACTAGTATTTATATGTATCTTGAAAAAATGTAATGCCTGGTCAAATACAAGTTTGTAGGGATTTGAATATAAGATATATAAATCACAACCTTTCATATATCATTACCAAAATATTTTAAAAATGGCTATACCATAATTTCACTCATTATACAAGATAGGAGACATCATCCTAATCTAATGAAATAAATTAGTATCTCTACTCTAAATGAGTTGATTCAACAACTAAACATGTGTCTATTTGAAGTGATACATTATACCATACATCAACTCAATGTTTTAGTTCGGAATCATCCCATTGATTACTAAAGCATGATTAACAACATAAAATGATATTTAGCATTGATATTTTGAATATAGGATTGTCTAATATTAAAATTGAACGAGATCCATGAGTTACACATAATATGTTTATATGATATCCATGCCACCAATCTACATCAACCACCTCCCAACAATGTTTTGTCACATATCCTCTTTTTGTTTATTCCTCTCACCTTCTTATTTCATTTTCAATTAATGTATAACACAATTAAAATATAGATTTTCAATTTTGAATAGAGAAATTTGTCACTAAATATCATCTCCTCCCCCACATAGTACAATTTTGGCACATGCATCAATACTTTTATGCTCACTTTTCTCATGACTAGTCTCAAAATAGATCTAGACATTTAATACCATGCACTTTCTCCGCAATAAACTCAACCATTAATGCACATAAACATTTTTTAACTAGCCCACACAACCAACTGAATGAATCAAATGTTGATCCATACATGCACATCGTTCTCCTTCAAGTGTCATAATAACATTTGAAATTAATGGTGTACATAATGTAGGTCATGGAACCTATCATCACTTATGTAGAAGTTAGAGTCATCAATATTATCCTCTTGTTTTAACTACCATATGGCCCGTATATGTCATATGTGTCATTATACTCACCTGATTTGAGTGATAAAATTATATTTGGATATCATTTTTTGTAGGAAGATTTAGTTATCAATAAAATCAACAACTAAGAATATATCACCATCGGGAAAATTATCCCTACATACTCCAACTTTCTCATCCTACCATTGTGCCACATATACATGCTGAACATAATCTTAAGCATTTTACAAAAAAAAAAGATAAAATCACATACTCATATCTAATGATGCAATAATTAGATCATAGATACAACACTACTTTTAAAATTGCATATCAAACTTCTAAGTGCAATTTGAAAGAATGTATTCCCTTTAAATATACAACACTAACCTAGGACATCGCCAATGCAATACTTTTTCTTTCATTCCAACTATATAATTCATAAGTAACGTGCTTAAAGCTTTGCATGTAAAGCACCATCATTTTGAATTCGTAACCTTACTTTCATGAATTCATAGCGTGAATAATGAAAATCAACTACACCTCGGTGTTTCCCATCTAAATAACATTTTGCATTATATTAATTTCCATCAAGGTTTCAAAACATGATGTTATGAATAAATACGATTCATGAAATTGGAGGTAGTATGGTCAATCATTCCTACACATAGTTAGTATGAAGAACATGATGGATGTGTATATATATGCCATAATCTTAATAAAATTATATATGGTATTTACAACAACATTTGTTATGGTTTGTGCATCTTCTAACATACCAAAGTTTTCATTTCTTAAAATATATCTCCCCTAGGTTCAATTACTTGTTCTCATTTTTGAATATTGAATAAAGTTTTGATTATGTATTGTCAAAAAGTGTTAATGTGATGCTCATGGTACCCAGAACATGTTCTCAGCATTAGAACATCCTTGATATTGGAGGAAGGTCTAGCATTTTCATGCCTAAAATTCTAGACTAGTCCCTTAATAGCTTCAATTAATTCTCAGCATTAGAACATCCTTGATATTGGAAGAAGGTCTAGCATTTTCATGCCTAAAATTCTAGACTAGTCCCTTAATAGCTTCAATTAACATCATGTTGCAATGAGAAAATCTTCCAATGAAGGACAAATAATCTATTTCACTTAGGATGTATTGGATTTTTCTTGTAATACAAAACTTTGGGAAGGTCTTCGCACTTATTTAAAAAAAATTAAATGTGTGTGAACAGGTGATGTTGCCTTGTGGTCATGTTTACAATCAATTATGATGATTCATAGTATGGTCCTTCGAAAGAATATTTTTCCAAATACATTAAAAAAAAACTTAAACATTCCTAACAACATGATTAGTGGTTTGCAAATTTTTAGCTATCCTTATGCCTAAAATTTTACTAACATTATCTCAAGTATGTGATTTTAACAAGGAAAAAAATAATTGATATTTAGATGCATCATTTAAACGTGTAATCAAATGAATAGATAAGTCACTTGTAGGGTATCTCTTGCAAAGTTAAGGGATACTCAAACGATGATTAAAACACAACACATGTCCTAAAAAGAATGTGGCTTAGGCTTGCACAAGTAATCATTCTTTTCGCCATGATCGAGGTTCTTTAGCATCTACGTGGCATGCTAGCACAATGAATATGTTTTGTGCATTGGAAATGGGCCTCAAGGTATAAACATGGTCAAGGGAGAAACAAGGGGATTAATACCTAAATAAACCTTTCATATAACAAGATTCATGTTTAGGGGAAAAAAACTTAGGCCTTTTATCCTAAATTCCCTTTCTTAGGTTCAATTACCATGAACAAAACCTCCAAACCACAACAAAATCCCCTTCTAGGGTGTTTTTGGCATCAAAGTTGGATATGAACAACATTATGAAGTTTTCCACTATGATGATGGGTTGTGAAGGATTGAGCATGGTGGAAGAAGGAAAAAAAGTGTCTTGGGATATTGCTAAACCTCCTGAAGATAACAAGCCTTCAATGAGTCCTTAAACCATCAGATGAGTCCACTGTCGGGGTCCTTTGTATTCCTTTGAGTGGGATATGGGTTCCATGAGTAGCTTTTGTGCACTGGAAATGGGTCTTGACACTTAAACATGGTTAAGGAAGAAAATAAGGTCCTTAATCCCTAATTAAACCTTTTTGAGATCAAGCACAAAGATAAAAGACTAGACATAGCAACACCAACCCTTGCTAGGTGAACATTGGCCTAAGAGTTATATATAGGAACAATTAAGATTCTTTACACACCATGGATGGGTGTTGAGCCATTGAATATAGTCATATTAGGTAAAAATATCCTCATGTATTTGACCATAGTTAAGGGAGGGAAAAATAACGTTGCAACATAAACATAGCTTCTCAAGCTTAAAAATTGTGAACATATCATGAAAAATACAAGCTTACGCACTACGACCAAAAACTCAAAGCCATAACACAATAACTATGTAGAGATTATTTGGCACTAAAGTTGAATATGGGTACCATTATGATGTCTTAGGCATCATGGATGCATCTCAAGTCTATGGCCATAGGAGGTGGATGGAATGAGATCCCCTTTCCATAAACCTTTCTTATTAGGAATAAGTGCCATGGATAAGTCCTAAAAGGACACATATTACTTATGTTGATGATAAATCACCTTGAAGAATACTACAGGAACCATGAATAGGTTACTTGTAAACTAAGAGTGTTTTCAGAGCTCTATCCAAGGTCATGTGAGGAGAATAATAGTCCTTTTCCCCTAGAGCATTACACAAAAAAACTACAACCCATTTAAATCTTCTCTAAATATAATGTTGAATGCTTCCTTGAGAAACCACATGTGACACTTCTATGGTATCTCTAGATTACTAGAGGGGTGCAAGTGCCATGATTAAACAACAACACATCAAACTATTGTGATTCCAGTAACTTACCTAGGGAAATTTTGTTTTTAGGAATCTCCAAAACACTTAGAATTGAAACACAAACAAGTCATGGGGAATCCCTATCATGGGATTGCCCTTCTCTAAGGGTCCCTTTTAAGGTATTATACATTCCTTGTTTAATCACTTGACATGCTTTGTTGTAGGAAAGAGTTAAAAGAGATGCACATACATATCCAAGTAGTTTCCAATTTTATAGGTTCCACATCCACTAGTCCAACATCCTCAATACAATTATCTAGGAACAAAATAACTGATATACACTACACTCTAGCCACACTTCCAAAAATCCTTTCCCTTTTAATAGAAAACATTAAATCCCCTCCAAACACAACCTTCCTACTTATAAAATCCTCTGCCTTCAACTCTTCATAAAAGGGACACCCATCTTCATAAGAACCATATATATTGACAACAAAGAAACATCCCCAAGATCCAAAGGGAGAAGTTATACTCCTATACATACTTCAAATATTGAACTAGAGTTTATTAGCCCAATTAATATCTTCCTATGACCAATTACCATTCCACTAGAGCTTGTTACAAAATCTAAAGAATGAAAGTACAAATATTTAAAGGTATTAGAAAGTTATCTAATTATTTTTATCCCTTCCCACATGATTTATAAAATTAAGACAACATCAAGCTTTTGTGAATCTTCTAACCTACATAATGGAAAGTTTTTTCTTTGTAACTTCCCAATCCCATAGCATAGAAAGTCATGAAAATCATGGGGAATCCCTTTCATGGGATTTCCATGCTCTAAGGGCCCCTTTAAGGTATTGTATTTTCCTTGATGAATATCCCTACATGTTTTTCTCTAAGCAAGTGTTAAATGGGATTTTCTTCTCCTTCCAAATGAGAACCTTATTTATCTTATACAAATTGAAGCCTCCTTTAATAGCTACATTAGTCATATCCATATTTTTTTTTCTAGATCTCAAATGATATATGGATTGGTGAGAAATTCAAGAGGTGTTAACCTTTGATGTAATACTTTGTACCCAAATTCACCTAGATTTTTCATTATTATCCATAGATTTTTCTACACCTATTACCCAAAGTCCATCTTCCCTATATTTCATATGTTTGAAAAAGTTTCTCCCAAAGCCTTAGGTATATTTCACACATTGTAATATTTGGAAGACAAACTATTGCAAGTTCCCAAATCTAGTAAGTGTTTGAGGTCTAAGGGCAAAGGAACTATTTAAAAAGTTGAAGAATTAGAAAGAGAATTTACAAACTTACTAGGAATTGAAAGAGGATGGAAACTGGACATAGCTCCTTCTAATGTCCCCTATACAAACTATTTTACAATCATCTTTCACATAGGCTTCAAGAAGCCTATTATCTTAGGATTTGTTTTTTGTCAAATGACCAAAAATTGGATCTTCAAATTGAAATGTTTTAAAAATTATTCGAGTCTCCTCCAAAATCATGTTTTCCCCACCTCAAATCCATTTTCGTTTTATCCCATTTTCATTCCTATTGATGTTGACAGTTCCCCAAGAAAACCATAACAAATATCATTTTTTCTCCTCCGTATCTTTTTGTAAAATTCAAGGCATCTTAATTGCTACTTTTCCATAAATATAATATCTACAGAAGAAAAAGAGAATACCACATAACCAATGGATTGGATATATTGTCGTCCCCTAACCTCTAATTCAATATACTCAGTATCCCATCCTTCAAGTCTACCTCAAGAAATACGTAGGATATAGAATAAGAATAAGAGATCTAAAAGCATTTGTGTGCCTTAATTAATTTCGCATGTCCTTATTTCCTTTAGCCCTAGAAGCTTCCAATGACTAAAATTCTAAAGAGAGGTCTAGTAGCTTCACCTAAAAAATTTATAACACGGTCTTCTATGTTCTAGGATCTAGGAAATGGATCCCAGTATTTTAAATTAAATGCACATAACCCTGATTCCATTTATCTCCCAATATCTTGACCACATCTTCTTTAGACATAATGATGAAAGTGAGCCATGAATTTAACAATAGAAGGAATTTTGGGATGCATCTTAATTGAGGTTTCGACAACTCCATCTATAACCCATCCCCTAAATTATTCTTAGAGATATGTTTATCAAGGAGCCTCTTTCTTAAGATTGGGCTCCCTAACTCCACCATCCTATTCTTTTATTGCCCTCCCTTAACACTAATTTTACCTTATTCTTCCCTATTATAAGACACTTCCTTTCTCATTTCCCTGGTGTTAATTTCAATGCTTCACTCCTCTTTGTATTTCCAATCACTGCTTTGTTTTTCCAAGGATTCTAGAAGAAGAATTTCTAGAATAACCAATTCCTTATAATTGTGCAATCCATAGAATGTTTTCCTTAAAATATCGTATCTTGTCTTTAAACCTCAATCATGTTTACAAACAATAGGACTATTGGTAATTTTTCTATAACATCACTAACAACTTCCACTTCTTCTAGAAAATATGAATGGATTATAACTTCACCTGAGGAGGATTCAAACCTTGATTTACTAGGATTCTTTCCACCCAATATTCCTTCCAAGGACTTAACCTCTGTTGGTAGATTTCTAATGGGCCTATCTCCTCGATTATTACATGTATTTCTATCATCTATTGCGTGGGTCGATATTTGTGTATGATTGTTGAAGTTCCCATTGGTCCTATTTTCATCCCCAAATTCCCTTCATACCTTAACTTACTCCATATATCTAATCATCATTGTCCCATTGTTGAAAATGGTTTACCCATCAAATGGATTTTTAACATGCTCCTCCATTTCATCATCTATCTCGACGACCTACAAAAACCCAATTGGTGTACTTAAATAGAGTTCCCATATTTTGGTTTATGCTTTCTTATGAACACATTGCATTCCACAAGTTTATTTAACTTCAATATTATTCTCTTCTAAATAAAATTGTGTGTGCTTCCATTGCCTATAATCACAATGAATCTTGTTTTCTTAATGTAACCAAAAATATTTATAATTAGGAAATGTCATCGATTACACCAACATAGGTGATTGAGATTATACCTTCACTTAAATTTTATGCTTTCACTCAAAGTTGTATTTCTACATCAAACATGGAAGTTAATACAACTCCTCCTTTCTCACTATCCCGAGTCCTATTAGTACCTTAACATCCATATAAATTTTGTGGTTTTCATTTATGACTAGGACTCCAAATTTCATTGTATTTAATATGATTACTTCCATCCTTTGTGTATTTTGTATCATATGTTGGATCCCTCTTGTTTGGATGCATATATTTAGAGGTCGATCTTCTTTCATTTTATTCAATCTAAGAAGTTCATTGGTAATCCAAGAGTTCCTTGTCTATGTATTTAATTTCTAAAACATCAAACTCGTTCAAAAGTATATTTTATTTTTCATTTTCAAAATTTGTAATTGCAATCATTCGTATATATCCACTATCTTGTGTGTATCATAATTGAATCATTTTGGAAATATTTGTTCCCCATTAATTTATTAATTTTATTAAATAATATCCACACCATTAATAGGATCAAGGTTTTAAAGTTCTAGACCATTCATAAGTTGATCTTTCATTTTATTAAATAATACCCATACCATTGATAGGATCTAGGTTGTAAAGTTCTAAATCATTCATAGGTTAATCCTTCATTTTATTAAATAATACCCACACCATTGATAGGATCTATGTTTTAAAGTTCTAAACCATTCATAGGTTGATCCTTCACATTGATGTCACTCTAATATTTCCATTTGATACATTTCAACATATTTTTTCCACCTTATTAATCCATTAATCCCTCTTAACTCAATTATGTTGTATATTACTAGATGATCCCAAATTTAGGGGTTTGTTTGTTGTGGTAAATGAGACGTTAAGGTGTTTGATCTATTCCTCCCTCAATTGAATGAACCAAGTTTAGGGATTTGTTTGTTGTGGTAAATGAGACGTTAAAGTGTTGTTCTATTTTTCCCCAATTGAATGAAACAAGATTGTTTAGTTGACATTGTTGTCACAAATTTTTATTCTAGCTTTTATTTTCATCATTTACTTGATCGCATTATCAACTTTATATTTCTAAAATTTATGTTAGTGCTCCATTATTATGCATCTCTCATTTTCTCTTTTTATACAGTGTCTCAAATTGCATGTGTGTAGTTGATGCAAGCACATATGTGTTTCTCTGTGTAGATATTACTATCACCGTCTAAAAAAATAGGTTTCTTGTTTTTTTCATTGCATCGAGAAGATGCATTTCTTTATCCTAGGTGGAGGGGAAGTGTCTATCTATCCTATAAAATAAATTAATTAATTAAAAAAAAAAAGATGTATATTGTACTTCAGTGATAAAAGGATTAAAGATTTGATCTCTCGGCGCTTTATAGAACCGAAATTAGATAAATTTATACTAGATTTAGATTCAATATAATCAATACAAAATATCACCAAAACGAGATATATTAAGGATACATAATATAGTACAAATAATCTAAAACTATTGTAGATCTTCAAGTGATGCATATTAGAACGTGTCTCGTGTTCATTCATAATGTTGGTATAGATAAATGCATATTGGGCATTCATTCATAAAGTTGGAAATGGAGAATATAATTTTAAATTTGAATAATGGCTTAAGGATTAGGATACACCTCATTTATAGGTATTTATGAATAATTGTCAAATCTCACCATGGGTCCGTGGAAATTGACTTGAAACATTAAATTAGGAGGTCCACGTGACCCGGGAGATAGAAAATTATGACCAATAATTCTATATTTAATAGATTTTTAAGCTTGATTTGTATGAAAAGCCTTTAGTTTATAGGTTGTTGAGTTTATATGATTTATTTAAAAATAATTATTTTTATTCGACAGAAAATTCTTCTGCTTTACAAGTTGTTGGATTGATGTAATAGAATTAAAAATTATTTCAATTTAATCTTAAAAAATGTTAAGTTCATTAGTCTATGAGTTTGTTAGAAATGGTCGTTCGAATGTATCCTTAAATGATCGTTTAAAGTTTTTTTAAATAATAATAATAATGTTGTGCAAGTTGTTCTATTGATATGATATGTCTAATACCTATATTCTAAAAAAAATTGGTTTAATATTTTAATTGATGGGATATATAATATTTAATAAAGATACTTTGTAAAGTTTTTTTAAATAATAATAATAATGTTGTGCAAGTTGTTTTATTGATATGATATGTCTAATAACAATAAACTAAAAAAAATTTGTGTAATATTTTAATTGATTGGATAGATAATATGTAATAAAGATAGTTTAAAAAATATTATTGACACCAAAAACTTGAGATAAGCACAATGTGAGGTATAAAATTATTGCTAATATGAAAAACAAAATTAAAAAATTATAATGTTATTAAATTGAAGTGATAAATAAAAAACAACTTGTATTAAAAATACATTGTAATTGTAAATTTAGAATTGATATAAATGTTTTAAAAATAAATGCATTCTATATATTTAAAAAATTAATTTTTTATCTACAAAATAATTGTATAGTTATAAATTTAAAATTATATAAATATATTGTCAAAAGTAAAGTACATTCTATAGAGTTTTTACATTTACAATATTTTTAATTTGGCTATTAAGCATGGCTTCTCTAAGTGTTGGACTTAGAGTTTTATAGTCCTTATTTTCAAAAGCGGAGATAAAGATAACCCCTCTAATTATTGAACCATTATTATTAGTCATCTTTTAGCCAAGCTATATGGGATTATTCTTGAATAGAAGATTAACATATGGCTAGAAAACTAAGGGAAATGGGCTAAAGGTCGGCGATGCTCCAGAAGGCATCACTCAACCACATACCACCTCATTTTGCTTACAATCATCGTGGAGGAGTGTCATAATAATAAATCCAATCTTTGTTGCTGTTTTGTGGAATTTAGAAAAGATTTTGATATAGTTCCTAGGAAGAACCTATGGAATAGATTAGAAGAGTTAAAGATTCCTTTCAAGGTAAGGGAAACAACTATAAGGGATACTGGTAGTACTGATATGGCATCGGTGTACCAGTAGGGCCATGGACCAATTGGTTGTAGGGTCCTCCTGTAGGAAATTAGCCGTATGGGGGTGGGCCACATGGGATGGGAGGGGGACCTAAAGGAGGTCCACCTCCTCTAGAATGAGGTGGCCCACCGCTGAAAGGTGGGGGCCCACCGCCTCCACGGTGAGGTGGTCCTCCACTGAAAGGTGGGGGTCCTCCTCCTCTAGAGTGGGGTGGTCCTCTGTTGAAAGGTGGGGGTCCTCGCCCTCTAGAATGGGGTGGTCCTCTCCTGGAAGGTGGGGAGCATCCTCCTCCAGAATGGGGTGGGATGCCACCATAAGGTGGGGGTCCTCCTCCTCTAGAATGGGGAAATTCATCGTCGTAAGATGGGGGTCCTCCTCCTCCAGAATGGGGTGTTATGATGCCATAGGGTGGGGGTCCTCCTCCTTCGGAATGGAGTGGTGGTGGTGGTGGTGGACCAGATGGTGGCGGATGTGGTGGGACAACTAGTGGAGGTGGTGGGGGTGGCTCGCGAACCGGAGGTCTGGTCAGTGGGACATTATGGTGACCCGATGGGTTATTCAAGTTTCTAGGGTAGGGTAACCAAGGAAAAAGATTTCCTGAATAGTTTTGTCCAATATTGATGTTATGATGTCCTGGAATAATGTGTCACCATGGGGGTTGGGTTCAAATGGATGCCCCCCCCATATGATATGTCCATGTGGGTTGTTCGATGGTTGGAAGAGGACTACCAACCATACTATAACTTGGATGAGAATTGAATCCTCCACTCATGGTATGAATGTCGACTCGGTGGTGTCTCCCAGTCAGATTAGGTACACCAACTAGGGGTTTCCCCCCAGTCGAAATTTTCCCACATACTGGAATGTTCCCGGTGACCAAATGCTCACCACTAATGTTGGGTTGAGTCATGAACAAGGGTTGAATGCTAACAAAAGGATTACCTCCTCGTGATAGTAGACTAATAGGAAGATTATATCCTCCCCTCGAATTTTGAGGTGGGGGACGTGGAGGTAATGCTCCATAGTTAACAAACATTGAAGGTTTCCCTTCAGAGGTTGGGGTCGTAGTAGGTATAGAACCAATCTCTTGAATTATAGGTGTACTCATAGGGAAAGAGGGCTGACCTGGGTCGTAAGCAGTCGAGGTAGGAATGGATGTATCTGGTGAAGTAAACGATAAAGAGTGTACAGGGGAATGTTTGAAGATGGGTACTTCTGGGATGTTTACTCTCCGTGAGAGAATTTGGCATCCAAGCTGCTCGCCAGTCAGGTGTAGATAGTTCATTTTATCATAGAGAGGCGCAATAAATTCATCATTAGGAATCCAATGACAAGGTATGGTTTCTTCCATGGGAATTGACCAAAACTCAGTGACATGTTGGCCTAGAGATGTGTCCCAAAAAGATGCAGATGGAACAAATGTTGTTGATACAGATTCATCCTCGAGCTAACTGAAAATCCAATCCGTAGCTCTAGGATGGTTCTCCATCGAATGATGTAAGGATGTGTGATATGAGGTAGGTTGTTCCACCATCAAAGGTCCTGTGGGATCAACAATGGGTGGATTGGTTGAAGATGAATAGTTCATTCCCGACTCTAAAGTAGAGGTTTCTTCCTCATGTGACATAGATATTGTAGGTTGATCCATTGTTGCTCCTGAGTTCTCCTCCTAGTTAACGGGATATTCGGGTGGCAAATTCAAAATCCTTCGGGATCTCCTCAAAGGTTGATTGTCCAGTGTGATTGAATCAAAATTTATCCTAAGTGTAACCTACAAAAAGAGAAAAGATGCAATCCGAAATACACACAAGCTAAAGCCGCAAGCAAACTTATGTGACAGGTGGGGATTCAAAATTCTGGAACCTCACAGGATTTTCAAGGTGGTGCAACTCATGATATACCACAGGGTCCAACAGTTATACTTGGCCCAATCTTCAGAGCACTAACCATGGAGGATTAGGACCGAACTCCTGATCATATAACCCAACTACCTAAAGCACATGCGTAGTATCTCCCTGAGTGTTGTTGGTGTATTTCCACACCAAGATAGCTAATAGGTTAACTTGTTTGGTATAGGAATCCTAGAAGGGTCTCCTGATTTATACAAGGTATGTGGGAGCTCCAATCCACAGTGGTGTTGTCTAATGCACAACCGTACAACAAGAGCCTTCCTATATACTACCTAGTATGTGAAGTACCTTTTTATATACCCAAGGGTATGTGAAAGGACGTTCGATATACTGGTTGGTACGTGGAAGAACTGGAGGCCCTTGGAATGCAGTGTAGGAAGATAACGACATTCACCACACTTACTGACGCTGGAACACATCACAAACGTATCACACAAGTTACTAGAAAGTTTTAACCTAACGCTATCGGTAATTTTATCTTTTGTGGTTAGGTGAATGCATGAAGTGTAGACAGGAATTTAAATAGAATGTAGACCTAAGCTATATGCAAAATGCAAATTTTTTATTTTTTGTTTCGATGAAATCTATCTAAGGTAAGGAACATTTCCTTTGTTTCTGATGGTAGAAATAGACAAGTACCCCTATAACTCAAAATCAATCAAAAGGACAAAAGAAGAACTCTTTTCATTATTCCAACGAAAATCACAAAATAAAAACACTAAATTGTAGCGCTTTTCCTTTTTCTCTTTTCAAGTTAAACGAATTGACGAAGCATGGAAAGAAGAATTTTGTTTTCAAATGGAATGATCTCTAAGAAGAAGAATTTATAGAATAACCAATTCCTTATAATTATGCAATCCACATAATGTTTTCCTTAGAATTTCCTATCTTGTCTTTAAACCTCAAGCATGTTTAGGAATAAAAGGACTATTAGTGATATAGCATGGCTCAAAACTTCCACTCCTAGAAAATATGGATGGAATCTAATTGTCTTGAGGATGATTCAAACCTTAATTTAGTAGGCTTCTTTTTTCCCAACGTTATTTCCAAGGAGTTAAATTCTATGGGACTTAACTTCTATGGTCCTATACTATCCTTAATTATTAGACATCCTTGTGCCATATGCTACATGGGTGGATATTTGGGTATGATTCTTAAATTTCCCATTGGTCCTATTTTCATCTCCAAATTCCCTTGATAACTTACCTTACCCTAGAGATCCAATCATCATTATTCCCTTGGTAAAAATGTTTTACCATTCAAATGGATCTTTATCATACTCAGTAATTTCATCTGAATCCATCTCCATACTTATAAAAGCCTAGATAGTGTATTTAAATAGAGTTCCCGTAGTTTGGCTTATGGTTTCTTATGAACAATTATGTGTGTTTTTGTTGCCTATAATCACAATTACTCTTGTTTTCTTAATGTAACTAAGACTATTTAGAATTAGGAAATACCATCCATTGCAACAATATAGGTGATTGGGATTGTCCCTTCACTTTGACTTGTATCCTTTCCCTCTAAGTTATCAATTTCTATGTGTGGAAGATAACGCAATTCCTTTTTTCTCACTATCTTTGGCCTTATTGTTACCTTCTCATCCATAGAAATTTTTGGGTTTTCATTTATGGTTTGGATCCAAGGTTCAGTGTACTTAATATGATTACTTCAATCCTTATGTATTTTGTATCATGCATTGGATCCCTCTTGTTTAGAGGGCTATATTTAGCTATTGATCTTTTTTTTTCATCCTAAAAAAATAATTGATAATCAAAAAATTCCTTATCATATAATATGGCCTTTAAACTTTCCTTTTATATGTTTTTAATTTTTAAAAAAATCTACTCCCCAAATACATTTTATTTTGATTCTCTCTCTATATATACTAAATAATCTTCTAATAGTTAAGTTATGACACACAAATGGAAAGAGCATCCCAATCATATGTATATATCCACTATTTTATGTATGTCATAATTGAGTGATTTTGGAAATATTTGTTTCTCGTTCAAAGATGTTACTCTAATACTTTCATTATAATCATGGATTTGATACGTTTCAAAATATTTGTTTTACATTATTAATTCCCAAATATCTTTTGACTCAATTTCGTTATATATTACTCTTTGTATATTAAGAAAAAGTAAAACATGATCCTGAATTTACTTTCATTATAATTATCGATTTGATAGGTTTCAAAATATTTTTTTACATTATTACTCCATAACTCCCTTTTTAACTCAATTTTGTTATATATTACTCTTTGTCTATTAAAAATAAGTAAAAGATGATCCCAAATTTAAGGGCAATATTGTTATGATAACTCAGACCTGAATGTGTTTGTCTATTCCTCCCCCAATCGAATGGATCATGATCGTCTAGTTGATTATTTGGGATTGTGAGAATATTGGACCACCCTTTCATTTTTGTTTCAACTTCGAGTATTTATTTGTTAAAATGTTGACTTTCTTATCTAAATTCTTATTTTGTAGTTTTTATTTTTAGTATTTATTTAGTTACATTATCAACTTCCTATTTTAAAATTTCTATCCTAAGTTTGATATTATCTTTTATTTTTTATATATGGTTTCAAATTGCATGTAGGTTGATGATGTAACAACTGGCTATTTTTGTGTGTAGATCTGGATATTATTATCTTAAAAAAATAGATTTGACAAATTTTTATCTTAAAAGTAGTGAGGTGCTCTATATTCAATATAGACTAGATAATGTAAAAAAAATAGGGTAATGTTAATGTGGAAACTATAGCCTACATCACAAAAGACGATTTGTATGAGAACAATTATCTGGACGTCATAAAGAAGCAGTAAATATTGTATATTGCTTGTTGCTTTCCTTAAATCATTGATATATCCGTAATTTCAACGTCGGCTTGTGATGGGCGAAAAACAGACAAGCCTTGGCTTTCACGATGCGCGGCTCGGAATTCTATGAATTTGCAATTATGTACAAATTTATATGATTCCTAAGTAACAGAATTGCCCATGAAACTGGACAGGAAGGCTGATTGTGCTATGAAAATCTTTTGGCTGGAAAAGATGTCTCGAGTCATTATCATTTAGGGGAGGGTTGTCTATTCTTGAGCATTTTTTTTACCAGTAGTGGTGCAGCTTAATTCCCCATGTTCCCGAGCTTGTTTTTCGAACAAATTTTTATGACATATACTTTGTCGTGTTCTCTATCTAACCATATTGGTCTTGATGTGTGACTAATCCAAAATGATGCCATGTCAGCTATAAAGTTCCAAGTTGTCTAGTCTTAGTGTGCCTTAGTGTATTTTTGATTGAGAACAATGCTTGAACATTGATGTGACTTAAAGTAGATGTGACTTAAAATGATTTTCCAATTTCAAATATTCATTTTATTTCAAAGTGTAGTTCAATTTTTTTTTTAAATAATTTTAAAAACATGAAAATATTAAGAATTACTTGTAGATAAAGTGCTTTTATGAACCACTTATAGTAGATAGTTGTTTCAAAACTGAGGTCAACCAACACTATTACTATGTCCATTAGTGATCACCTTATCTCAACTACTAGTCTTCCCGCTCAAGAATAGACAACCCTCCTCTATTTGATGTCCATTCAAATATTATTTTATATAAAAATTAATATTACTGTTCCGTATAATATAATATAATAAATTCTATTAAAATTTAAAAAAATTCAATCCTACCAAATATACATAATGTTATTATATAGTTAAAATATATTTTATTTACAAGTATTTAGATCCTATAAAATATACATAATGTTTATTTTTAAATTTCCATAGGTAAATTATATCAATATACAACAAAATACATGCATGAAAATGTTTTCGGGTGGTCGAAGAGAAGCTGCCCCTATCACTCAAAAATGGGAAGAGACTTTCAAGCACCCCCTTTCCCTTGTTTGGGAACCAGACCACAAAAAAAAATTATATTACATGGTTTAGCATTTCAACCCTTTTTAGTCTTGCAATGATTAAGTTATTTATTTAATTTTACTACACATTTATAAAATAATACATTTATACATTATTTATCTTGATTTAGATTACGATGTATATGGATATATGTGATATGATGTAGATGGATATGTTTCATATGATTCATAGCGTTAGCACACAAAATTTCATATGATGTATTGATGTTGTATTCATCCACGTGTACATATTGCACTATTTTCAACACATTGGTACACACCATTCCTTAAAGATTAAGCCTATCTAACAAACTAGGTGCTGAAAGTTGACATGGTTTAATCTAAGTTGTGGTCAAATTCGACTAAGATGACAATTCACACCATTCTCAAGTATTTCATATAAGCCTAATTGTAGAGACCACCATTTCATTGAGTGTGCGTACATATATATTTTTAACATTTTTTTAGACAATACATTACATGCATGTAGTAGAAGCATAGAAGGAAGGAGGTGTTGCTCATAAGGTGGCTAATCTTTTTTATCATGTAAATTCATTGTACAACATGAAGTCCACCCATAATCTTAATTCATTTCCTTCTAATGGGCATCCCTTCAATATGTTTTACTTTGACAAAATTTTAAACGATCATTATTGTAGTTTACTTTATATAGTCATTCACTAATGCCATTTTCCTTCATTGACATAGATTTCTCCCACTCGTTCCTCAATTCCATTTACTTTAGAAGATCTCATTGATGATGCGTCTTCCGATCTCTGTTAAAAGTTTTGTGATGTAATTTCACTTGTGAATTGGGCAAGCTATTCAAAATGAATTCTAAAAATAAAATAAAAAACCTTACCTTGTGAGTTTGGAAAGTTTGTGATTTCATCTTTTTATCTAAGTTTTCCTCTCATTTTAATCATTGAAATATTTATGTTTTCTCCTTTCCTCTATTTTTTTTTTTAAGTCTTATTCGGTATCATTTTATTTATATGGTTGTATTTTCTTTTAGTGGTCTCTAAATTATTATTCATATATCTTATTAACAAATTTGTTTACTTGTGATCTTAATGTTCATTTGGATCTATTAAAAAAATGTAGTGATCTAGCCATGCTATACCATTTCTTTATACTCGACGTAAATAATATCTATGACCTCTCTATATATTGTATATCATAAATGAGCTACATATTTTCATAGAAGAATTTTGATAGGTTTGACACTCCATAATTTCATAGTTTGACCTATTTTATCTTGTGAATGTTGACTTCAATGTGTTTGATTGGATTATCATTTGATCTGAAATAGATCAATGTATAATTTGTCATCTATTTTGATTCGTTTTGGGTGGAAAAAATGGAGGGTTGGCTTGTATCTAGGGCACATTTTAGGGGTAGGTCTCACTTTCCAAATTTGGGGTTCATAACCTTCCAGGGCCTGTTCAAGGGTCTAAACAATGTTTTTCGGGGTCAAAAGTTCATCACTTCCACCATGCCCCTTTATGTTATTCTACAATCAGAGATCTTTTCAACGGTCTAAGAATAGCCTCAAATGAAGTATGGATGAGGTTGTTATGATACAAGTTGAGCTATCTCACCATAGTACCAAGTAGATTCCATGTCATATCTTGTATTTTAGTCATGCAAAACTAGCCACATGTGGACTTTTAATAACATTCTAGGATGTCTAAAAACTAACCCTAATAAGGTCTTGGGACATGCAAAAACCCTAGAACTAACCCTACAAGACTATCGATCTTTGTTAAATACCAGGCTATTAGGAAAAAAAGGGGTTCCATTCTTTTGATGTGATGTATTGTTCCATAGTTGAGAAATGCATGAGACTAGATAATAGAGTATAATAGAGGAAGTGGGAGATATTGTAGTAGAAATTCCTATCACTGAGTCATAGATAAGTCCATAGGTAGTGCCACTTTCTTTGTAATTGTATTGCATATTGTAGAAGAAAAGAGCAAGTTGTAGTCCTCATTTTTAGCTGGGTTTTTACCCACAGTGGGTTTTCTCAAGGTAAATATTTTGTTGATTGTGTATTTATTTGCTCTAGTTATTTCTCTTTTAGTTCCATTTATTTAATAAAGTAATGAAACTAAATGTAAGATCCATTGAAGGATTGTTCTGGTGGAATATCCTCATCAATTTATGGATCATATTGGTATCAGAGCAATTTTCTTTGGGTTCTTGTGGGAAAATGCAGGATCTAGTGACAGAATAAAGAAAAAAAGGTCTTGGAATCCTAGCTATCAAAGTCTTCAAAGTTTTTTTTTCCCATCTAGTTGTTGCTTTTACCTATGCCAATGCACAAGCTCTAGATCCTTTCTATTCTAGAAAAATTATCCTTGAAGTTATATAATTCCCTTTCCAATCCTTTCAATAGTTCTATAACTTATTCATCTCTTTGGAAAGAGTGAAAACATTCTTGAATTTTGTTGATATTTCATTTGAAGTGTCCTCAACTACTTTGAAGCTACAAGACACCTCTCCACAACTCTCTTTCATCTATGGATAACATCCTAGTCAAAATTATTCATGTTTGGATTCTCTTTACCACCATTTTAAATGCACCCACTTCACTCTTCTGCCTTTTGATAGCACTATCATTAACCTCTGTAAAATTAACTAGCCATTGCTCATGACACTAAAACCAAATTTTTCTAAGGCTTTTTCCATGTAATAATTTATGGTACACATCCACATAGACAATGGTGGAGAGAGAAAATAAAGAAGTATTTATTATCTGTGTTACAATGATACATATCTCGCATGCCCTTACCTTTTTCCTTATTGCAATTTATAACATCCCTAAGTGATTAAGTTGATTTAACGACATAACCCCTAGCCATGAAAATTGGCCATGAAAATTAAATTTACATTGGGTATGATCCTCTAATATGAATTGAAACAAACATTAATGTCTTTTAAAATAAATATTATTATAGTATTAATACTCCAACCCCCATAACCCCTTCTCAATGCAAATTTTAAAAAAATGTCAACTCACTAATGTTGCAAAGAAGAAGTACATGAATTCAAAATTCATTGATTTGAAGAGTGCATCTTGTTCTACTATGATTCATTGATCAGGCATGTGGGTCATAATGCTCGCTACTTCTCTACATTGGTAACATTGTTACAAACCTCGTCTTTAGCTTCTCTTTATCTTTGGATTTGAGTTTGAATTGTAGATTATTAGAATGTATTGTCTCCCTCATTCTAAAGGAAAAATTCCACCAAACCCACCTAGAGAATATTCCAACTTTGATAGATTTCCATCTCTCTAAAGTATTCATCTTACATTGTTATATTGAAGGCAATATCTAATTGGATTCACCTTAACAATCTATCAATTTAAGAACAAGTTATTTCTACCCCTATGACCTTTCCTAGGGACTAACTTGAGTTCCTAATCAAATAATATATTTGTTAATGGATTCAACATTCTCATTAACATTACACCTCTTGTTATCCTTCTACATATTACTTCTCCTTCAAAAAACAAACTATGTGAGTAAACTGTAAAATATTTCTTGCGTGTCTTTTTTCAAGAGTGTTTAAGTTTTGAGATAAATGCCCTTTACCTTCACTACTCAGAAAGATCAACTTATTCCTTGTATAAAAGGACAGGTTTCGTGCCCTATTCGAGGTCTTCAATTTGTCTACTGCTTTTCATCTTTTGTTATTTATGATATATAAATATGACAGGATACATGGATTTCAATCTGCAACACATTCAAATCTATGCATTTTCCTTTCATGTTTCTTTACCTTGACAACATGTCAAGCTAGGCATACCAACTTTTATACGCTTTTCCTGGAGACTTACTAATGTTTTTGATCAAAACAAGTTTTCTTTATTGGCTGAACATCATCTATAACATTCCATATCATGATGTCCCTTGTCTTAATTCCCTTAGATAAAACATAGTATAACGGTAAACTGAAAAATGTTTCCTATATCTCTTATACGAAGAATGTGTTTAAGATGTGGATTAAATACTTTGTTTCACTCTAGTAATAGTGATCAATAGAGAATTCAAATATTTTAATGTTTACATGTTAAAAAATTTATTGCCCCCGCTTAAGAAGAAACATGGTAGAAGAGTATACCGTTTTTAATTGTTCATTGATGAGAAAAATTATGATGGTTAGGTTCTCTTGCCAATTCTAAGCCTTCAATTTGTCTACAATTGTTCATGGTTTGTCCATTATATGTATATATGACATGTTGTGTGGTCTACAATTCGAACTTTCTTGGTCTACAACAAAATAAATTCCCGAAATCTGTCTTTCACACTTTTTTTGTTTATATGGTCACTAACGGTACCAAAACATGTGAGCAATTTATAAGTTTTTCTCCCTTATTTACCAAAATGTGTAAAACAATTATAAGATTTGTTCCCTTATTTTGCTAGAATATGTGGAGTAAGCCCTACTTAAAAATATTGACAATTCCTTGTACAAAAAAAACAAAAGGAAAAAGAGAGAAAGAAAGTCCGAAAAAGTATATCCTTTTCAATTGTTCCCTGCTTAGAAAAATAACTGTGGCCAAGTCTTGTGCCCAATTCCAGGTTTTCAATTTGTCTACAACCATTATTGTTCTCTCCCTTATATGTAAATATGAAATGGTGTGGTTTCCAATTTGCATTTTCTTAGTCTACAACATATTCAAATTTGGGAATCAATATTTCATGTTTTCTTTTTTGTTTATGTCGTTGGTGTTGAACATATTCTAATTTTTTTCCCTTGCTTTGTTCAAATCCATGGAATAGTAGCTTGTATTGTTTTTTGTGTTGTTAAGTATTTTGTCTAAGCATACTTATTTGAAAAAATGTGTCCTAAAGGGCTTCTTTTCTCTAAACAATTGCAAGGATTTATGCGAAAGTAACCTCATGTTTCTCAGAATTTCTCTTCACGTGGGAGAATTTTTGTGTAGGAAATCATTTCGAGTGAGCACCCTTTGTGTTGTTCATATAATCTACAAATTGATTTTTATTTTTTAATTATCACACTTTGTATTGGCACCAAATTTGTTATGTATGTATCTATTTGCTTTTCATAGATTTATTTGTATTTATATTTGATAACACTATAAATTAATAAGTGTTCTAGAAAAACTAACCTAGCTCCCCTAACTCTTTAAAGAGTGCTAGCTCAGTGGTAGAGCATTTGCATTACAAAGTAGAAGTTTGGTGTTTCGATTCCACTATTCCCTATAATAGATAAATAGTTCATGTGGATAGAAGGTTGGAGCTTTAGTTGTTTTTTCTCAAATGATTAAATGTTTTTTATACAATGTGTTATATTGTCTCTAGAGAGACAAAAACTAATATTGTGTGCAGAGAGACAATATTTACATCATGACAATACACAATTTTATTTTTGTCTCGACTTGAGACAACATAGTTGTTTATAGAAACAATATGATCTATACTTGATGTATTCTATATTTCCTCTATAAAGACATTAGTTTAAGACAATAATTTAAGATACTCGCTTAAATGCAAATATTGTTTCAAAAATTTTCTCAAAATCACCCTATATGTATTAGTGAATTCTAGTCCATTAACAGAATCATATTGTTTTCATTAGTTCTACATCTCAAAAAATTTCTCCATAATTTCTTAGGATCTATCCTAGAGAGGTGTAAAATATTCTCATGCTCTCTATTTATATAACACATTTTTTTCCTTTTAATTAGTGATTTGTACCTAGATATCTTGTCAATTTTTATCGACTCATTAGTAGCATCGCTAATGGATTTTCTAGCATGCTTGCACTCTTTATCACACAGAATGTTGGTCATTCCATTCTCCGTTTTACATGACACCATGATATGAAACTTTTTAATGGAAGTAGAGAGGGTTGTGGTAAAATTATGATAGCTCCGTCTTCAGTATTTCCTTTCATTAATACTAAATTTAATTCAATATTTAAATCCCTTAAAAAGGTATCAATTTTATTTTTATTGATGATATTTAAGTACTTTTGGTTATTATAATTCTTTGTTATACGGCTTATGTGCCTCTCAAATTTTTTATTTAGGGTTAAATCTCTATGGTTAGAGTGAGGCTAATGGTCATTTAAGATGTCAAAATTTCAGCTATTTGGTTGTACATATGGGGGTATCACATATAATATAGTCTATAGCATTACTACCCAAACCATGGATATAAGTCATTTGGTTGGATTTTAGCCACTTCATAAGACAATTGCAAATTATTAGATTTTGGTAACTACAAAGCTTGATTAACTCTATACCAAACAAGTTATGAACTAAATCTTTAGAGTTTATTTTGTATCTACTAACTAAAAGAACGCCATCATCTAGTCATAGATTATTGGGTTTATAATCATTCTTTAAGATAATAGCTTGCTTAGTGGCTATTCTAACATTAAAGTATCCTAGGAAGAGGATATTACCTTCATTTCTTATATTGTTCCAAGACATTATAGGGATAGTTTTTATCTACATTGTGCTTCTTATAAAAATAAGAATTAATACACACAAAGTAGAATATTGTTATTTAAATCTTCTTAATATTGATATCTAAAATCCCCATCCACATGTACTTTTTATCTAGACTGTGCTTCTTATAAAAATAAAAATTAATAAGCACAAAAAAATATTGTTATTTAAATCTTTGATATCTGAAATCCCCATCCACATGTACTCATTGAAACAATCTTTCTTGTAAAGCCTAATATGAGAAAAAAATAAAAAATGCAATCATTTAAAAAAAAAAATACATAAAAAAATATTTTAATAAACTTCATAGATTTATAATTATTTATTTCTCATTTTTATATATTTATGAAAGTCTAAATTTCCAAAGATATTTACTTTTTCTCATTTAAATATTTAATAAAATCCAAACTTCAAATATAAATGAATATATTTTCATGGGTAATTAAAAAAAAGTCTTGACATATTATAGATACCAAAATCTTTTATCTCGTGCATAGTTGCATTCATGTGACATATACAATACTGATTCCAATTTTCAAAAGATAGCAAAATAAGGTGATGTATAAAGTATGATGTACAACAAAGGCAATCTGTTGGTTTGTGCTATAAACTCCAATGGAAAAAGACCTCAAGTACAATTTTAGGGTTCATGTGATAACCCTAGTGGAAGGCCATGTGAAAATCTGTAATGGAGGATGCTAACACCTAGATGGCGTTCATCACTAAATTCGATTCGTGTAAAACAGAAGAGAACAAAAAGCATATGCCTATAATCTGCAGCAGTCATATGATTCTGTGCATTGCCTGATAAATGATCATGGTAAGATGCAATCGATTTGTCGCGGCCTTCAATGCTGTACACAAAAGTCATTTTATGGTAATATGAAATTCGGTCCATCAACTTTCATATTGTGAAGTTAATTTGTACTTTAGCCCATCAATTTTAATATAGTTTCACTTTCAGGCACAGTGAATTTAACCATCCTGAAGTCCATAGAATTCCTAATCCGCGTTGGATGGAAAAAAACTCAAACCACGGGCGTTCGCCAACAGATTTCGTCCATATAGTCCTCTGGTTATTTGAGAACAGTTGTATGGACGTAGCTGTTATAGCAAAGCAACAGATGTTGTATATAGCTTGTCGCTTTCATTCAATCATTCATATACCCTAAATTTCCACATCTGCTTGTGTTGGGCGACAAACAGACAACCGTCAGCTTCCACGATGCAAAGCTCAAAATTCGAGGGAGTTGCAATTGTGTCCAGATGTATATCATTTCCGAAGCAACAGAAGCGCCCATGAAACTGGACAGGTTATTGGCTCATCATAGAATGAACGAATTGACTGGGTTTATTAATAAATATTATTAAGGTTAAAAGAATTCCAGTCCTACCAAATATACACATATGTTATTACACACTTGAAATATATTACAAAATATACATATGTTATAATCGCATTCATATTAAGAAAGTATCTTACATGGTTTAAAATATTCCAATCCAATAAAATATACATAATGTTTCTATCTCATTTTTATTAACAAAGTATAAGGTGGTTTATAATTTTTTAATTCTCGCAATGATTAAGTTAATTGTGTAATTTTACTATATATTTATAAAGTCATATATTTGACTATTTATGTTGATTTAGAAATTACCATGTATATGGATGTATTGGTTATGATGAATATCTTTAGTACACAAAATTTCATGTCTATTGAGTATGTTATATTCATCAACTTGTACATTATTGTTGTCCTATCTTTAAGACATTGGTCTACATCTCTCTAAATTAACCTCGTATAAACCATCATCAAGTATTTCGCAAAATCCTAATTGTTGGAACCACCTTCATTTATGCATTTCACCATTCAATTCATCGAGTGTGTGTACATGCATATTTTTAAGATTTTATAGAGAATACTTTACATATAGTTACTAGAAACATAGAAGCATAGAGGGAGGTGTTGCTCATCATGTGGATAATTCCTTTCTAGCATGGAAGTTGATTGTACAATGTGGAGTCCACCCATAATCCCAATTCATTTCCCTCTAATGCACACCCCTTTACTATGTTTTCCTTTGACAAATTTTTAAATGTTCGTTCATGTAGTTTTCTTCTTATAGTCATTCATTGATGTAATTTTCCTTCATTGATATAGACTTCTCCTAACATCTGTTACTGAGTTTCATTTCCTCTAACATATATCCTTGATGATGTCTCTGCCAATCTCTATCACAAGTTTTGTGATGTTGTGATTTCAGTAGCGAATTAGGCAAGCTATCCAAAATGAATTTCAGAAGAAAAAAATTGGAACCCCTACCTTGTAACTTTGGAAAGTTTTTGATTTTTCCTTTTTATCTAGGTTTGATCCAAAATGGGTCAATATATAACTTTCCATCTATTACAGTACATTTTGGGTGGAAATATTGGAGGAATTGGCTTTTAGGTCCCATTTTAGGGGCACATCTCACTTTTCAAATTTGGGGTCCATAACCTTTCCAGGCTTATTAGAGGGCATAAATGATGTTTTTTGGGGTCAAAAGTTTATAATTTTTTCATTATTCTTGATGCTATTCTACACTCATATACCTTTCCAACAGTCCAAGAATTGCAGCAATTATAGTCTCTATGAGGAAGTTATGCCTCCCGCAAGTTGACCTATCCAGTTGACCACCATGCTACCAAATGGATTAAATTTCAACTCTTGTTTCTCACACATGCAGAGGTAGTCACGTTTGGGCTTTCAAGAAAATTCGATACAGTCTAAAAACCTAACCCTAATTAGGAGTTGAGGCATGCAAAATCCCTAGAACTAACCCTAGATGGCTATGATCGAGGTTTCTTTGGGTTTTTGTGGGAAATTGTAGGATCTAGTGGCCAAATAAAGAAAAAGCCTTCAAACCCTAGCCATGGAGGATGAATCTAGTGAATAAGGGGTGGGTGATTATGAGCAATGATTTACAAAGATGGAAATACAAGTCATCCATCACACAACATGCCAATCCTCATGGTGGCTTTGCAGAGTGAATATTTCGGTGATTTTGGAGGATTTAAATGAGATATTGGATCAAAGTGGAAATTGGAAGATAAAGGAAACCAAGGAAAGAAGCAGAGGAAAGAGCTAGAGAAAGAGCAACCAATTTCCAGTGCCATTACTCCTTCCCAATATCTATTTAATATGGAAGTGAAAATCGATATCATGTCGTACCAAGCAGAGATCGATGCTTTAAAGTTGAATCATTGGTTGCAATAATTAGAGGTTTATTTTAGTGTCCATCAAATCTAGATGGGGACCATAAAATTTCATTTGCTTGATAGAAATTAGAGGGCTATGCATTGACCTAGTGGAAAAGCCACAAATAGAAACTTAGGATGGAGGGTGATCCACTAGTAACTAAGAGGGAGGATTTTAGAAACCTCATTAAGTCCTATTTCTACCCTATCATGTATCTAGAGGGCCAATCGATCCATTGGAATTACTTCAGGAAAAGGAAAGGGTAGAGTATGCAAGAGTAAACTGTTGAATTTAGGAAGATGGATATCATGTTGGGTATCTCACCCTAGAATCCACATGTACTCCTCAATTATTTAGTGGTTCTACATAGTCATTTATGAAATCAACTGATGCTCTTCAAGCCCAGTACAATTGATGAGGAATGTGTGCAAGCATAGTACCTAGAAAAGATAGGCCACGAGAAATGAAAAACCAAGCGGTTCTAAACAAAAAGAGAACCAAAACACTTCCAAGAAGGGGAAGAAGAAGTGGAATGCAAAATATAAGAAGATTGTAGTCATGGCACATAATTAGAAGGACCCGAAAAACCATTGTAACCATTGTAACATTGATGGTGAAATTGAAGAATATTGTTGGAAGCTACATACAGAGATGAACCTTAAGAACTGCATGAAGGATGCTAAGAATAAGAACCTTCTAGCCATGGATTCAAGCAAAGAGGTAGAGAGAAGCTCAAAAGTGGATGACAATATTTTATGCACTTCAACGCAAAAGGAGGTTAATTTGAGAATCATTCATCACAAGGAAAATAAGGATATGAAAAAACTCATCCATATCAAGATTCAGGGAAAAAAGACCAAATTTGATGCTTTATTTGATTATGTTCACAAGAAAATATCATAGCATAAGATCTGGTAAGTAATATTGGTTTGGAAGTACATGATCATCCTACATCTTATCCATTGGGATGGGTAAATAAGCATACAAAACCTAGGGTCACTGTAATATCCCAAGGTTACGCTTGGAGTTCATTTTGACTAAAAGTTTGAGCAAGTATATTATTTTGATATTGTATTTAGAATATTTGAATATTAAACACCATGGACAATAAATGGTGTACATATACATATTATTTTTTTATTTTATGTTATTTCTAACATGCCAAATGCACATCATAGAAAGAAAAGTGAAGTCAAAGTCTTGCTATGAGGGAAAGGTAACTTAGGGAATAAATCTGAAAATTCATTTGAACAATATTAATGAAAAGACTAATTTCCCTCAAACCCTAACTACTGTTGTGAGGTGTATTACTCACATTTATCCTAAATAAATGACTAAAAATAGAATACTCGCAATAAAAAAGAACATAATTATTGAAAAAAGACATTGATTCCCCCCTAAGAAAGAACAACCTACGAAAAGAAGAACCTACTAACAACTCTAACAAAGGAAGAGGAATCAAATATCTTAAGGTAAGGGAAAAGGGCCATTAATGGGTATTTGCAAGGTGAAAATGACTTGATTTCCTTCCTAAGTTTCATCAGGTTCATGTTGAAAAAATCTCTATGGCCATAGAGTGAAACATTTTTGTGTTGGTTAGCATGATTGCTTATTATATTGGAAAAGTTTTTCTATTTTATGGGACCTAAGCAAGACTGGTAAATATTTATTGGAGTCAATTTGTGACAAATACCATATCCCGTTTTAGGGTTTCTTTACTTTGAGCACTAAAAGTGTTAGGTGAACAACTAAGGGTGTGACTTCTGATCACCTGGAATGAGTTAGGCATGTGCAGAAAAAAAAGAATGAATTTCCCGACTAATAAAGAATAACCTGAGTAGCTTGACCTCTAGTAGAATTTGTCTTGGATCGGGGGTGATTAGAAGGGTTGAAAGATAAAATAACTCTTACTAATCTATGGATGGGTGATTCCAGACTACTCTTTGAACATGTTGGAAGTTCTCAAAGTTAAACATATAAGAAGACATTATGTACTTCTTTTATCATTGCTAGATATTTATGAAAGATATTTAGAGTTTATTCTCTACCGGTTTTAATTGCTTTGAACCATTCATTGTATTTTATTATGATCATAAATCCACATGTTAGTTCAAACATTTATTGTTGATCTGAAACTAAATATACATGGTTATAACTAGAATAATTTAAGGAATATTTGATAATGCGAAAGAAGTTATTAAAATGCTAGAAGTATTAGTTGGATGGGTGTAGAGGCCATCCTTGGTCCCTGCTAAAATAATATAATTTTTATTTCTTTTCAAAGTTTTATTCTTGTATAAAATTTCTAATTCTTTTTGCATTTTGTTTATGTTCAATGTGTAGGTAAAAGAATTTACTAGTCTGTAAAAAAATTTGTAGGTGTAAATGGATGGGCTATATTACCCCTTTTTACCATATACAAATTCATGCACATCATATACATATTAGATTCAATCCATTAACTATCACCTAAAATAGGTATCAAATAACACAACTAAGTGAAAATTTATAGTATGGAAAATACATGTAGATTATCAAATTTGTCCCTGCAACTGCAAGCTCTTTCCCACCAGAAAACTCAGCTAGCCCAAATCAATTTGAATCCTTGCCAACTAGGAAAGTCTCGCTGACTTCCTAGATCCAAGAACTAAGTTCTCGAACCCTCGAGCCCAAAACATGAGTACAGTGAGTCCAACCAGTTCGAATACCTCCCTTCGCCAGAAAACAAGCCTCCTTTGCTATGTTTCTCTAAAAATTTCCCCAAATTCTCCTACTCTCTGAATACTCCCTCATCTTCCTTCTTCCATCCTATATATCCCCCTTTTCCAACTATCCTACCTACCCTTTACTACCTTATCCTCCACATTAATGAGATCCCAACCACTTTCTCATCTACTATGTCAGGTTTAATCAAACCAATCCATACATAATATTATTTTAATATTCACTTATTAAATATTCACGATTCTTTACATGGTCAATCGACAACATGTTTGACATACCCCTTTTAGTCTCAACCACATGTTTATTAGATATCCAAAAATTGCATAATTTTAATAAAATAAAATGACATTTCTTCACTATTATCTTTATCTTATAATTAAGATTAATTTAATAATTGGTTATTACAATTAATAGTTTGTTGACCTTAGTGTCCATTCACCAAACTATTTACTATGTTCAACCATGGAGCCTTAATTATAATTTATCATAATTAACTTTAATAACCCTAATTAATATTGATTTATTACCACATTCTAATTAATCATAATAAATCCCAATTAATTATAATGAATCATAATCACCATTGATGGAACTATTATAATTCATCCTTTAATTAGCATTTATTAGTCAAGTTGATAGTAACGTGATTATCAACAATCAACCTCATTAATACCTATTTAATGATTTAGTAACCAAGTATTTATTCAACAATTACGTAAATCAAGAAATCTTAATAACATTATTAAAATCATTAACATTATTAATCATAATTAATAATTGAAATTTGAAATTAATTATTAAAATCATTAAAAATTGGCTCGTCCTCTTCAAAAGGGTACTTTTATTTTTTCCAATAAGAGTCACACTAAAAATAAATTGAAGCTCACCAACGTGTGTCGATAATGCACCATTTTCTGAACATATGTTGTTTCGATAAATAATAAAAAATAGTTCCTAACTCTTAAAAAACTCAAAATATAGTCCATCAACAAGTGTAGTGTGTTTAGATTAAGATCCTACAATTTTTTCCCCTAAAATGAATAACCATCTATCAAAAAACCGACATCAACACACGTCACTCATTATCCATACCTAAAAGTTTCAAGTATATTCCGTTGGTTGCCAACAAATTTGTCCCACGATATGTCCATAAAAAAAATTAAAAAAAATACGAGTATAAAGCTAATTCAATTCTCTAAAACATTTGTGTTTACTTCAAGTTCAAATTCTTAAGGGAGATATGGGTTTGAAGAGGTGGAAGTTGAAAAACATAAAATTTAGTAGTTTTGTTTGTAAAAAACAAGCCAAAATTATTTCCCACGAAAATCCTATCTACCTACTTCGTTCTATATAATTCACAGATGACTTCCACATCCTATCGTTCCTCTGTTGGACTACCGTGAAGTGTCACGCCATGATCGACTCCGATTAGAAACCATAAGAGGAAGTGTTGACTACATCGACCAAGCTTCCCCAGCAAGCACCCACCAGTCATCATCACACACCTTGGGGACCATTGCATAGCACAACCCTCCCATGAATCCGGGTTTCAGTGATAAATGGTGGGTAAATAATCCACCCCCCTAATGGAACAAGGGACTATGTCTACACTAACATATTGACTATGTTGCGACTGTGTACTCATATTTTGTCCTCAAATAACCAATTTGGTTGGTTGAGTTTCCTCAAACCCCACACCTACCCATACATCATGATAATAATAATACAATAATCATGCTTAACAAATAATGTATCACTTTCATACCATTTATCTTTTGGAATCCATGTCCTCGAGGTACTCCCACTTCGTAGGATTCAACTACCACTTAGCCTTTTTAATGTGTAGGTTAGTCTCCAAAAACACGATCGAGAATATCGTGCAATCATTGACATGTATATACATTTTATTACTAAGGAAAAATAATGAAAATCATTTATGTGTACCATGCACTTGGTATCATATCTATCCATTCATCATATAACTTTTAACTCGGTATCCACATACCCATCATTTAGTAAATTTGCATGCTAGAGACATAATCAAAACATGAATATAATTCATAACATTAACATCACACACATATATACATATCTCAGCAAAATAGTATAACCATATGTCCACGGTGTCATCAAACTGACGAACTCTCACAATAATAAGAAAATACAACATATAATGATAGTTTGGGTAGTAAGGTCAAAATAGGGCATTACATACACCCACCCTTCGAGAAACTTTGTCCCAAATATATGATCAAAATAGTGTGGTAAAATCACGACGCATGGTCTCTATGTCCTCACAGGTAGCAGAACCCAGGCTATACCTATCCCACTAGACCTTAACCTGGTCCACCAAATGGGGTCTGAGCTATCTAACCTTGTGGTCCAATATACATAATGGTTTGACCTTGACGGTCCCATCGTCCAAAACCTGCAGTTCCTTCCAATTTATTTTATGAGACTCATCGGCTATATAATGTCATAAAACTGATACATGAAAAACGTTATGATTTTTATGCAAATGGGGTGGCAAAGCAAGACGATACATGATGGGTCCAACCTTCTCCAAAATTTCAAAGGGTCCTATGAATCAGGGTGACAAATTTGTCCCTTTCCCAAATTGGATGGTACTTTTACTAGGTCTGATGCATATGAATACTGCATCCCCAACCTTATAGTTTCGGTCAACCCTATGCGCACCGATATAGCTCTTTTGTCTATCTTGAGCTTCCTTTAACCATTGTCTACTCTGAATAACCTGTTCTTCCATCTCCTGAATCAACTCAGGTCCTATAATCATTCGATCCTCTAACCTTTCCCAACTCAACGGTGTTCTACATGGCCTCCCATATAATGCTTGATAAGGTGGAATTCTGATCGAGCTGTGGTAACTATTGTTGTAATCAAATTCTACCAAATGTAATGACTTTTCCTAATGGGTCTATTGATCCATAACATACATCCTAAGAATCTCCGCCATCACCTGATTCACTCTTTCTGTTTTCCCATCTGTCTCTGGGTGGTAATTTGTGCTTAGGTTCAATTGAGTTCCTAAGGTTGACTGCAAACTTGTCCAAAACCTGGACGTAAACCTGGACTCCATATATGAGATAATCTTCTTGGGAAACCCATGGAGACAAACTACTTCACTTATGAGTACACGAGTTACATCTGTGACGTCATAGGTATCATTTACTGAAATAAAGTGATCAGTTTTGGTCAGTTTATCAATGATGACCATAATGGCATCATGCCTATGAGAGGTAAGAGGCAATCCAACCACGAAGTCCATGGAGATAACCTCCCATTTTGACATAGGAATGTCATGCGGTTGCAATAGTCATGTTGGGTGGTGATGATCAGCTTTTACCTGCTGACACTCAAGGGACCTAGCAATGAATTTGACCACGTCGTGCTTCATTCCTACCCAAAAGAAGAGTTGCTTCATGTCTACATACATTTTCTTTATGCCTGGGTGCAGACCATATACTGATCTATGGGCTTCCTTAATTATAGTTTCTATAATATCTCCCTCCTCAGAAATACAAATCCTTCCTTGATATTGTAAAAGTCCATCAATTTCCAACTCATATCCTTCAAACTTAGGTTCCACCTGCTTCCCATTCTGGAGTGTGGACGAGACATTTAGGTACCAACTATCCCCGACTAGCTGTCCTAATACTCTCTCCTTCAAATTGACCCTTCAAGGAATGACAAAGAAAATCCTTGGTTTTCTGCCTAAGGCATCGGCTATGACATTATCCTTCCCTTTGATGTATGAAATCCCAAAATCATACTCGCTTATAAATTCACTCCATCACCTTTTCCTTGCATTTAGGTCTCTTTGAGTGAAGATATATCTCAAGATTTGGAGATCAAATTTGAGGTCAAAGCTTCATCCAACAAGGTAATGTCTCCAAATTGTTAAAGATAACATCACGACAACCAATTCTAAGTCATGGGTGGGTTAATTTTCTTCATGTGGTTTTAACTTCCTTGATGCATAAGCTATTACCCCACCTTCCTGCATCAATACTGCACCGAAACCCTGCCTTGAGGCATTTGTGCAAACTGTGAATTCCGTATCCATATCCGACACTCGTAGGATCGGTGCACTCATCAGTAGTCTTTTAAGCTCAACGAATGCGACATCACACTCATCTGTCCATTCATACCTGATGCCTTTACGTTGTAAGGTAGTTATGGGTTTTGCGATTTTTGAGAAACCCTCCACAAACCTTCTATAGTACTTGAATAACCCCATGAAGCTTCTCACTTCATGCGCATTTCTTGGCACATGCTAATCCATTATGGCCTTCACCTTTTTGGGGTCCACTCAAAATCCCTCTCTGGAAATTATATGCCCTAGATAATGGATCTCCTTTTGATAAAAGAGCATTTGGACAACTTACCGTACAACTTGTGCTCTCTTAAGCATGACAATAGCATTCGCAAGTGTTCCTCGTGCTCCTATTCATTCTTAGAATAGATAAGGATATCATCCAAGAATAATTGCACAAACCTATATAAGTACTTCTGAAATGTGCTATTCATGAGGCTCATGAATGCAGCTGGGGCATTGGTCAAACCAAAGGGTATCACTAAAAACTCATAGTTCCCAAACCAAGTTCGAAAAGCAGTCTTAGGTATATCACCCTCCTTAATTCGAAGTTGGTTGTAACCTGATCGCAAATCGATCTTTGAGAAGGTTGTTGCCCCTTTCATTTCATCAAATAGTCCAACAATTCGAGGTATTGGGTACCTATTCCTCACTATGGCTCTGTTCAAATCTCTGTAATCGATGCAAAGATGCAAGGAACCATCCTTCTTTTTCACAAAAATTACTGGTGCACCCCACATTGAAATAATTGGTTTGATGAACCCTAGGTATAGCACTTCCTTTTCATTTGTGACTCGCAAAGTTCTAGGGCCATCATCCTGTATGGTTTCTTTGATGTTGGCTCCAAACTAGGTTTAAACTCAATCGTAAAATCACTAGTACAAAATGAGAAATTAATGACTAAAATTCGACTAATAGTATCTGATTTCAACTATATTATCTCTAGTCGTATTTCACTAGTCATTAATTGGTTGACTTATTAGTCCTTGATTTAGTCATCGATAGTCACTGATTAAGTCATTGATTTAGTCATTGATTGTCACAATCAATGACCAAATATACGACTAGATAAACTACTAGATGATAACATATTAATGACTAAGCTAAATACGACTAAATGTTAGTCGTGCTATAAGATACTGGAAATTAGCTGCTAATAGTCGTATATATGTGAATTTAGTCATTTTCTTATTCATTAATTTATGATAGGGTATAGAGGAATCGGACCACCAATCTCCTGCCTATAATTAGCTAGGTGCTCTACCATTGAGCTAGCACCCTTTAAGAAGTTGTTATTTCTTGACAATGATGATATTCAAACAAATTTTGCATGGGAACAAAATGAATGTGAAACATATTCAAGAATAATGCTTCAAGTACTAAAAGAATTCTATGATATAGCAGTTCAACTGTGACAATGATGAAAATTCAAAGAAGAATGATCTTACAAACTATGCATGAGTACAATAATCCATGGCTATACAAATTATCAGGAACAAAAGAAAGCTCCTGCCCTTCATAGACAAAAAAGAATACAAGATCCAACTTGCAATAAATTTGTTTTAATTTCTATCAATTGTTGATCTCTCGACAGCTAGAGACGTTTTCCTGTCTGAGATCCAAAATACATACAATTATCTTCAACTTCACTTCTTCAAAACCAGTTGTAGTAAAAATTATTCTAGGAATTGTCTTATGAGAAACAACCACTTTTTTGAACAGGCTTCCCTTTCATTTGTATAGTAGCATGTCTGCTGCTATTCATGGTAGGATCACTTGCCATCCTGCAATACAAAATAAATGGAGTTAAGTCAATAGTATTTCATAGAAAATAGAAAATATAATCTCCTTAAAATCAAGATGTCACAATGAGGACTCTATCTAGGACGCTCTATTATGGAGTATAGAGGAAGTCGTTTTGTCGAAAACCCTCTTTCAAGGCTAAGCTGCATCTTAGGAAAGAATTCCATGTAAAAAGAGAAACATACCAGTCTCTCTGTGGTTCAACAATTTCATGAAAACAAGGCTTTGCTCGATAAATATGCTTAAGATGATGGCAAGATTTTAAAGCCTGAAGCCTCAATGAAATTGTTATGAAGATGTGTTAGTAATGCGAATGCATGCAACCCAGAAATTACAAATGTCCAAGCCCAGGAAAAAGCTTATCTGAAAATGGAATTATCATTGGCATTGTTGACTCTAAGAAATTGTTTATAAACAACAAATAAAGTGTGGGATATAGTTCTTTGATGTCGTGGATCAAATGCAATCAATGAGAGGTTAATAAAATTTGATATTTAAATTTTTGATGTTAAAATATCTGAGTCACTCGAATAGGGACAAGTCATATGGTAATGCTTCCACAAGTAAAGAGGCAAACAATAATAGAATATGGTTGAAGGTTCAATCCATATGCAACAAAAATTTGAAATAAATAAATGATGGGCATGAGTATTTATAATTTTATATGCTTGCAACATGCAAACTTCTGGATACAATTCACTTGGGCATGAATATATTGAGCACATTGATAGATATGTTGAAGATGCTTGCAATATTTTATAGCCTTGAAGCCTGGAGCCTAACCAAAATTGTTATGAAGAAGGGTTAGTGATGTGAATGCATGCAACCCATAAATTAAAATGTCCAGGTTCAGGAACTAAAAATGGCATAATCATTGGCACTGTTGCTCTATGGAGACAAGACATACAAGAAATTGTTCAGGAATAACAAGTAGAGTGTGTGATGTAGTTCTTTAATGCCCCTTTTCAAATGCAATCAATGAGGTTTATCAAATTTGATGTTAAAATATTTGAGTCACTAGAATAGAGACAAGTCATACATTAATGCCCACACAAGTAAACACGAAAACAATAATAGAATATAGATGAAGGTTTGATACATATGCAACAAAATTTTCAAATAAATACATGATAGGCATGAGTATTTATATGCTTGCAAAATACAAACTTCTATATACAATTCACTTGGCCATAAAAATTTGTGAGTTCATCTATAGTGTTGAAATTTCCATTAATGTCTACAAACAACAACACACCATTAAAAGAAGCAAATAGTGTTTGGTCTACTAGATAATTGAGAACGATTATCCTGTATGTAGCTCTTTGGATGGAAGGAAACAGTATATTAGAGTAACTGGTAAAATATTTAAATATGGAAAACTTGACTTGTGAGCATGCATTTGACACTTTACAGTTTTCTTCTTCAAAGGCATACCGTTATGCTAGCTGTCATTTATATCAAATTTGCACAAGTACATGCTAATAATATCAATTGATTGTAGTGTGGTCTTGGTACATGCATCTAGTTGTTCCTCATTTTGAATAGAAGTATGTGTACTTATCCACTGTTAGTCCCATGCTCTTTATTTCAAAATCTTTTGGAATCTAGAAGAATTATATAGCTTTTAATCCAAAGGTGGAACTGCTCTTGATAACGATGTCATACATGTGCTCTAATGGAGGGCGGTGCATGAGATGATAAGTTGGGGATTCAGTTTCCAATGTAAGTGATCCAAGAGTATCCATGATAAGTTTGACCCAAAGAAGCTCCAAAAAATTAAGGTGGGGTCCAAGCCATGAAAAATAAAGGAACAATCTAGGTAACAAATAAATTCACAATTCTATTAAGACTGAGACTAACCTGAACCTCAGATAATGGAACATCTCTAGATGAAACGAAAGCAACAAAATTAATCACAATTACTACAACATTTACAGTGAGTTGAAACTGAATGAATTTATGAATGTTTGTATAAACTAAACGACCCCATCGAACTACCTGAAAACCATGGAGAAACAACTGTAAGGAATCTTCTGAAAAGAAAACCATGTGGCTTTAAAGGATTAAAACAATATCTACGTCTACAACAAGCCTTCACAATGGAGGAAAAATTATCCTCTAAAATAATGATATCTGAGCTTTCCTTGGAAACTTTCGCTCCTTGGGTACCCATGGAGAGACCTATGTCTCGCTAAACACCAAATAATATATCAACAAGTTCCATCAATAACTTTATAGAACTGGAAATATCATTGCAATGGAAAACCTACTTACATAATAACAATTTACAACAATATGCAACAAGAAAACCTTCCTCATGAAGTGCAGGGGCATCATTTGTTCCATCTCCAGTCACTGCCACAACATGACCTCTTTTTCTCAGTGCTTGAACAAAGTAAAGCTTGTCTATAGGAGAGGACCTTCCCATTACCTGCAGGCAAACAAATTAATGTCCCTCCCATTACAATTTTATTTTTTTCGAAGCTGTTGTAGGTATGCATTTTTTTCCCTTATTTTTTTGTGTGTTGTGTTGGCAGGGGACAGGCACATCCATACTCACACAAATTTTATCCACAATTTTCATTCTCTGTTCTTCAGTGTAGATGCGAAAAATTGGTTCTTCAATGATAGCTAGCTCTTCTATAGGATGTCCTGTCTGGAGTATGCCACATTCAAGAGCTATAGCTTTTGTTGTGTAACTGTTATCACCAGTCACCATGCAAACCTATAAAAATGAATTAATGTTAAGAGCACAGAATTAAAGTGTAACAAGTGATATAACCAATCCAAAACATTTTGAGCAAGCAAATTTATTCTTCAAACTCTATGATAACAGGCAGTTGAAAACTCAAAGTGATATAATAACTTCTTGTGTATTTCACATCACAAAATCTGCATGATCTGTTACAAACCATCTTCCACACATTGATGAAGAAGACTGAATCATTTGGTGATTTTAGTGAACATGACTAATATTTCATTGGCAGCAAGAGGGTGATTTTATCATTGATTATTTGCTTGATGAATGAAAAAGACATGCTAATTCAGTATAATGTAAAATACACTTGTCATGCAATAACCACTCTAAGAACACTACTCATTCGAGCACACATGAAGGAATCTTTGGCTATTACCTTCACACCAGCACGTCGACACATATTCACAACTTCTTTTACATTAGGTCTACAACTTCTCTTACATTAGGTGTACAAAAGAAATGTTAATATCAACATAAAATAGCTTCATATATATACTTTAAAGGTAGTTGATAATATATATATCTATACTGTAATCCATGATACTTTTAAGGTAAATCTACAATGTAATTTTGTTTTATAAAGTAAATGAAGATACCTGAGCTCGTACACCAATATCTTCTAGTTGCAATGGGATTCCCATATCGTAAGATGATTATGTATTGAAATTAGAAATTCTCCCAGGGTTTTGTATCACATCCTCCAAAATAGAACTATAGGTTATTTTCCCCTGTACAGTGTTGTCACAAGATTTTTCTTGGGTTTGCAATGTCAAATTAAGCATCTTCAAAACTGTCTCAGAGTTTTCAATACAAGCTGCCCCCTGTCAAATTAAGCATCTTCAAAACTGTATGGTATGTACATGTACTTCATCTTGAGATTATTTATAAATTTTTTAGCCATCCAAAACTTGCGGCAACTTCCAGATTTGATTCCAACAATACATGTGCTTCATGCATTGTTATTTACAACTACATAAGTCTTAATGATTTGACATTAGTAAAAGGTCAATTTGTTAAGTGATTTAACACCATCATTGAAGAATCTAAGGGTTGTTTTGCTGTTGCTACATCTGCTATTATAACTGCTGTAAAAGTGAGTTTTCAAATCTCATTTATGTGGGATAAGTTGCCCTGGAGAGCTGAAACTTATCCAGATTCTTTGGTATCTTTTATCTTTGGATTGCCAAGAAGATTGGGTTGTTATAAAGTGAAATATTGTACTCTTTTCGCTATTGTTTTATACTCTATTTCATAGCATCCCTAAGGCCGAAAATTCACAAGGTTAAGATCTAGGAAACCTCTAGCCAAAGAGGTGAAATTTATGTTTTGCATTAAACTAATAATGTGCAGAAATTTAAAAAATGAGCTCATGCCAGACTGTTCTATCTGTTCAAATATTTTAAGGTCATCCTTGCTACAGTAGTGCAAGACATATCCTGTAATCACCGTACTCCAAAAAACCATGTCTCCTTGCTGTATTTTTCCAACATATCATGTGCCTTCTCTATACTCCCACACTTTGCATACTTGTCTACAAGAGCACCCTCCACAATGACAGCAGGCTGAAACCCACTCTTAATCACATCTTGATGGATTTCAGCACTCTGCCTCAGAACTGCCAAGTTGGCACAAGCCAATATAACACTAGAAACGGTCTTCTGGTCCAGTTACACCCTGTCTTGTTGCATTTGCTAACATAATCTTAGGGCCTCCATTGCTTTCCCATTCTACAGATATACCGCAACAATAGTTGTCCAAGAGGGCACATTTCATTCCACCATTTCCTCACCGCTTCAGGGACTCATCAACGCACTTATTCTATGCATATCCTAAGAGGCCAAAAATCTAAGATTTCATTTGCTGCTCAAACCCATTGCGAATAATATGAAATATCCTTCAATAGTTATAAGATCTTTACTCAAAATTGTGGACTAATTTCTGAGGTCTTCACTCTTACAATGCCAAACATGTGTGTTGGGAGGGGGGTTGGGTTGTACATAGAGTCATTAAAGGGTTTATTATTCACTTCTTTCTAGTTATTTATATTAATATTTAACATTTTAGTATGGCTTCTCACAATAAAGAATTTTAAAAATTAATAACGGGAGATGTAGAGGTATCCCCAAAATTTCAAGGACATCCCTTTATGGACCCCTAATTGGGGCGGGGCCATTGAGGACATCTGTGATATTCAAGGATGGCCCATGATTTTTGAAGACATCCTTTGGAGGATGGGGAAATCCCTAAAAGTTTCCTCGTCCTGATAGACACATCCCCAACCCTTGGGGACATACCCTGAGGGTTTTACTATAAGGGGAATGTAGAAATAGGAAGGAGCTACCCCTTTTATGTTCTAGAAGTCCACGAATTGACAAGTTTTGAATTATTTTGACTAACCACCCTAGGGAAATTTTCTCTATGGCTGATAAGATCATGCATCAATAAATTAAGACAGCCTCACATAGCACTAATAAAAATATATAACACAACATATGAATATGCATATATCATGTTGGAGCCATTAAAAGGGCATGCAAATTGAGCCGTCAAATAGTGAACAATAATAAAATATTATTGCAACATTTTTCACATATGAGAAAGAAAATAGGTGGCCATAATGTTATCCATACTTATCCCTCAAAAAGGGATATTGAATGTAGAAATGCAAATCTCACAAAAAATTGGTTCTAGTCCCACAATAATTTTTTGTCAGATTAACTAGAATTATAAACATGCAGATCATCTCTTGAAATTCTACCATATATGTAGTTTGTTGAGGTTGTATCTTGCTACAGATACGTCAGAATTAAAAGCTTTCAACACCATTTACTGGAACAACTCGTCTCACCTAAAAATTGATATATTGTGTAGTGATATATTTTCAACATGGTTGTTCAAAATTGTGAGCTGAAAACCTGATGATTTTTCAGGATTTCTTCATTTAGAGCAAGTTGCCTCAATGTTCTCTCTAGAAACAAGTCACTACAACATTCTTAGCTTAGTGTTGCTCATAACATTTTGAATTATGCAGGTTGCCTAATTCTGAAGTACAGACTTCAACCATAGACTAGGTTGACAAAAAAAATAGGAATATGGTTTCTTCCAATGTTACTAGACTCGAAATTAGCAAGGAAAATAAGGGAAGAGTTTGAATCGGGTCACGAAAAAATCAGAAAATGCAAAAATTAAATATATACACATATTTTGAATTTAAGAAAAAAAAGCATTTTTCATAGATATTCAAAATATCCATGTCTAGATACTGCAAGATATCAATAGATGTCCAAAATATATCAATCGTTGCTCATGACTGCCCAAAACAACAACCAAGATAGAACAAAGAATGAGGAAAAAGGAAGCAAAAATCGCATTTTAAAGGAAACTGGGCATTGACTCATGAGTCAAACTTGCCAATTTTTACTTGGTCAAATGACTGAAACAGGGTCAGCATGATTTAAACTTGGCCCAAGTTGAATCGTTTCTTTTTGCTAGTGATAAGAAGCAAACTCGCAAGTTTCCAAGGTAACACTGGATTCCTCCTAATGCAATAGATCAACAAAAAATGATGGAAAATCAACAATAAAATATCTCATTAATGCATACTTGTCTATATAAAGATGAATGGTCAAATGATTAATCACAAATTAACTAAGTTCTCCTACAAATTTATTTTTGCATAGAACATATTGATGCTTAGTATGCATGTAAGATTAATGCTTGCAAAAATTGGTTAATTGGAAAAGCATCACTACTCATTGAAGAGTTTTTCTTAGATTCCTACCTTTGGTAAGGATTAACAATAGATCTCCCAAAGATAGCCCTATATAAGTAAGTTTCAAGTGCCTAAAAAATAGAAACTCTCGAGCTTTCCCTTCAATTTGGCAAGATGTGTTTAGAACTTCCATGAGAAGGGTAGGAGCAATGTGTTCTATTAACAGCTCTCAAGATCAATCCACTGATGTACTGGATGGAAATGTGTTGTTCAAGCTCTCAAGATCACTCCACTGATGTACTAGATGGAATTTTTTGTTGTTCAAGGCATAAAATGGAGGAGAGAGTAACAGCAATAGCTACCCAACATCTCAAAGGCATTTCAAATTATTTCCTTGGAATATTAAGCATTACAAACTGGTCAAGACATCTATGATTTTATCATGAAAGCTGAGGGTTAAATCATTTTACCTTACCTTTGTGATAATCCCCACAAGAATGCTATCCATACCTAAAATCATGGTAGAGAGTCAGAGACAATGTCCATAGTCCTGCTTTGTATCACCAATGATGACCACAAGAACATTTTCCATGCCGAAAACAATGGTAATGATTTCCGTACCTTATAACATGTTTTGCATGGATATGTCATGTCTAGGTGCAGGTACAGGCATAGTACAACAAGATGAAAACTTTTCAAGCTACAAGTACGGGAATATGGTGATTTTCCTTTGTAAAGGAGGACATCAGGATGTGGATAAAACAAGTACAAGTATGGTCAGGGTAATGGAAGTACCCATGCAACTATGCTTACAACAATTTACCATGAAAAAATCTTGGATTTAACCTTGGTGGCAGAGTGGAATTCACCACACACTCCAAGGTTCTTGATAACATGAATAGTTGTCCCAAGGGATCTGTCAATAAGCTACGATGCAATGGCTAGCTTCTCACTATTGTGACAAAGAATTTATTCATTTTTCTCTTCCTCCACATCATCGAGAACATATCTTGTGCGTTTGACACACACCCTGTTGATTTAGTCTACGAAGATAGTCACTCTAAGTTGACATATATTTTGTGCATTTGCACTTGTTACTTGTCTCCAACTAGGAAAGCGTGCACTTGTTTATTCACCTCTATCCAGCTTCATCTAGGTGTTTTTTTATGTCTCTGTCTTTCATCATCCTTCTTACCTTCTCAATGTCATCCCACTGGGCCGCTGCAGCATAGATATTTTAAAGTAGCACATAAGTTACAGCATCGTTAGGGTCCAATTGCAAAAGGCATTATGCTGCATATTCTCCTAGCTCTATATTGCCATGTATTCTACAAACACGAAGTAAACACCTCCAGAGAGTATGTCAGGTTTTATTTCCATGTTGGTGATAAAATTCCATGCTTCATCAAATATGCTTGATACTATCATAATGTTGTTGTTATTTCTAGGAGATATTGTTTGTTCTAGAGATCAGCCTGCTATTGCAGAGAAATCAGTTTTTGTTGAATAGAAATATTAATTAGCATATTAATGCAGTCCTTGGGTCAATAACAGTTGGCTTCATCACACAGTTCATCCCTAGCTTTGACTTGCACCTAAGATAAAACCTAACTCGACCAGTTATAAACATATGGAAACTCAATTTCCCTCTTCTTTAATTTCTTTTACAATCAAAGTCAGTATCTATAATTCTTCATTCAAAAAAAGAAATTAGGCCTGTTATAATCCATTGTATTTCCCTTTGTCAAGTTATGGATGCGGATGCTCATCAATCAAATTAGAATAACACATCAACCTTTGTAGCTTATAGCAAAAACATGTAATGTTAGATATTATGGCCTCAACCTCCCTTCCCAAGTTCTGGTAATTCATGAAACATCAAGATTCCAACAACAAAGAAACTCACAATAATGCCATTAGATATATCTTCCCTCGTTTTTCAGTGTTTATTTGGAATTGTGCTACCAACCTAAATTCTGGAATAAAATGAAACCATTGAACCACTTCTATCTTTGCAGGCATGCTCAAGTGATTTGCTAAGTCTAGACTCTATATTAAAACATAAAACACCTCTCTCTGTGCCAACTGAAAAGCTTCAACTTGCCTATTCCCCTAGGTGTCTAGTTTTTTTATCGGGATGCCCAAATCAGAGCAACATCCATACAAGAATAACATAACCTAAAGATGGAATTTGGTAACAAAGGGGTTCAAAGCAGAGCAACATCCATACAATAATAACATAATCTAAAGCTCGCATTTGGTAACAAAGGGGTTCAACCACACCCTGAGTATAGTTAACATCTTGGAATGCTCATCTTCGCTATCACGCTTGAGGGTAACAATCTATAAGGTAGTGTAATAGTAATTTTGCAATATTTGCAACATTGCTATAAACCCTAAACAAGGAATACACAGGAAGTCAATAAATACTCAAGAATTAAGCTAGATAGATGTCTTACAGTGTTTTTTTACTTTGATGAGGATATACCTAGCTCAAGAGAAAATTTTATAGTTACCACAATAAAATTGAGTAAGTTCACAAAGGGGTAAATTTCTTGAGGAAATAAGAAAGTTTCAACATAGACGGTTATGAAACAATTCCTCTCAGATAATTGAGCAGAATGAGAGGTTTGCTGCCTGAAAGTTCAAGCAACCATATCTTGGTAGGAGATTCAAACTATTGCCCTCAAAGATGTATCTAATTAGTATTACCTTTCCCCAATCAACCATCAACTATTTTCTTCCATGTGGCCACCATAATGAACTGCAACTCCCAACTAAAAATGATAAGATCCCATGTATTACATTAGCCATATCAAAAGGAAAGTGGCCATGCTAGGATGGACCCTCTACAACTAAGGTAGGACCTAGTGCCTGGAATGGTTGGTTCTTTCTTTCCATGACAATGGTTAATGCATTGTGTTACGATAAACTAGAAAAGGAATAGGAAATGAAAACATAACAAGAAATAGGGGTAAAGGGATTTGGGAATAAGAAACATGAATCCCCTTCCCAACATATATTTTGCATATAAATTTGATTAGTAATACACTGATGCAGTGTTAAGATGCGAATGGAAATGAGAACCAGGAAGGGAACAAAACAAGAAATGGGTCTCCTAGACAGGCTTCTATTAGCACATTTACTATAGATATAACTACTCTAGTACACTTTAAGAGCCCTAATTTGTTGACAGTATGATAATGATTGTTTAGTGGCCTTGGGATGATTTCTAATAATGGAAGTAGTTGTTGACTATGTAGCTTAGAGCCTAGAAGGGTTTATCATACTACCCGATGTTTTTCCTGGTGTGGCCAACTATTTCATTAATAAAATTTACAACATACAAACACATTTTAAAATAATAGTTGCAGGATTTTTCCTATGAGAACCTTACTTGACAAGTAACATAAAGAGTGTGACACAATTGGTTTTTTCCTGTATAAAATTCAGCATAGATCTCTGTGATTGATCAAGTATCAACCCCTCCTGTTAACAAAAGGGAAAATTTGGAGCTAGGAAATTTCATAGTCCTAATGCAATAGAAGCATCGAGAGATCAAATTCATTTCAAGGAAATTTCATTGCAATATTCTTGGCTTTGAAAGGATTTTGAACTTATTACCTCAAGTTATTCAATGGGGTAGGGTCCATGTTGAAACTCCCTTGCATTTTCTTCTTCCTCTGGTATCTGTTGTTGCTTACGTTGATGTTGTTCCATTGGAATATTATTGAGAAATCAAATTAAGAGAGAAACCCAATATGAAAGAGGGCGTCTCATGATACCAAGTTGTCCCTTCGATCGATTTCAAGTTGTCTAATGGGTCAATGGATGATCCTAGTGTTGCGTTGTTGGGTTTGGACTTTAAAATGATATAGGCACAGTAAGAGAGTCGAGCTAGCTTCCAATGGGGGTACGACATTGATTTATCGAGGTAATATTGAAATCTTTGAGAGAAATCAGTTCTCCATCTTTCCAGGGAAATGGGAGATCCACCATCACCTGTAACCCCCTCCAAAACACTTAATTTTATAAGGATTTATGCCCCCTCTCTCTCTCATATGTTGAATAATAACCGGTCATAAGGGTTTGATAGTTTATTTCCTTGCGATATCGATTCCTTGTAAAATTTTGGGTTTCGCCCGCCTGAAACAACTTTGAATGTGAAGAACTGTACTTTTATATGGCTCATTCCGTAGCTAGAATTGCTCAAATTGAAGTCCCATAACATCAATAGCTGCTGAATGTTAATAACCTGGACTAGTGATTTGGCGTTAGTGTGTTGCTTCGAATGGTTATCAGAAGGGTTTGATAGTTTATTCCCTTGTGATATCGATTTCTTGTAAATTTTTGGGTTTTGCTTGTCTGAAACAACTTTGAATGTGAAGAATTGTACCTGTATATGGCCCATTCCATAGCTAGAACTGCTTAAATTGAACTCCCAGAACATCAATAGTTGCTGAATATTAATAACCTGGACTGGTGATTTGGCGCCAGTGTGTTGCTTCGAATAACTATTAATTAATTAGAGGAAGTAATCTCGATGAATTCATAATAATCCACCATGAATTAGACCTCACGCAACTGGTTGGTCATTAATCATTTTAGGTCATTCATATTGGCATTTAGGTTCAGAGGATAATGGAGGTGTATATTAATTATTATTTTATATGTTTTGTGTATTATATTATATGTTTTATGTTTTATATATTATAGATTTTGTTTGAAGCTGACACTTTTGATCAAGACTATGGATTCATCATTGACGCCTAGGGAGACCCTTCATTAGTATCAAAATATGGAGCTAGGCAAGTTTGTATGGAAACATAGATATAACTGTCTTTAAATCAGTCGTATATCAATTGGAAGAGCATGATGTTATCTTATTTTCTCTTTGTAAAATGTCACTGAATATAGAAATCTATAAATGGTATGGAAAAATATGGGAGCCTCATGCGTGGCATAATGAACCTTCTTGTGAGCTTGGAAGTGACCATCTTTTTGTACCGTTTGACTCTTAGAAGTAGCATGATGAGTGTTTTTGAACATGAAAACAAGAGCCACAACTTAAATTTAGTCTTAACAAGATAATTTATGGCTTGAACTTGCCTTGGATTAAGCTTTTGCAAATGCCAAAATTTTGTTCTTCCTGGCTTTAAAAAAATTTGAAACCCATTTGGTTGGCAATAAGAGAGAGACCATATGTATGAAACCAAATTCTCATGTATGTATTCAAACTTAACTCACAAAATTTACCTTCTAAAATTTGCCAACGATTGCCAAGAAGAGTACATGTTCAAAGGAGAATTGTCATAATCATCCTAACACTTGTTTCACTTGACTCTCATACTTATTTAATTAAAAAAATTTCTTTGATGAAATATGAGATGACAGATAAGTAGGTAAGCTATGATTCCAATGCCACCATGATGGATAAGGTGGTTGTACCAAGGAAAATGGGAAGAGGGGTAAAGAGGTCCAATCAACAAAAGAAGTCAAAATTCCTGCTACAACAGGACCTCTAGAGATGTATAAAAGTATAGACTTTATCTCAACACCAAGTCATAGGTTCATATAATGACTTTGCTATTCCGTGTTCTAATGAGAACAAGCCAAATGGATTTCATAACGGACAAGCCTGCTATACGAATCACATAACATTGGGCCTACCTTTTGTTGGTCCACTTGTGGGGATTATTAGTGTCACGCAAAACAAAAAATGATAAATGGATTAAGACATGACATGAAATAAGTATGGCAATGTATTGAAAAGGATCAGAGCAATAAGTAAATGTTCACCACTAGAGACTCATTGCATTGAGCATTAATCGATTATGCAATCTATAGAATTTAAAGTTCAATCATGTTAACTCACTCAAAGACCTCTGGAGTTCTCACAAACCAAACAAACCTATACAATGCAGAGCATTATCAAGAGACTTAATGATAACATGCATCATAAAGCTCTGGCATGAACTCAATGCACATATGGGAAGATCCCAACTCACTTACAACGAAAATTTCAACAAAATTGTAAAATTATGAAGTGACATCAATTCTTCTATAATGTGTAGTAAACATTGATCAGAAAAGCTCTGCATTTGACTCATTATTCATATGGGTAGATCCCACCTACCAATTGTAAAATATTCACAAAACTTGCAAAATTGTAAATTGACAACAATTAATCTTTTCTCCACGCCAAAAATGTACTAAAAATTGATCACAAAACCTAGGAGTTGGACTCAACACTTGTATGGTTAAAAATCCAATCTACCAACTAAAAAATCTTCATGGAATTGACATCAATGAATTAATATTTTCTCCACCTCTGGATACAAAAAGTTTTGCATACCTTTCAATTGTACCTTTGGTAAACCAAGATCTCTCATGCCCAACAAATACCTCCAATATAATTGAATACCCACACTTATCAAATTGTTCCCCATGTACCAGTCCCAATGAAAGCTTCAGACTCACTCTTTTGCTCCATATAACAAGATCACACCTGAAAAAATCATCCCGCATATATAAAACCACAACATTTATTTCCTCAAACTACATCAAACCTAGACATGATGTTGAGCCTGCCATTACTATGAATGCCATACAAACCCATTACTTTGATGGTGTTATCTAAACTTATCTACCACTATAATGTAATTATGAATCCATATGATAAACATAATGAAATTTTTTAGAATGTTGACTTACCTTGTTCTAGTCAAAGTGAGCTAAAAAACATCAAAATCTGGTAGAGTGCCCCCTCCATCTTCTGAAACTCAAAGGTTTTGTTTTCAATTCAAGTCCCAAAAAGGAGCATAACACAGAGAAACATTTGGTACCAAATATCAATTTCATGGGCGCCTAATTGGACTGGTTCTGGCCAGTAATATAACTCATTAATTCGAATTGATCATGACCTGCTCAGTCATTCATGAACTTGGGTAACATTGAATCCCGATGGTAGTGTAATAGTGTCATAGGAACATGGTTAATGGATCAAAATGGTAGTGTAATAGTGCCGTAGGGGTTTGCTTAGGGTATACTTAATATTTGTTAATTTATTATTATATATTTGTGAAGAACCCACAATAATTAATTAATGAAAATACACGAGATAGCAGAAATAACAGAACTCAGAATCACTTTTATTGATCGCAGGCCACTTCGAGGGGGAAACCTCCTTTGAGCAAGCTCAATACAAATAAATTCACGGTACCTTCATTGGTCTCAACACAAACTTATATAATAAGTCTATGCACCAATACCATGGGTCAATACCATGTGTCAATACAAACCATGGGCCAATACAAACTATGGATCAACAATTACTACGGGACGACTTACTAGGCATATGCATCCAACAACAATAAGACAAACTATGGATCAAAAAATACTACGGTACGACTTACAAAGCATATGCATCGAACAACAATATACTAACAAAGTAAATAGAAGGGTTTACATGGGTTCCTAAAATCCCCTCTCCCTTAGAAAAAGCTTTGTCCTCAAAGTTTTAGATGTGGAAATTGATGTAGAATCTGAAGGAGTGGTTCCCTTGTAGCATCCTTAGGTTGCATTCTGGGCCACTGATGCCTTTTGAGTTTCAGGGAGGGTTGCTTGGAAGGATGTAGACAAAGAAGAACCATATCAGTTGCGTGAAAAGTGTGCTCAGAATGGTGTTGATCGGCTTGTTGTTTCAGTCGAATTCTTTCCATGTGAAGATTGTCCTGCAGAATGAGAAGAATATGATCGTGGTTTCGAAGAATCGAGTCAATTTCCTGAACTGGGGAGCTGCTGAGGGTGTATTGCTGAAGAAATGGTGGTTCCTATCCATATACTGCTTCATATGGTGTCCTTTTAGATGTGGTCTTGTACCACTGGAGCACTTCTAGGAAATCCATAGAAATAGTTGTCCAAATCTGTGTAGGGATGGGTAAGGGTTCGAGTAGTCCCGAAAGGTGTGTCGTTTAACCCTTGTTGACCTAACAAGTATCACAGTCAGCCACTATCTATTGAATTGTCATTTTAAGTCCCTGCCAAAAGAAGTTACATTGTTCCCGGTGATACATTTTGAGGAACCCAGAGTGCCTTGTTGATGAAGAAGCATGGAGTTCATAGAAGAGATAGCCCTGTTCAATAGATTGCAACCAATTTGAAAGAAGCAGAGAAATAGCTGTAAAAGAAACTAGGTCATCAAATGTGCGAGAATGAGCATCTGCCACCATATTGTCCTTACCCTTCTTGTAAGTGATCGCATAGGCATAACCCATGAGTTGGATAGCCCATTCCAGGTGTGCTTGGGAGGAGACCCATTGTTCCATGAAATTTTCCAGACTCTGGAGATCAGTCTTGATGTAGAAATAATTCCCTAATAGGTATGGCTGCCACTTCTGTACTGCATGAAAAATAGCCAGCATTTCCTGTTGAGATGTAGATACAGCTAAATTCTTACCGAAAAGGTCTCTTGAAGGCGACAAGCCCACTAGTTCAGCAAGGACACCTGCATATCTATCCAAGGAAGTAGGGGAGACCGTTGATGGGTGCATCTGAATGGAATGGAGTTGAGTGATGACACCATGTGAATTCTTCTTAAGGATCTTTTCCAGGCAATGTGAACTGATAATGCAGAGAGACCCTTGTTGTAAGCCCTTAAATTTGTGTGGTTTCCCATTGACTGAAAACTGCATCCAAAGTTTAGCAAAATCCCATAAGATGGGGTCGAGTGTGCGTAAAACGCCAATTTCATTAAACTTGGACTTATTCTAGTCCAAGTCACTTTGAAGATGGGTCAAAAACCGCCTTTCTAAACTCCAAAATCAAGCAAAATCCGCTTCCAAAACTGCCAAATCCAGGTTCCAAAAGTGCCAAAACTGGTTCCGAAAGTGCCAAAACTGATTCCAAAATTGACAAATCCGATTCCGAAAGTGCCAAATCAAGGTCCCAAAATTGACAAAACCGGTTCCAAAAGTGCCAAACTAGTTCCGAAAGTGCCAAAACCAGTTCCAAAAAGTGCCAAAACCGATTAGAAAATTGCCAAATCCGATTTCGAAAGTGCCAAATCAAGGTTCCAAAAGTGACAAAACCAGTTCCAAAAGTGCCAAACCCGGTTTCGAAAGTGCCAAAACCGATTACAAAATTGCCAAATCCGATTCCGAAAGTGCCAAATCAAGGTTCCAAAAGTGACAAAGCTGGTTCCTAAAGACACAAAACCGGTTCCAAAAGTGCCAAATCCGGTTCCAAAAGTGACCAAACCGGTTCTGAAATTGCCAAATCCGTTTCCAAAAGCGCCAAAATCCGGGTTCCAAAACCATAATTTTTCTTTTGATATTGGTGTCTGTATAATATGACGGAAATTTGAAGTTGAATGATATTAACCAACACCCCATTTTTTAATGAGACTCCAGATAAATGAATGAAGGGGCGACCGACCCTTCTTCTTCCCACTATTATTTTCATAATAGTTCCAGATTGCAATAAGGGTGGTTCTATCCTTCTTGTGTTCACCATTCTGGATACAGGTGAATTGTCTGATATTGGTGTTCACAATTATCTACTCAAAGAAGTGGAGGCCGATCCTTCTTGTCAGGAGTCGGAAGTCGGGATGAATATTGTTTACATGTTATAACATAGGTAATGTCCTGCTCCCTACCATATACTGCGAAAGTTAGTAGTGGGAAAATGTTGTCCCAACCTTCGTAGATTAATTGTTTTTCATTACTCGTTTAAATGAAGAGTCGACCGACCCTTCTTGTGCTTAGTATTTTTGCAGTCTTCACCATTCAGGATATACATGAATTGACAACCTATACTTCGTAGGTTGAATATTTTCACAATTCCCTCATAAATGAAGGGGCGGCCGACCCTTCTTCTACCCAATATTACTTTCATACTAGTTCTAGACTTCCAAAAAGGTCGGCCGACCCTTCTTGTGATTTATATTTTCTCAGTGTTGACCATTCTGGTTATACATGAATTGATCTCTATTTTGGAAGGCCAAAATATCACATGTGTGAACCTCAAGGAGAGAAGTGACACCATAGGAAGTGATGACATGGAATCTATGATGAGGCTGGAAAGACATGTGATGGTGCTCTGGTGTATCATTTAGTCAGTGTTGCAATCTGATGTCATTCTCAAAAAGTATGGCAAGTTTGTGAAACTTTGGAAATTGACAAAGTATGGAAAAAGTAGTCAAAACTACTATGATAGAATGCCCGCCATAATTCATGGTTTCAGAAAAATGCATGCACCATCATATCATGCTATACCTTATTGAAGTGGCTATCTAGTTAAACATGATTGCGGATTGCGGAAACTATTTGAATAATTGATTTGTGATATGGGTTTCCGCAACCCACCACCCGCAATGCGGATTGCAAATTGTTTACAGCTTAATGAAGGGTCGGCCGACCCTTCTTGTCCTTAGTATTTTTCCAGTCTTCACCATTCTAGATATATTTTAATTGACATCCTATCCTATGTATGTTGAATATCTGCACAATTCCCACATAAATGAAGGGGCGGTCGACCCTTCTTCTTCCAAATATTAGTTTCATACTAGTTCTAGGCTGCCAGAAGGGTCATCTGATCCTTGTTGTGTTCACCAGTCTGCATACAGGTGAATTGTTGGATATGGGTGTTCATAATTACCTACTAAAGGAAGGATCGGCCGATCCTTCTTGTGATTTATATTTTTCCAGTGGTGACTGTTTTGGTTATACATCAATTGATATCTATTTTGGCAGGCCAAAATCTCACACATGTGATCCTCAAAGAGATAACTAACACTCTAGGAAGTGATGACATGGAATGTGTGAGTGTTGGAATCTGACATCATTCTGGAAAAGTATGACAAGTTTGTGATACTTTGGAAATTGACAAAGTACGGAAAAAGTAGTCAAAATTGCTCTGAGGCAATGCCCGCCATAATTCATGGTTTGAGAAAAATGCATGCCCCATCATATCATGCTATAGCTTGTTGAAGTGGATATCTAGTTATAAATGATTGTGGATGCGGGAACTATTTGACTAATGGATTTGCGACACACGATTCCGCAACCCGCAATGCAGATTGTGGATTGCCGAAACTTAGGTTTATTTTTATTTCGAGTTGTTGTCCCACAACCTGCAATTGCGGATTGCGGGAACATTGTATATATTTCCAAAAAAATATACCACTGGAAATCTTCTTCCGCATTCCACATATTATATCTCAGCCATCGATTTGTCTTAATATTACGGCCCATATTTTACCCGATTGCCAGAAGCTTGATGGAGATCGATGGTTACAGAAGCTTGATGGAGATTGATGGCGACAAGTGTTGTTCGCTAAACTAAGATAGGACGGTTTAAGCGTGGGCGGAGTGTTGCTAGCTTGCGAGCAAGTTGGAAATTAGATCGATGGGCGGAAGGACAGAACTACAAACGACAAGTATTTTGGTGATTTGAGATGTGCAGGGAAATGGACTTTTCAGATTTGCGAAGTTTTGGTAGGGACCACATGTTTCGACGATGTAGGTCTGGCGGGGAAAGGCATCAGCGGCGGATGTTTAGTTTGCAGTTTGAACATGCACGAAGTATCGACATGTTCCAAATTCATGAACCTCAGTGAAGGACGTACCTTTGGATGATAAGGATACGGACAGGGGCCAGATCGACAGTTGGTAATAACTACGTAGATCTAAGGTGCGAGGAAGGTGGCGTTTGAGAGATTGAAAACTGTGGAAGGCCATGGGGCTAAGCATGGAAGAATATCAACCGTACCAAATCGATCATTGAAGACAGACGTCTTAGAGAAATTTCTTTATTGCTAGAGGTGCAAGAATGATAGGAAAGGATAGATAATAGAAAAAATGGAATGCACAGGGATCTAAGTACTGTATGATTCAGTTTCCCCCTTGCCCCCTTGGTCGAGGTCAAGGGGGGCAGGTTAATTTAGATAGACTCAAATAGTCTCTACCACTTTGTTTACTGCACATTCTATCTGGGACCAAGTCCAACAAAACTAATGCAATAACTTAACAACTAGCTCAAAGAAAACTTCAAAGAATCAGGTAAGAGAGCTACAATGCAAAGTCACATGACACATATGGAACAAAGTTGTAATCATTTTGAATCTTTGATATATAAGAAAATCTAGGGGTTTAAGCTTGCTCAAATGCATGCAAGAACAATTCTCACTTCCAAAGGTATATTCTTCCTCAATGAGATCAAATGAGCTAAGACTTAAAATTGGACAAAAGTATATGCAGGCCACCTGATAATTTTAAAAGATTTATAGTTTTAAAAATAGAATTTACATGCATTGAATAGATGGCAACCTTAATTTACCCGCTGTGGATTTTATTGGGAGTTTTTACCAGGGGTCATTTTCGCCATTTTTTCCAGATTAAATGAAGGGTTGGCCAACCCTTCTTGTGATTAGTATTTTTGCAGTCTTCACCATTTAGGATATACATGAATTGACAGCCTATACTTCGTAGGTTGAATATTTGCACAATTCCATCATGAAAGAAGGGGCGGCCGACCCTTCTTCTGCCCACTATTATTTTTATAGTAGTTCTAGACTGCCAAAAGGGTCATCCAATCCTTCTTGTGTTCACCAATCTGAATACAGGTGAATTGCTGGATATTGATGTTCACAATTATCTACTAAACGAAGGATCGGCTGACCCTTCTTGTTGTTTATATTTTTTCGTTCTTGACAATTCTGGTTATACATGAATTGATCTCTATTTTGCAACGCCAAAATCTCACACGTGTGAGCCCCAAAGAGAGAACTGACATCATAGGAAGTGATGACAATTTGTTTTGTTTTTATTTGGAGTTGTGGTCCTGAAACCCGCAATTGTGGATTGCGGGAACATTGTATATATTTCCGAAAAATTAAACCCCCGTAACTTGTCTTTCGTATTCCCTAGATTAGATCTCAGCCGTCGATTTGTCTTAATATTACGACCCAGATGTAGCCCGACATAATTAATAAATATGTTGATTTTGTTTCTGTTTTCTTTTATCATTTTTCATTTTCGAAAATTGCTTGCTTTGTGTATTTTGTTGTGTGGATTTTACTGCCAGTTTTTACCAGGGGTCGTTTTCACCATTTGTATGGATTTTACTGCGAGTTTTTACCAGGGTTCATTTTCGTGAGTTCTTACTAGGGTTCGTTTTCGCGACTTTTTACCAGGGGTCATTTTCACCATATTTTGTAGCTTGCATAGGTTGGCTTCATGTCACTTTCTTATTCAATTCTTCAAGGCTTTTGGCTATTTTGAGGTTTTTTTATTGGTGTTTATGTATTCATCATATTTCTCCAGTTTTTCAAACATGTCTCGCAACACTCTCTGCAAAAAGCCTTAGAAAGATATTTTGAACAAAGACCCAAACTTCAGAATCCTTGTCGACACCAGCGATAAGGTTTCTAAGACATACCAAAGGGATTGGTCCAAAATTTACTCCATCTTTGACACTGGCGACCTAACTGATATTGAGAGTGACCGCTCCGCCTATGAAAATATTAGGGATTCACAACTCCACGCTATATCTTCCAGACCTGCTATCCTTCCCTACACTAATGCAGCTAAGTGGATTATAGACCATGCTAACCCTAAAGACTGCTCTTTCAATGATAGCACAGGGTGTCAATTGGCTACTTTTCGCGCTGAGGCTTTTACTAGAGCTTATGCCCTAAAACCAATTGTTCAACCCCTCAATGTTGCATTCCTTGAGTCGTCAAAGACTAGGTACAATTTCAATGAAATGATGAAGTCCTGGATGCACAGACCGACAAATTTCATGCCCAGGGATGATAATTTATACCCAATTTCCTGGTTCAAAGAGCCTTATTCTCTTCTGGAAGTCATGCTCTGCATACTTTATGGTCTCCCTAATTGTTCAGTATTCAAAGCTGAATGGGCTCCTATCGCCCATCATGTCCTAACAACGGGGTAGTCATTCCCCTAGGCTTCAATTTTATCAGCAGAGTTAAAGACAGCCATTGAGAAATATCAGAAAACAACAGCTACAAGGAATACATACTTCTTTTTCTCTGCATTTTTAATTGATGTTTTCTATAGAGAGTTTCAGTATCCCACCATGGGGTGGAGTTGGACTAGGTACTCACCCCCTATTCATATTTATTGTTCTGCCTTATGGGAAAGAAATTTTGTTCCCTTGCTCTATGACATCTGCGACCATTTTTTTGGTGCAATTTACCAACAAATTTTCAGGGGAGATGCTCCTACCTTTTCTCCTAATGCCAGAACTATCATCCCTAGATTGGGTGACTGGTATGTGGGAGAATCCTTTGCTTTAATTAGAGTCTGGGGAAGTAGTACTGAACATTTTCTACCAAGAGTTGTCCCTGACAAACTGTTACTTGAGGAGATATCTTATCAGATTGTTATAGATGGTGTCTACCTTAAGCTCACTGGTCCCAAAAGGAAGGGATGGCCTAAGTTCCCTTTAAACCTCGAGCCTTTGGTTAACCCAACTTCAACTTGGGATGCAACAGTGGGAGGCAGGATTATTTCTTTGAAATTGGGATTTGCTCCCAACAAAACTCATGACCCGAAAGGATTTCTAGAGGCTCATTTCAAACACGCGCATATGAATATTGGTTATACACATCAACACATCCTTGATGAATCTATTTATCAGGGAGTTAATATTTTCTCTGAAGTCCTGCTGAGGGCAAATAGCAAAGAAGAACAAAGACATATCTTTCAGTATCATCAGGAGCTTAAAACCAAGGTTTTGAGCTACAAAAGCATGGAACTCAAGCTTGATGAGCAAACAAGAAAAGATAGGGAAGAAAAGGAAGCTCACAAAGACAGTTCTCCATTGATGATGACCTACCTGGATGGAGACAAAGGAAAAGGCCTTATGGAGGAGACTCAGAAGTTGAAAACTGCTGTAGAATCAAAGATGTGGATGCATACATCTCAACAATCAAAGCATAAATTAGCACAGATGAGTTTAGTGCTGGATACCCAAGTGGTTGCAGTATCCAAACCCACTACTGATATTCAAGTGGCTTCTACAACCAGCCTGATTAGTGATGTTCAAGTGATTGTTGTGAGTAAACCAGCTAAAAGACAGAAAATTCAAACTTCTGCCTCTGAAATTCCTACTCTTACTATTCAACATAGTGATGTGGAAGATGAAACACTTCCTTCTGTGACTGTGGTGTAGGAAGAAACTAAAAGTGAATCTCAGGAAATCGCAGATGTGTTGGATGCCATAGTCATGGATGATCGTGTCCTAGATCAACAGTCTCTTGAAACCACTGCTGCTGTTGATAACACAACTTCAACACTCTTACTTTCATCCATTCAAGCTCCTTCCACTTTATCTTCTAGGGTAACACCACCATTCACCATATCCCAGTTATTTCATGCAATAACTTCCATTACTGTTCCATATCCAACCCTGTCAGTTCCACTTTCCATTCCACCATCAATAGTTGTAGAGATCCAGTCTTCAACTGTCTCTCTGCAACCACCATCATCTATTTCATCACCAGCAGCCAATGATGTCCAAATCTCGGTTGTTCCATCTTCACCATTAGTTTCTGGTGCATCTTTTTCACTTACTAAAATTTTTCCTTCAATCCCTACTCCAACTTCTTTACCCTTAGTCCCTAAAGTTATCCCTTCTCCACTAACCACTTCTTAGGTTACTATGAGAATACCTAATACCACTGTTACTCATGCAGCCCCAATAATTGCAATAGGAGATGTGGCTACATCTTCCACTGAATTGGTAGCTACTTATGAGGAAGATATTGTAACCACCCTTGGAGATTATTTATATAGCAAAAAGGCTAAGGTAGTGGTGAAGAAGTGTAACAAAAGAGGCATAGATCAGGATGTGTTGTAGGGCCCCTTTCCTAATCAAATCATTTGGGACAAGCAATCAGATGACATACAACAAGAAGCACTCGATACTGCTACTGCCATGGGTGCTTTTGTAGGTGCCAATTTTGATTCAGTAATCACACTGAATAAAGAAATTGATGTCAAGAAGAAGGAGCTCAAGAAACTTCAAGAGCAGCTGGTTAAGGCCAATGAAGAACATGAAGCTGACATTCATGAACTGAGAAAAGCATTTGAAAATAAGATTGAAGCCTTCAAGAAAAGAATGCTTCTCTTCAAGTCCAATTGCAAGATGCTGAAGCTTTGGACACTGCCAATGCTGAAAATATAGTTGTTCTTGAACAACATCTAAAGGATGCAACTGCAAGTGCATCCTCCTCTACATTTTCTAGGTTTTCACAACAAGAGTTCAAGGACCTAGCCAATTAAGTCAACCTAGAGCATCATCAACTTCTAGCTAAGCTATTTATTACCTTGGGTTAAATCCATGAGACTTACATTATCTTTGACAAAATGGTTGGCACCTTGGTCCAGCAAGTAGAGGAAACAAAATAGGATTCTAAAGCTGTAGAAGACATCATGGATTGGCATAAGTATATTGAAGCTAAGCTACCTGATATCCTTGAGTTGGACAACCTCAAAATCAGGAGGATCTGAACTGTTGTGCAAGCTCGGGAGAATGTTATTGACATGGTACAGGATTCTATCAACCAGGCTCAATCCCTTTGCAGAAGAAGATGGTATGCCTCAGACAATCTCATGGAGATATTGGCATTCCTTGCAATGGGGCTCATTGAGGGGGCAGATCAGCCAAAAGTTATGATAGAACAGGTCAAAGTCCGTTGTCATCAAGTCAAGGAGAAAATCCTGTAGATTGAGCATATCTAAATTGAAGACGTGGATTGGTTGATTAAGCAACCTGTTTCTTTGGAGGCCAACATCTATATGTTTATCAGCACGTGGCATAAAATAGCCAAAAATGAGATTGAAGGATTCATGTGTGATGCCCAGCTAGGGCTCAAATCTCCTAGTTATCCAGATATAGATGAATTGATAGAAGTTTGGGACAAGTTGGAAGATTTCCTCACTAAAATAGAATATTATGATTTTGTAAATCCTGTTTAAGGGCAATTTATCCTTTGTATTATTTTTGTAATTTATTATTTAAGTGGTAGATCTCTCTTAGGCAAGGGATGATCATTTTGGGGGTAGAAATCAACAAAAGAAGATTGGAGATGCTCTGTTTTATGCTAAGCTTGTAATTTCTTACAAAATTTCATTAGTACAGTAAAGTTATTCTCTTGCATAATCTTTTGTTCATTGATCAAATTTCTTTGGTAAATATTGATTTCCACTTCAAGTTATTATCTATGTTGTTTAATCTTTTGCAATTATTATTCCATGTAGAGATTGTTAATCTTGATTTTTCCTTAATATGTTAGATCTCTGTATGCATTATGTTTTAATTGAATTTCTTCAACTAAAATAGTTATCGATTTCTGCAAATGATTTACAGTAAATTATAATCTATGTTAATTTTTCAATTGACATATTGGTTACAGGTTAATCTTGAATGAGCTTAAACACTTAATATTGCATTTAGTTAAGTTTAATTGATTGATTGTAACTTAATCAAATAAGGAATTGATCTTCTTCACATTTCTATTAAGTGGATGAATGTACTTATTTTTTTTCACATCAAGTTAATCTGCATTTAAACAAGACACCTTCTAGAGTAGGTCTAACTTAGCTTAGATTTTCCTTCCTAGGTAGATTTGTTTCAGATTGAACACACTTTGTTTTCCTTCATTGGAAGGAATATCCTTTTCGGATCAAAACCACAAGTGCCAGCGGAGGCCTTTGTATTCGTGGGAGATCACCTTACCAAATAGCTCGAGCATAGGTTAATAATTGCGCATGATTATCTAAAACCACTGGATGGGTTTTCTCCCTCTGTTGAGAGCTTTGGAACCCATTACAGCACATACACACTCGAGGCCTCAATAAATGGAACTAGAAGGAGGGCCTGCAGTAAAATATGCCTAAACAAAATACCCATAAACCTCCTGCAGCAAGAACATCATTGGTTGTCACTCGTAGCCAGTCATAGACATCTACCTCTGAATAGCAAATAGTCCCACAATCGACTGTAATTCCTGGTACACCTACACCTCAGCAGGAAAATAGAAGGGATATCCCTATCATATCACCTACTAGGGGACCCCATTCACTTGAACAAATACTGAAAAGTTCTAATGATAGTGTTGCTACAGTACAACAAAGAATTATTAACCTACAAAGTAGAGGACTAACAACAATTCAATAGAACACCATTTCGCACCCTGATAACCAAGAACACCATGTCACAACCTCATTGGTGGATGTATGCCTCCTGTATGTTGTTAGAATGATAGGCATAAGCCTAGTTAAGGAGTTGTTAATTAGATGCTTAATAACTTAACTTAGCAAATTAACTTAATAATATGATGATAATGACTCTTATGTAATTGCAGAATGTGAAACAATATGAATCAAGTAAAGAAATTTATATGAATGATAAATCAAGCACACAGATTTATATATTTTATGATTTAACAATACAATTTAAACAGAGGTAGTTACTAGATGTATGTATGAAAAACCAAAATGAATCAAGGAAACTTTATACACAACAAAAGAAAGGAAAAGAGAAACTAATTGAAATTCTTTTAAGATTGTAAAACATTACAATTCTCCAAGTACAGACTTTCTCCACTTCTCTCCTTCGATGGTTCCCCCATTCATCTGATTTGCCAAGGGCAGATTGCCACTTGACATTTTGGAAGGCTACTTTTTACACATCAAATACTTAATCTTGAAATTTTAAAACAGATTTTAGCAATTTCAAACTCTGTTTTTGCATTTTCGGAAACCAAACTCGACACTTTACAAGAATTATAATCACAATGGAATTGAACATACCAGTAAAAACAAACATTCAAGTGTATTATTTAACAAAATACTTCCATTTTAATTTTATTCACAATTGTCCTCACATCGCTCACGCCATTCAGCCGCTACAAGCAAGGCCATAATCGATCTAACAAAAATGTGTCCTTGGCATTCTTGTAAGTATAAGTTTATGTTATAATATAGTTTCCTTCCTCGTTAGAATCCTATTTTTCTTTAGAGTCATCAACAATCAAAGTATTTGTCCGATCCCAAACATGGATCAAAGTGTCCCAGACTATACTCAAAGGTTTGTGAAATACATTAGGATTTCCATCACCCTGAAAACCCTCTTTGGCTGTGGAAGAACAATGTTCCTGTGTTAAAATTAATCTAAATAGTTCCCTTTTCAATCCTGTTCTTTCTAATAATCTAGGAAAAAACTCGTCAACGTTTTTTCATTGAGCAGATGTCCATATGCCAACCTCAAAAATACGAAAGCATTTTTCAAAAGATTCCCTTAAGCCTGGTAGTATAAAATAATACTTTGTTGATGTTTCGAAGTCTGGTGGTTGTCGCAATCTGGGTTTCTGTTTTCTATGCAATGTGTGTAACAAAACGCCATTGAAATAAAAAATTATCAATGGTTTACTAGAAACAAATCTTCTAGTACTATCTGCAAACAAAAAACACACACAACCCAGCCAATAAAATATTATTGTTCAATGTTTCTAAGTATATTGCTTTCATGTTCAACAATTTTTGAAACACATTACCAGATACATGGTATGATGTCCATAAATAATATGAGAATTGTGCAATAAAACTTACATCAATTAAATGCAAGAGTTGTAAAAATATATACAAATCACTAAATGATTTTTTTTTGTATAATGTGACGGTCATTTCATATTCAATGTGTTTAACCAACGCCCCATTTTTGAACGAGGCCTGAGATAATTCAACAAACAACACAACATTGTTTTTATAGTTATATCTCTCTCTTGTGAACCGTCAAATTTCCAACTACTTGGCATCTTCAAGTAGTTTTCCTTGCAATTGTCTTCTGATTGATATTACCCTTCATCTATAAACAACATGTCTGTTTGTTTATATATATCTCCATATTGGATAAGTACATCCTTGAATGACTTTTTGTACATGTTATGTACTTCACCAACATTATAGCATGCATGCATTGAGTGATTATAAATAGTACTATGTTTACATTGCTCTCGACCCCAAATAAATACAAAATCTTCATTTTTAAACCATTGAAATACGCCAAGAAAATTTTTAATTTCCATGTTGTCAAGCGAGGAAAACCACAGAGCAACGTCAAAATGCTGTCTGGCAACACTGATAATTTCGGGGCTGAACATGAGTGTATAACAATGATAGCAATTATGGACAAAATGAGGTTGATGTTCTGAATAATCTCCAATGTTGGATAACATCCGAACTCCAAAGAGAAATCCCTCTACTCCCAGGACCAATAGTTTCTTTTGTGGTGATATCCTGACTGCATACAAGAACAGTGACTATATATATAACAACAACAACAACACTTAAGTTTTTTCATGAAGTTAATGATCATAACCATACAAATGTACATGAAGATGTTGATTTCCAAAGAATAATACAAAAATCATCCAAAATTTCACAGTTTCAATTGATTTAATAAAAGCATCACACTGAACTAAAAATATGTTACATTGAATCAAACGAAAATAACGTCCCCGGAAAAAACATAAAACACATTGAATGATTTAAAATAGACAATGATAGATTACATGTTCATGAAGTTAATGATCACAACCATTCAACTGTACATATTAAAGATGTTGATTTCCAAAGAATAATACAAAAATCACCCAAAATTTCACAGTTTCAATTGATTTAATAAAAGCATCACACTGAACTAATAATATGTTACATTGAATTAGACGAAAATAGCAACGTCTGCGGAAAAAACAGAAAACACATTGAATGATTTAAAATAGGCAATGATATATTACTGTCAATATCTAGAAATATTAGGCAATTATAGGTTACATTTGATGGCTGTCACTCAACCAGGATTCAACTGGGAGAAGGCATTGAAGGTTATGATATCAGTTGATTCATGCATTTTACTAAAATGATGCCAAAGTCAATTTACAAATTTAGTATCTATCCTAGGGGATGATTTAATAAAGGGCTTACTCAAAATACAGTTTTTAAATGGAAGCGCTTTCTCACTATCACCCTCCAAAAAGATCATTGATGTTTTAATTTCCAAAGTTTTCATTGGGAACTCCGTCCACACACTCTCCAGATTTTTTTGTGCATTTCCTTCTTGATCGTAGGTACATCTCTCTCCAAACCAAATAAATAAAAAAATTTGCTCATATGATTTATCTTTACCGCCTGCCATCAAAAATTTTGTAAGCAGTAGCTTCCCCTCATTGACAGTACATTTAGATGACCAAATCCCAACATTGAATTTGGAAAGAAGTAAATACAAAAATACAATGGCATTTGATCGTGACTCATATGAAGTTATTCTATGTTTAAATTCAAATTCACCATTAGAAATCTCTTCCCCCTTTTTTCCTCTTTCCCCTCCACCAGTATTTTTTTGATTTCCTTTTTTTTCTCTTTTGGAGTCATTTTCTGTGGTTTTCTTGCAAAATAGAAAACCTTCCATTTCTAATATCAATAACATTTTAGTATGGGGAGCTGCACAGAAATATTGTGTGTCATTATATACTTCGGAATAAATTTGTTTTAGCAATTTAAGTAAAAAATATTCTTTGTCTTTTACTTGTCAATGGCAGGCCAACATTTGACTGGTGAGCAACATCACTGGAGACACTGCATTTTGACACCAAGCCCTCTCCAGTTTCAATATTGTCCAAGCACTCTCTGGTTCTTTATTGTCCAAGCTCTCACCTAGTCCATTATTGTCCAAGCACTCGCCTGATTCATTATTATCCAAGCTCCCGCCTAGTCCATTATTCTCCAATATGATTTGCTGGCCAATATCCAAGGACATCACCGATGCCATCTCTGGTTGTGGATGATCCACATGTTGACCTAGAAATTTGCAGGTATACATTTTATATAATTTTTTGCAAATATTCAAGGTCACTATCCCCTTTCATAATTGAGTTAATTTAACCACGATCTTTGAAAAATAAATTTTTACCTTCTTGTCCTATTTGTGCTCCTGTTTGGTAGTTCTTAGTGGATTCTCTATCATAATCACTTTCATCATCAGATAGTATGATTTGATTGGACGATACCTGTGTGTGCTCTTTATTTGAAGTTGTAGTAGAATAGGAATTTGAAGAAGTTATTGAACATAACAGACAGAGAAAAGTAAAATAAAATCAAAGACCTCTAAAAATGTTAATAGAAATACATTGTTGTAGAAAAGTAAAATAAAATCAAAGACATCTGAAAAATTTATCAGAAATACCTTGTTTTACACACAGTTCATGATAGAAATTGTTCATGAACAACTCTTGTTGTAGTGTCTCCACAATAGAAATAACTATTCTTTCTGGAGCCCTCATCAACGAACGAAGAAGCCTACCTCCTGCGTACAACGAAAGAACTATGGCTTGAGAAGAGACCTGTCTGGAAACTATGTGATCCCAGAATTCCTGTGTCCTTTCTTTTGCAAACACATGGCTTCTACCACTATCATTGTTATCGGGCCAAGGTAAATCAGTCATCAATAGTCCCTCATCCTTCCAGTCCATTTCAATTTTAGAAGTAGATAAAATATCGTTCATATCCATTCCAATGGACCAACACTGCATAATAGAGAATCCTATAAATGAGTCCCTGGAGAATTCTCTATAAAGTCCCTTTGTAGGATTTGGTGTAACATGTTTTTTTTATTTCTTGCTGAAAATTGTGAAAGCTTTAGAAATCATACAAGAGTTTTCCATATCAGCTAAAAAAATATAAGTGCATGCCTCTTGATTTGTTTCTAAGTAGTACAAAAATGCAAGCATGTCTTGTTTCGTCCATGGACTATCAGAATTACACATATCCACATCAACATATTCACAGTTGACTGCCGCACCAAAAAATGGAATTAATCTGAGTGTGTTGACCAAAGATTCAGGGTAACAACATTGACAAGCAAACTGTGAACAATTTTCGACGTCGCCAATGGACATACCCATCCTCTCTTTATCGATATACAGATTCAATATTTTCCGAGCATCAATTGGTATTTTGGTACCATTATCCACCTCATATTCGTTCTTTCTATTTTTACTCGAAGATTTTACTTGGTTTCGAGAGCATAAAATACTGCACAATTGCCGGAGATGGTTTGGTGCAATTTTATATATTTCAATGACGTTAAACTCAGTGACAATCTGGGATCGATCACTTTGAACATCATTAACTTTGAGATATTCAATGATCGAATGCCTGGTTGACCTCTTGTCCTTGATTCATTTGCAATATTGATTTAAATTTTCTACGCAAACGTTTTTATCCACTAATGTGGTCATCCAAACCGATCCGTTGATTATATTGTCCGCAAGAGCAGTCAATTCATCTTCACCAAGATCATGCAATGGTCTAAAAAAATTAGATGCATGACTCTTTATTTTATTTCGAGCAAAATCTAATTGATAGATACTCTTGGGAAAGCATGTCAAGCAGCCACTTTTGTAAAGCTCGAATACAGACTGCCTTTTGCTCCATAGTCGATCCGATGTCAAAAAAAGAGTTAGCTTGTCTTTAAGGCTCTCCTTATTTTTAACTTGAAAGATATTCTGATTGGAAAGACTGCAAACATATAAAATTGAATATTCCAGTTAATTTGCTAATTTCATAATAGAGGAAGCAATCTAAAGGCTTTAATTGATAAGAAGAAAAAATTTATACCTGCCAAGCATCACTGGAAACGTTTCCCTTTCCAAGGCGGGATGGGCTACCGCGAGATATCCATTTCTCCCTTGCTTTTTCAACTTGAGAAATGTATGGAGTCTCTGAAAATTCCTTATTGGATAAATTTTGTTGTTTACATAATTTGTTGATGACGTGCTAAGGAACACCACTATGTAGAAGAAGAGCTGTTCGATGCCAATACCTTTTATGGAACTGTTTATATCGATCATCTGCAATGATTATTTGTTGCACAGAAATAGTATGTTGCCCATCCAATATATAAAAATTTACTGTTGGCAAATTAATTTATTCTAAATTTCCAGGAAGAAAGGGCAATTTGGTCTCCTTATTGAAAGGCAATAGAATGGAATCTCAACGTTGTTGTAAATGTATGGACAAGAGATACAACCATCTTTTGCACGACCTCCTCATCAACCTTTCGATATTGTAAGTGCGGAGGTGCAACAACACATCTTGTTTTGTCAATGGAAAAAACGTTCTCATTGAACAAAAAGAATTTGATTTACTCTTGTTGAACTTCTTTAGAACTTTCAAAGCTCTTAGTCGCTTTCTGCATCATCGCTCTAGAAGGACTTCCTTTCAGTTGTTTGAAGGAAGTTTTGCCCACATCTTTTACAATAAATTGGAGAAATACTCTTCTGTTGTACGTAAGAATCCTTTCATGGCACACCTTTATCGACTTCTTATTAATATTCATGTAATGCAATACAAAGGATGTTTTCGTTTCCTGTATTCTTTTCCTCCATACCGACAAAATTCCTTTCTTCAAAGCTGACGCGGTTTCAATTCCAGAACGATTAGAAACCTCATACGAGGGAAAAAACCACCCTTGCTTCGCACAGGAAATCGGATCTGGATCGGGACCACTTTTCATTAGATCTGATCGATAATTACAAACCATAAGATCAAGTTGTGCAAGGAAACAGTTTTCACCATTGACCGCTTCAAATTGAACTCGCAATTGTTCATCAGATTCAACGGGATCCGCATATGTCAATATTCCAAATCTACTATGAGCTCCATCGTCGCTCAAGCAGAAAATATATAAATCCGGGTACAAATTATCTGGTTCATCCATATCAACATACCATCCATTTCTGAATGGCTGAAGGTAGTAGTGATCTGTTATCAATTCAAAGAGAGGGATTTCTTGGTAGTTACTAAGGCTCAACAACGCAGCCATGCTTTATCTACAAAACAGTCAATATTAAGTAGTCAATATAAGAATGCATACAATCTCTATAATTATAATTTAGTGTTTTAATATTAGATGTATACTTGAAAATGTTCATGCTAATGATTGATGGTTAAGGAATGACCCCTCATTTTCAAAATCAATTGATTAATTAAGAACAAATCTACTAGCATTATCCATGAGAGATCGAATGCACATTTTACAGAGTCGTTTGAGATAAAAATCGATCATAGAACGAGCGATCATCAGAGAAGGGGTGGTCAATCCTTCTTGTTTATGTGTATGAGTTAATCACATGTTTTGTATTCGAGTTTAATAATGGTAGTGTTTTTACTTAATTTATATGTATGTGAATGGTAATTGGACATTGATTAATTGGAATACAAGTCCATGATTGTGGAGAAGAAAGACATAGTTTGACGAATTCATGGTTAACTGGTGAATACAGTAGAGGTTTAAATTCTGATGTATACATTTATCTCGTGAATGGAGGGTCGGCCGACCCTTATTGTCCTCAGTCTTGTTTTACTGTTCACCATTCTTCATATATGTGAATTGACACCCTCGCCTTCGGAGGTTGAATATTTGGACAAAAGTGTATGCAGGCCACCCGATAATTTGAAAAGATTTATGGTATTAAAAATGGAATTTACATGCATTGAATAGATAGAAACTTGAATTGAGCTTGGGAAATTAGTGGACAACAAGATCTACAAATCATACAGAGATATTAACATAAAAAACTTATAAAAGAGTATTGATTGAATTGTTTCTTATCTCTTCTTTTCCACCAGACCAAAGCATCTTGACTGTAACTAAATGGCTACTTGGGCTTTGTTAAAAATTCCCATGCAATGAAGGGGAGGCCGACCCTTCTTCTACCAAGTATTCTTTTCATAATATTTCTATACTACAAGAGGGGTCGGCCAATCCTTCTTGTGTTCAACATCCTAGATTCGGGTTGAACTGCTGGATATAGGTGTTCACAATTTTATACTAAACAAAGGGGCGTCCGATCCTTCTTGTCAATGGTCGGAAATTGGGATCAATATTGTTTATACGTTATAACTTAGCCAATATCCATTCGCCACTATTTACTGTGGATGTTCGGAGTCGGGAATTGTTGTCCCCTCCCGTAATCTGCATTGCAGGTTGCGGGATAGCAGAATTGATGGAACATTTTAAGAAATCTACGTATCCGCAATCCGCAATATATTTGCGTCTTTGGAAAAAGGCGATCAAATCCTCATGTGGGGTGAAGGGTCGGTCGTTCTTTCTAGTGCCGAGTATTCTATTCAAACTAGTTCTACGGTGCAATAAGGGTCAGTCGATTGTTCTTTTGTTCACCATTCTGTGTACAACTGAATTGGAGCATATAGGTGTCTACAGTTCTCTACTAAACGAAGCGACGGCCGATTCTTCTTGTCGTAAGTTGGGATAAATATTGTTGATATGTTATAACCTAGCCAATACACCAATCCCAACTATTCATTGCGGAAGTCGGAAGTCTGGAATTGTTGTCCTAGCCTAGGCGGGTTGAATATTTTTTCAATTCACTCATAAATGAAAAGTCTATCGGCCTTTCTTCTACCCAATATTCTGTTCAAAATACTTATAGACTTCCAGAAGGGTCGGTCGATCCTTCGTGTGTTCACCCTTCTGGATACAGGTGAATGGTTGGATATAGTTGTTGACAATTTTATAATAAACGAAGGGGCCGCCGATCCTTCTTATCAGATGTCAGAACCCGGGATAAATATTGTTTATATGTTATAACTTAGCCAATCTCTGTTCTAGGATGAATTCTGCATTAATTTGGAAGAAAGAACATTGACAATATTTAAATGTGTGGATTGGAGCATATAAAATGAATTCTAGCTCAGATATTATAGTCAACTACGAGGCAATGAAAGCGATAAGATGGTGTAACACGAAATACATTCAAAAAAGAGAAATTAAAAGACTGAAGAAAGTAACAACATATGAATCTTCAAAAATATTACGTCACTGTATTTTTTGCTCTCGAATCTAACCCCTATTACTTTCTAAAATCAAAATTATGCAAAACGTTCTTTGAATTCTCCGCTAAAAACAAAAATTTCAAAGAAATCTAACGATGGGATATCCAAATCTATTCTCAAATATTTATTCCTCACATAACCTGTGTTTTGATTTCCCAAATCTTTCAACAATTTTCCATTGCTCTTGAGTTAGGATTTCATAATCCGTCATTTCTTTCACCATCACTTCCGATTCTCTGCATTCTGTGTAACATGCATCTGGCAGACCCTTCTTAATCATTACAAATTGTTCAAGTATTTCAAAACCATCGGTCAATTTATCAAGTATTATCTTTCCACTTAATCCTTTGACCATGACATAGGATCATATTTTATCCTTTCAGCCTCTTGGAAATCCATAATCTTTAGTAATTTTTCTACTACAGAGAGGGATGCCTTATTCTTAATGATGAATGGACCAACTTTAAGAGGGAATTTCACATAAAACCATACACCCTAATTATAGTATGTTCTCTATACAAGAACCAATCACTTGTTTGGCCTTATGGTGTAGACTACAAAGTTTCTTTCATTTCTGCTAACACTCGGGGCATTTTAGCATTAAAAATAATTCTGTAAACTTTTGCTATGCTTTTATGGGTGAACTCAAACATATTGACCTGTTTAGGAAGGTCATGAGAAAAGATGGTAGCAATAAACTTGGATTCCAAAATGTTTGAATACTCGAACAACTTCAGGATATATGATTGATATTTGAAATGCTTTAACTGGTTGAATTTCACCAACTGGACATCAGTCGCTTCAGCTAGGAATTCATCAAAATTAAAACAACACACCGGACTCGACTGTGATTCTAGTGAAATTACTTGGAGAAGGAAACCTAACATAACTTCTGTGATTGAGTTATCACTATCTAGACCTAAAATTTGACTCAACAAAGATAGAACTAATTGGGTATCTCGCTGAAAGACATCAATAATCAAAGGGAACGATAGGCTTTCATGCGACTGACCATCTTTCAAGACTTTGCCAAATTTTCTTCGTTAAACGACTCCGGGCTTTTGGGAAATGTTTCAGGTAAACGTATAACCTCACAGACAGTCTGCGCATTTACTCGGCATAGAATTTTCGTCATTTTTACATGAATGATTACCATTTTTCCTTGCAAATAATTCGCCACACACCAACAAACAATTTTGGGGAAGTGTAGGGTTTGTTTGACACAAAAATAGTACAGAAAAGAACCAAAAACATTAAATACATCCTTTCCCTGTGACTTAAACTGCGAAATACTAAACAGAGACAAAAGAGGGTCGAAAATATCCCTTTCCCTGTCAAATACAAGCTTCTTGTTTTCATATGAACTTTCATTGAAGGGTTTTCTCCATTTGTGACACAAAATCTAAACACCTAGGGTTTCAATTTACCTATTAAGTGAGCTTCTTTCGTGTTTTTCCAGTTGACAAGACAACTATGTGTTTCCCACAGGTTCTTTTCCTCCAGGTAATAAGCGACACAAACAGTTTTTGAAATTTCGAACAAACCTTTTATAGAACATATTATGCTTAGGTGGTTTAGGAACTTCTCCAATTTTAACCACCGTGCACTTTCTAGTGCGGGAACCCATTTCCACCGTCGATTTGCTTCTAAGTGGGTCTGCATCATAATTCTGCCACCTTGCTACACATTTGTCTATTTTGTTGTGAGTCGCCCAAATTTTTAGCGCCTTTTCGACCTCCGCCCTTGGAGTCATAGACCTTATGTAGAGAGCTTAGAATAGTTATAATATTTACATTTTTCCTCTCTATAAACATTAATAAGCAATGTTATATTAATGTTAAATAACCCAAGAATCCATATAGAATAAATTTAAAAAACATAAAGACAAAAATGCTAACAATATGACCCTTAGACCCTTAGACTATTAATGACTCGAATGCTTCCAAATGGATCCAAATGCTTTTGATTTGGGTCTGAACATGTTTGAAAGGTATTCGGACATAAAAAGTGACAAAATTTGCATCATTCCTCTCTACAGCTTATAATAAGCAATGTCTAACCGAGATAAACCAAGAACCCATATATTAGAGGAAATTGTAGAAACATAAAAAATACCTAACAATTTGAAAAATATTCATAGTTGAGGTGTAATATGACACATTTATGTAGCTATTATAGGTTTGGAAAATTCCAAAAGACTTCAGCCACTTGCATTAAAAATTAGAGAATGAAAGGCAAAATTACTAGGAAAATCTATGTTGAAGCCCCCAAGGGTAGATGGCTCCAAAAGACTCTTTTAAAGGATTTCGAATTGGGTCTAAAGGTATATGAAGGGTATTAAGACATAAAAAGGAAACTCATCAGTGATTTTAGACTAATATCATAATACTTCTGCAACATCCATTTAACTTCAGGAGAAGTTGCGGAATTTCACTCTAAGTCAAATCAAGGTTCAAAACCCCCAAGGGTAGGAGACAAAGATGGCTTCCCAAATGTTGTAATACCTAATTCCCAAATTTTAGAACAGAGACATGGTACTGATAAAGGACTTCAATGATCTCCCCAGTGCATCATCAATTATTTTCTATACGCTTCGTCAACTACCATAAATCAGATGTTTGTATGTAACATGTCTCCACATATTACTTAGAGGGGGAAATGCTAGTAAACTTCACCACTAGTTATGAAATTCGACATTTAGGTTCCAAGGACTTGTGCAATGTTAATGAAAATTCTTCATATTAACATTAATGAAACTCCATACATCAACAAAATCACAAAGATTGACTTATGCAATTCGAAATAATGTGTCTTCAATCTCTGGCAACAAGATATTATAGGGAAAATGGCACCATTTATGCATTGTTTGGTATTTTTATATATTTTCACTTGGTATTTCGACCTCAGATTCTTCCTAGCATTAAATACAGAGTATATCTATCAGAATACAAATAAATGGATATAATTTCTTGGACCATCACAAAATCTACTCTCCTTCTTAGTTGTTCTTGCGACTTTTATAAACTTCTCAAGTCCTCCATGGGTACATCTCAGGAATGATTACACTGTCTTTGAAAAAACTATCGTGGCATCAATCGAATCTGATGAAGCATCACTCAATAGCTTTAGGTTCGATTCCATAGGTGTAGCCATGGCCTTGCAGTCCATCATCCCGAACCGCTTCAGGATCTCTACTACATACTTCTTTGTCCAAGGAACCAAGATTCTATCCGCACTCTGCCACACCTCCATGCCTAGAAAATTAATTAGTGCATCGTACCCAATTCCCTTATCTCGAACTCGGCAGCAAGCTTCCTCTTCGTGTCAGCAATCAACCCTTCCTCAACTGTCACAACCAAGTCATCCACATACATTGAGTGGGAGTATCACTGGATTGGCGCCTTCCCTAATCTTCTAGTGAATCGTACAAGGATTTCTTTAGGAAATTATCACTGGAATCCACTTTACTCTTGGTAAGGCCCAAACTAGTCAAGAAACTATCAATTCTGTCATACCATGTCCTGGCTTCCTGTTTCGAATCGTACCCGAGCTCTTGCTCCACATACACTCCATCTTCCACTACACCATAATTCAAGAATGTTGTCCACATATCCCGTAACTTTCTAGATGCCTTCCATATCTACCAAAACATGATTGTTAAGAGTGTGCACTACTCCAACATGTCAGCAAAGAGGTTTCAGAATAGATAAGTAGCAATGGAATGTTGTACGGTACCATATAAGACCACTTAGTACCCATTACTTTCATATATTAATTAGTACTATCTTGTTCATAATTTTATAATGCCATTTTTTCTAGCATGCATAATATACATCCTAATTTAATATTATTAGGAACATATTAAGTATGTATATGAGTGAACAACATTATTTAAGTAATCATATATTATACAAGTCAAAATAATAATTCAAATACTTATCTCTATTTGGTTGTTGGGTCAGGACTCCGGACCCTCTCAATCTTTGCTTCCTTGCAAGGACTACTAGAGTCTCTAATAGAGTGTTCTTCTTCTTGTGGGAGCTGCTTTTCTTCTTGGGACATTCAATCTCCTTCTTGTGATGAGGATGTTCCCTCTTGTTGTAGTTCTTCTTGGTGTGTGCTATGAGAGCCTGGTCTTCACTACCCATGTTTTCTTTTCGAGCTGCAATTCCAACTTCTTCCTGACGTGGGAATTACTCCCACAGCCTACTAAATGTGATGAGCTTCTTCCTTAGAAAAAAATCCATGGATGAAGGAATCCCATGACCTAGGAGGACCATTCAAGGTGGTCATCACTATTTCTCCAATTTCTCTATATATTCTTCAATGGCTTCAAGTTGTTATTTTATCTGAGCGACCCTTGTAAAGTGTGACTGCATCGTCTCTGCATTTTGTATCTTAACATTGAACTTTAATTGATTCCTCAAAGTCATCTTCCAATTTATGTTCTTTCCTTCAAACAACTTGGTCAAGGAGTCAAACATCTCTTTGGGTGTCTTTAGGGATGACACATGTGGTATGAGATGGTCCTTGATAGAATCTGCAATGATCCTCATGGCCTTGACCAAGTTATTCTTATGCAAGGCCTTAGCCTCATCTCCCTCTGGGACTGGAACCTCTTCACTTATGTAGGACCCTATCCAATTCATTCTCTTCTAGGATTAACCCAATCCTATACATCCATGTTCGGAAGTTATCAGCCCCTTCAAGCTAATATCCTCAGGCTTGGTGTGTTGAAACATCTTAATGAGAAACTCAAATGGAAATAAAAGATTTAGATCCTAGTACCATTGGATTTGGAGTTGGTTAGGGTTTGACAGAGAAACCGTAAAAATCCAAACTTGAAATTTCAAACATCTGACTGGACATGGAGATGCAATTGAATGAGGCGAGCAAGCTGGTGACGTGCTCAGATTTTGAAAACTCCACAAATTGGTACTAAGGAAAGTAGAGTAAACACTCCACTAACATGGACAAGGTACAAGCTCTCCAAATTGCAAAGATGAAAATAAAAATGATCAAAAGCTAGTACTCTCCTTCTTTGTTCTTGTGAGTTTTATACACTTCTCAAGTCCTCCATGGGTCGAATTCCTTACAAAGGATTCATTCCAACTCAATTTGGGAAGAGCTTCCAATCTGTGCCACTTGTCCAACAATTCCTAGTGACTCTCCTTATTCCCTCATTTCAAATGGGTGTCTCTTTGGTTGCCCTAACTCCCTTGTGCACCTTATTGGAGGCTATTTTTATCCCTAACATGTCATATATTTCAGATGTCGGCATTTAGGTTTGATTTATGTCATAGGTGTCATAGCATCTTCATCATTGTTTTCATACTAGAGGCTAGCCTAGGGAATCTAGCCCAAGTGTCACAATTCTTCTAATATGCCTCTTCCTCTTCCATGGGACTTATTCTTCCACTCCAATTCAACCTTACATGACTCATGCCATGAATAATACCTCTTAAACTACCCCAATTATGTTACCCTTCATCTTGAACTCGAATTGGTGAGACTCGAATCATGCCAAGTGTAGTGGGGAATATTTCCACAAATGGGTCCCACAACCTCTTAATATGTGTCCTCATGGTCCAATGCACAATGGCCTCTCTAATTCCCAATTAGGATACCCTTGGCATGAGATCCCTCTAACTAGATTTTCGAATGTACTATGAGGTCTATGATGTAAGGGTTTGAAGGTGAAAATAGATGATGTCTATTGGTGAATATTTCTGGGTTTTGATTAGTACACTCTTTGGAGGCATATTGTTCTTCTTATTCATATTAGGGTGGCGGGGTTGAGCAAGGATAGGAGATTGAAGTCTCCTTTGGGTTGGTGCTTGTGATATGAGGGAGTTGGGGATGCCATCCAGTTGGTGCTAGTAAAACTATTGTCCAGGACTTTAGTTAGGTCTGGAGTCTTATCTATTAATAGGTTAGAAATTATGAAAAAAAGGGGTTGTAGCCTCATTTTAGATGGAGCTAGTAAACCAAGGAGTTGGATCTTCCTTAGGTTTCGAGCCTCCTTCCAGTTGGTGCAGTTAAATCATGGATTCAATTCCTTCGAGAGAGTCTGATAGCTGGACATAAGATCTCTAGAGAACATGGACGAACATGAAAGTCTCTACTCCGCAGATGGGGTTCGACTGTTCTATGGATGAAATTCTGATATGATTGGATTATACAAATGAGACTCCATTTAAATGCACAAGGTTTTGCTATCTAGAAATATGTTCTAAATACTTACATCACTCTAAAAATACTACAAAAAACTGCATCCATGAAGGATCTAATAAATAATAATGCAATGGAAATGGATATCGTGTTGCATGGAATACATGATCATGTCAAAGATAAATTTGGAAGGTGTTCATCAAGTGGGACAACTAAGGTACAAAATCTATGCACAAAGGGACCCCATTCTTAGCATTTTTGTCCCGAGTACCTACAAAGATCGGGTAAATAGTTCATGATATTTGGAGTCCAAAGAAGGCATAAAACGTATATGGGAAGTAACCTTACCTTAGGGGGCCTACAAACTTAATATGCCAATACTAGGCCCAAGCGCTTAAAATATTAAGCAGAGGCGCTAGAGCATCAAGTACACAACACGTGAGGCGACGATGAGGGCGCTATGCGGTAGGTGTTGGTTCATCCAACAATACTAAGAGGTGGGGGGGGGGATCAATATTTCCTTTTTCAACCCTTTTATATAAAATTAGTATTAAGCACATTAATTTGAGTTAATAATTATCATTCCCAATGTGAATAGGACAATTAAAAATTTGAACACACCGATACAAAATTGTTCTACAAGCACCAACTTGATGGAGAACTTAATCCCGTGAATTCTTTTGCCGCTACAGAAAGGATGCTCCTACACCCCTGGTTTTCTACCTGCTAAACATACAAGGATTCCCCAACACCCTAAATCTCTACCCATGACTGGAAGTAGGCAACAATTCCCTTAGAAGGCCTGAACCTACCCCAAGAAGCACCCAACAAACCTCTAATTTATGATCTTGCTTCGGTTTTTCAGATCTTGATTCTAATATGCAATTACCAAAACTTCATAGACATCTATGGTCCTCTTCATACATTTGACTTGTATGGTTATATATATTTTCAAACAACTTTATTATTTGAAAACTTTATTAAGGAAAATCATGCCTCTTCATAAAAAAAAATTGGATCATGCATCAACTCATCATTGATCTGCATAGTCTTTCAATCTTGTTTTAATTAGTAAGGAATTACTAATTATGAACCCTTACTGTCAATATGTCCCATCAGTTAAATGAAAGGGTAACATCTTCGACCCTTACTGTCCTATAACGCACTATAATAGTCTTTCAATTGCTTTGATTTTAAATTCTGAGAGCTAACCAGAGCCTTAAGTGCGGGGGCTTAGCACTGAGCTGCCACATTTAATGCTATGCAGCTCAGTGCTTAGCTTTCGCCCTATAGATCTGCTGTGATCTGTGTTCTAGTTTTTTTTATCTGTCTTTCAATTGTTTCATTTTTGCACCATTTTGTGAATTTTCTGATCTAGTTCTGAAGTTTTTTTTATTCTCATGACTAGTTTCGTTGCTACACTTCGTCCTACTGGAGATTTCGCAATGAAATATTTTTTAGATCTTCCAGCACGAAAATTGTCTGAAAATAGCTTTTTTTTCAAAAGTTTAGTTTCTTGGATATTTGTGATGTCCTTGTCACCTCAAGGCTTCCAAGTTCCATGTTTAATTTCATGAGTTTTGTTTTCTACCTGGAAAGTAGTTTTAATAAATTGGGGTTTGTGCCATGCAGTAGGAAAAATATTTTTAGAAGAAACCTTGGAAGCAAGGTTGGAATAGTGGCGAAAAAACAACTTGAAGTATTAAATGCCTTGGACCTGGAAAAAACGCAATGGTACCACTTCAATGCAATAGTTATTTTAGGGATGGGCTTCTTCACGGATGCCTATGACTTGTTCTGCATCTCCACCCATCACGAAGCTCCTTGGAAGAATATATTATTTCCAGAAAGATGGCAGTGCCAGTCCTGGTATCCTACTTGCAAATGTATCGGCTGCAGTGAATGCAGTAGCCTATGCATGTTGACATGGAGAAGCCACGTGGGAAGGAAGTATGGACAAGAGGAGACACGTGGGTAGGAGCCCTGATGTGGAGGAGTTGCGTGGGAAGAAGGTGTGATGTGGAGCAGCCACATCATATCCACACTTGCCAGAGACTGTGAAGGATGGGCAAAGGTGGTTTCGCAGATGGAGATAGGTGGTTTTCCTTGCCGCCCTTCCAACTTGTGAAATCATGTGGTGTTTCCACGTGGAGAGCAGTTTTAGATTCTGCAAGCGCACATCCCTCCTTCCTACCGCGCATGTTGGGGATAAGGAATGGACGTGGGACCCTTGATCTTTCCCCACTTGATTGATTTAAAATGGTTAGTATGTTGGCATGGAAGTCATCCCGAGGATTGTATCACTCGTGTGAATAATATAATCACGTTTATGATGGATTGTGTTTTATGTGTCATGACATACAAATGATATCACGCCACGCTGTGATAATTAATGTCATGCTTATGATGGATTGTGTGTATGTGTCACAACGTACAGATGATATCCCACCACACTGTCATAATTAATGTCACCATCTTTTCTGCATTGATACTGTGATGATATCCCGCCACACTGCTCTAGTCGCCCACTTCCTACATTGAAACTTAAAGTTCAAACTCTCTGTGTTTGCCAATTTGGAGCTCTATTTTCTCTCACGACTAAGGTTTTCTTTTGCTAAGGTGGAACCGAGAAGAGTGTTGGCCAGGTAGAGCAATAAGATTGGTTTGAAGAATCGATTGCTAGTTTTTCAATTGGCAGGTATTTATATTATTCAAACCGTAAATCTAAATCTGTAATAGAGCATGCTTATTCAGCCTTCAGGCTAAAAACCATATCTTCCATGGTTGTCAAAAATCAATGCAATGACCGTTTCAAGTTCACAGCAATTTAAAGTCGCTGAATGTTTTAGATTCTTTAGATTTTTTTCCACCCTTGTTTGTCCTCTTCAGATTTCCAAAATTTATTTCCTTCAATTATGGGTAGTTATCTTCTTACAGTCCATTAATATATTCCATACGATTTCTTTCTGGTGATGTAGCGTATTATTTTCATATATTCCATATTATTGTTTTCTGCAAATCCTCTAGTATTTGCCTAGGTTTGTTGGAAAAAGATAACGACAAATGAACTCGGAAAATTGAAACATGTTTTTTCTTTTTAATATCATTTTGCAGTTAATATTCACTATAGTATACTGATCTATGTAAACGTTATACTTTATTTGAAATATTTGAAATTATTGATAATTTATGTCTTAATTTATATAATATTGATTACATTTCTTTTATAAATATATATACCACAATAGATCCATCTTAAACCCATATCTATCAAGCACCAAGAGGAATCCAATTTCTTGAGGTGTATTCATTTTTTTCAATTTAAACTCAAGAAATTTGATATCTCTTGATTGATAGACCCTGGCTTAAGTTTTAAGTTTTAAGTTTTTATTTTATAAACGAACATTGATTTTTTAAATACTTTTCATCATATTTTATTTTATGTGCCAACATGGATTTTTTTTAAATACTTTCATTAATTTTTTATTTTATGAGCCGACATGAATTTATTAATGGCCGACATAATTATATAATTTATTACTTTTTACTTTTTTTGTAACGTTACAACACCTCCCTCATACTCATGTGTAATGCTACATCCATACAAGTTACAACATCTCCCCCATACTGGGCTATAGAGCACCTCATTTCACTCGGTGCAATAATTTAAGTCTTTAATTTAATTGAATAAAATTAAGCAATCAAATAGCTTTAAACAAATTTATTAACGTATAATTGTTTGCCAATACACTATCTTGGCTAGAAAAGTTCTGTGTATTGGGTAGTTGGACGTGGTGTATGACTCAAATTGTTGGATGCAATGAGAACACATGTGAGTCTTGCATATGATACCAAGGCACTTAATAGTTGAAGAGATAAAGCTGATAAAAATATTCTTAAAACCAACATAGATCCATCTTAAACCCGTATCTATCAAGCACCAAGAGTGATCCAATTTCTAGAGGTGTATTTCTTTTTTTAAATTTAAACTCAAGAAATTTGATATCTCTTGATTGATAGACCCTGGTTTAAGTTTTAAGTTTTTATTTTATAAACGAACATCGATTTTTTAAATACTTTTCATCATATTTTATTTTATGAGCCAACATGGATTTTTTTAAAATACTTTCATTAATTTTTTTATTTTATGAGACGACATAATTATATACTTTATTACTTTTTACACTTTTTATGTAAGATTACAACATATCCCTCATACTTGTGTGTAACGCTACATCCATACACGTTACAAAATCTCCCCCATATGGTGCTGTAGAGCACCTTGTTTCACTCGGTGCAATTAAGTGAATTTTAGCACAAAATTGGTGAATACCCTTGTCTGTCTTAATTTGCAGGTTGATAATGAAGAAAAGAAAATAGTCCACCAATATTTGGTCATAAATGAATGAAATATCATTTTAAATTACTAGCAAAAAATTAGTGAATACTTAGATGCGGTAAACCACAGCATAAACATATGAATTCTGATTTAATATTACTTTCATCCATAATTAATTGAGCATGAAGAATACCCCAATGGAAAATATTTAATCGAAATAACAATTAACATAGAAAGGAAGGAAATTTACAGACAGTCTGTCATTAATTTACTGGAAATAACAATTAACAGAGAATTCAAAGGAAGTAAATTTACAGGCTGTCATTAATGAATAGTTTTGTCATCGGTGGTACAATTATATTCAACACATTCCAAGAAACACATGCACGCCTTCCCAGGCACACCTTAATTTTAATTAAAGCATTTTAATAGTGACGACAATGCAGATAGTGATGCCATTAGTTGGAAATTATGATTCTGACTACGATTAACGAGATAGAAACATTCTTTTTTTCTCTTTTAGAAAAAAAAACAGAAACAATATACTTTTGGGTCTGCTAGACTTCAAAGAGTGTAGCACAGATCAATTCTAGAATAATCAAAGCCACATGGCACAATCTAAGCGTTCCACGTGTCACACCGGAGATTAGATTTCGACATTTGAACGACAAAATTTACCGACGTTTTGCTACAAATAGTTTGCTATCATTTGAAATTTTGTCAGAGGAAGCGAGGTCGCTCTTTCATCAGGTTGTTCCATTTCAGGGTGTTGGAAGAAGATGCTGAGGAGAAAGAGCGTCTGCTCCTTCCCCTAGGGATTAATTTTTCAGAGTGGTGAAAGTAGATATCGCAATTTAAACACATATTTCATAGGAACATTGCTTCGCACATTTTGCTGGAAAGTGGAAATCTGCACAGAGAAAGATCGACCGCTCTTTCTCCAAGTTCTGCACAGAGAAAGATCGGCCGCTCTTTCGTAAAAGGAGGTTCGGACGATCCTTCTTCTTCCCAATATTCTTTTCGTTATAGCTTGAGACTGCAAGAAGGGTCGGTCGATCCTTCATCATCTTCACCATTCTGGATATCGTTCAATTTCTAGATAAATATTTTCACAATTATCTACTAAACGAAGGGGTGGCGGCCCTTCTTCCGTTGTTCACCATTTTAGATATAGATGAATTGATGTACTAGCCTTCGTAGGTTGAATAATTTTATAATTCCCTCATAAATGAAGGGGTGTCCAACCGTTCTTCTTCCCAGTATTGTATTCATAATAGTTCTATATTGCAAAAAGGGTTCGTAGTTCCTTCTTTCTTTCGCCATTCTAGATATTAATAGGTGAATTGCTGGATATAGTTGTTCACAATTATCTCCTAAATGAACGGTCGGTCAATCCTTCTCTTCGAAAAATGGAAGTCGGGACAAACATTTTTAAATGTTACAACATAGATGATGTCCGAGTCCCTAGTATTTACAGCGGAAGTCAGAAGCCAAGAATTGTCGAAATAGCCTTCGTAGATTAAATATATTTAAATTTATATTGTAAATGAAGGGTCGGCCGACCCTTACTGTGATCAGTATTCTTCCCTTGTTCACCATTTTGGAAATACATGTATTGACGGCCTAGCATTCGTAGGTTGAACATTTTTAATATTCCGTCATAAATGAACTTGCGAGAGACGCTTCTTCTATGCAATATTATTTTGGTAATCTTTCTAGACTGCAAGAAGGGTCGTTCGATCCTTCTTGTGTTCTCTTCTTCTTGAAGAAGGGGCGGCCGATCCTTCCATTTGGAAAATTGGAAGTCCAAACAGACATATTTTTATATATTATAACTTATGTTATATCTTTGTTTTAAATAAATATGATTTTATATTTCATAAAATGCTTTTGAACTTGATTTTTGTTCTGAACAATGTGTCATGTTATTTTATATTTCAGATATCATTTATGAAATGGATTTTGGTACTCAACAATGTGTGGACCTGCTTTTGAATGGATTGAAAGTTGCTGAGGGAATCTCTTTTCCAGAAAGAAAATTTTGCATAATATCATCATTATTGCAGGATGTATCATTCTTAATGTTACCAAGACTTTAAATGCAAGTCCTCCATTTCCCTATCCATTGGAAGGTGCAGATACATTGTCAGAGGTTATTGGTGGTTATATTCAATGGCCTATATCTGAGATCGTTAACCAGACTGGGTCCGCTCTTTGCGAGAATGAGGTGAATGGTATATCGGCTTCTACTTCGACGAGTGTAGCACACATCATAACAACTGAGAATGAGGTGAATGATATACCAGCTTCTACTTTGATGAGTGTAGCACATAATATCATAACAACTGAGAATAGATCTTCTTTTATTATGAGAAAACTTAAGTTGTTACATAAGTGTTCCGAAAGCAAGGATTGCATTTCCATAGGTTTGGTAACAAATGTGAGTGGGACTGATTTTGTTGGGGGGACATTTTTGGGTGACTTCTCCTTTGGTGTTCTAGTGAATGAAGTGGTGTTTTCTTGTATGGAATGTTGTCTAGGGTTGAGTAGTGGTAGTTTTGTTGTATGGCCGATTAAAAGAATCATCGATTTTAATACAGAAACATTGATTTCTATTGCAAGCAATTTCAACAATAATCAATCTGAATCTACTTTGAAAATATTAACAGAAAATCACAATGTCAGGTTTCTGGGACATAAAGTTAATTTGATACATCAATATTCTTTAAAGCGATAGTATGTTGCTCGGGGAATAGTGTCAGTTGTTTTTTAGGGAGACATTGTACAATTCAGAGCACTAGATGTTGGTGAGTTTGGTATTTTAGTTCATAAATTCTTCTGCAATTGCAATGATTGCAGTGTATTTGAATGCTACCTTATAAGATGGCCTGCAAACCATTTGCTTAACCTCAAAGATGTTCCTTTGGATGTTATACTAAAAAAGAAAGCAGACGAAGTTATGGTCAAATTTTGGAATGTGTTTGAAGAATGTCCTTTACAGATGGTCCTTCCAGGTACTCCACATTGTGAATATACATATGTTAAAGGTAATGGAAGAAGGCCATACAATTCTGTAAAGCGACAAGATATAGCTAAAATTTCCGACAGAAATTCAAGATCGATACCTTACAGGCCTGCAATAAATCAGGGTGCATTCCTTTCAAAAATTGGCACTGAACATTATCGCTCAAATATTTGTATATAAAAAATTCCACTTCATGCGATAGTTGAATGTCGGAAGAAATTTGATAGTATGAATGGAAATTCAAAAAGACAGTATGTTATAAATTCTATGGAATCAAATGCTCCTATGGCCAAAGAAGGAGATGATAGAAAAATAAGCTTGTTTACAATGAGATTAGACACAAGAGACGTTTGTCAAAATCAGGGTAATTTTTAGGGGCAAAATTTCACCAATTGGCTATTTTTTGGGTTTTTTTTCAAAAAGAAATTCGCTAATTGGTCATTTTTAGACTCTAATATTGCCTATATTTACATAAAATATGTTTTTTTGTCGTAGTATTCGCCAAAATTTACATGTTTTAGTAGTAAATTGCATGTTTCATGCTTAATATTCGCCTCCCTATCTATAATATACATGATTTTTTCAATCCAACATAATCTCCTAGGATACTATCTTATGTATAATATTAGAATCCTTAAAAAATACCTTGGTCAAAATGCATGGATAAATTCCATGGGATAAAAAAGAGCACTTTCTTCAATTATAAAAGAATGTTCGTGAATGGTGATGTGAGAGCTATGCACGGTAACAGTGGTTTGGAAAAATCTAGGGCGAACACGACTGCATTGGTAGCTACTATTAATAAAATTGTAGTAGAGAATTTAGACAAATCTCCACAGCTTACACGATTAATCAGTGGAGATGGAACAAGGAAAACCTTGAAATTATTGCCCGAGAATATGTCCCATGGTTTGTTGCGACAAATGGCTAATGTTGAAATCGAAGGAATTGGTTTGCCTCCAGTATCACAATCCTCCTTTAGCAGGGTGATGAGAGAACATTTTCCAGATGTTAAAATTTCTAAATCAAACTCCTTTGCAAGGTGTAATGAGTGCATTGCAATACAAGATAGGCTGAAGGGGACCACTGATCCAGCTAAGGTAGAAAAGTTGCGAGCAAACCAAGAAGATCATAATAAATATATCGAAAGTTGTCACCAACTCTATTATTCCCACAGGTCAGCTTCACAGAATAATCTGAAGATGTGTCTTAGTATTGTTCATGACAAAATGGATAAGTCAAAGACTTCCATTCCAAGGATGGGTAAGAAGGCAAAATCTTTTAGTAATGTCATGAATCTTCCCATATCATTGACTGGAATGTTGACTCATGGGCACAAGACTGGGGGTTTTGGTCATTTTAGCCTCGCATTTTTAGAGATGGGATCGAATTTCATTGTGACATCCTTGGCTAAATTCTTGAAGTGTCTTGAAGAATGAGTGGTTGATAAATATGGTGATTTTCTCTACAAAGGCAGAACATCTAAGCACCAATTGCATGATGCTCTATTGCAATCAGACTCATATGAAAAGTGTTCAATATACAGACAAGATTTAATGCAAGATGATGTAATGTGTGTTGATGGTACTAATCAATGCATGCCAAATACAAAACTACCACCCACGTTGTTGTTGCAAATGGATAATTGTTCACGCGATAACAAAAACTGCTTTGTACTTGCATTTTAATCTCTTTTAACAACAAGGAGAGTGCTCGAGACAGTTGAAGTTGGATTCCTCCCAGTCGAACACACCCATGAATACATAGATGGAACTTATGCCAGGTTATCAGCAAATCTAATGCACAAGGATACATTTTCACTCCCAGAAATTATGGATACGTATAGAACATGTGAAGATCAAAATTCATTCGTTCCTTATCTAATTGATGAAGTTTACGATTTTAAGAGTTTTGTGAAACCCCACATTTTGGATGGAAATGCCAAAATCATCAGTATAAATAAATGCCAGTTTTTTAGATTTCAGCTTGTAGATGACATTCCAACCATGCAATGGAAGGCACCACTTCGGGAGGAAGCTTGGTCGTCTCCTATTCATCTCTGGTGGTCATTGCCAGATGCTAGTGCAGACTTGCCAGTGGGACAACCTAGGTTATTAAATCTGCAATCAAAAAGTCCTTTGGAGATTGACGAAATAAAAAAGGGAATAGAAACATATATTTCATTCTGGAATCAAGGGATTAAGAAGGGAGGTGAACAATTTTGGTGTCCCAAGTTAAATTATTGGGAGGTTGTACTTAAAGCTTTTGACAGTCCTTTCGAGAGTGTTAATCAGTCAGCCACTAACTTTTGGCCATCGACAAGCCATGATATTCGCAGTAGTGAACCTACAAGATCTTAACATGAAATTATGGATTCCTATTTGACAGAAAATGTTCCTGCTTTGCATGATTGCTATGTTGGACCAATGTGCAACAAGCCTAGAGATGAATTCATTCCAAGAGTGGATGTTCTAATGGGCCAAATGGTCATTGTGCAATCACTAGAGCCAATTGTGCAATCTGGTTGGGTAAAACGATTGGTGATATTTATCAGGAGTCAGATGCTAGTATTGTTGGGTCTTACAAAGTAGAGGTGCAACGGTGGAAGCCAATAGGAGCATCGAAGGATCTAAAGGTCTTGTACAAAAAATGCTTAGATAGAAAGAAACAATCGGTTGTTGGTGCATTCATATGGGCATGGTCACCAAGGCAAGGATGGGCAGGAGAAAAAATTACCATAAACAAGAAGGGCCTTGCAGCAGTCAGGGCACAACAAGAAAATATGGTTTCTAAATAGTAGACAAAATTGGTTTCTAAATTTCTCTTTGTGGCAGTTTTAGGCTTTCTAAATTTCCACTTGATCAAATAAAAGTTGTATTTTTTCATTAAATTCATTAAATTTTTATAAAAGGAAAGGCCATTAGAATTTTTTTATCCGCTGCACTTAAAATCAACTAATTATCCTCAGAGTAAGTTACTACCTAAATATTAAAATATGATCCGCTATACTCAAAATGCCAAATTCAACGATGCTCATTATTAGGAGAAAATATTCTATACCATTGAGCCAATATTATAATTAAACTATATTTATAATAGTCAATGTGCCAAATCAAATATGCCACATGTCACAATATGATCGTTCCACATGTCACCATGGGATACTAGATATCAACATTTAAATAACCAAATTTATATACGTTTTCTCAGAGAAATAGTAGCCGTTGTTTCCTAAAGGGTTTCTATTGTTACGATTCCCTCGTAAATGAAACGTCGTTCGATCCTTCTTTTGTTCTCTATTATGGATAATTTAGCGGAATTATTGGATAAGGGTTTTCACAATTAACTACAAAAAGAAGGAGCGCCCGATCCTTCTTGTTGGAAAACAGAAGTCAGGAGAAACTATTTTTATATGTTACAACTTCCAAGGTGTTCTATTTTTAAAATTTCCTCGAAATTGAAAGGTTGGCCGACCCTTCGTATTACCAATATTATTTTCATAATAGTTCGACACTGCAGGAAGGGTCGGTCGACTGTTCTTATTCCAAATATTCTTTTCATAATAGTCCGACACTGCAAGAAGGGTCGGACAATCCTTCTTGGGTTCTCCAATATGGATATAGATGAATATTGGATAAATGTTTCCACAATTAACTATGAAAAGAAGGGGCGGCTGATCCTTATTGTCGGAAATCAAAAATCCGGGCAAACGATTTTTATACATTATACCTTAGCTTATTGACTGGCTATTCGCACAATGCATGAATATTTTAGACATTGGACTTTTCACTTTAAAGTTTTGAACATTTAAAAATGAAACTTGCACTTTTCAAATAAAACAAATTACTTTTATTTATTTGAAATTCACACTTTTCAAATCAAAATTTGCATTTCTTCATTTGAAATTCAGACTTTTCAAATCACAATCTGCATTTTTTTATTTGAAATTCACACTTTTGAAATCAAAATTTGCATTTTTTGACTTAAAATTCATGCTTTTAAGGTTCATAAGTAGTCAAGAAACACATTGTTGGAATAAAAAAACACACTTTTCGAAGCCAATATTGCCACTTTCATAAGTTTATTTTGCAGTTTAGAAAGGATTGCAGATGCAAAAATATTATTCAATAATTGTGGTCTTCTGCATCCTCATCCCTTCTTTTCCTTCCCGCATGTTTACGTTTTAACCGTCAATTTGTCTTGATCCTACGGATGAGATTACACTGGGTGATTTAAATGAATTTTAGCTTGCCCGTTTAGCTTGTCGGTGTTAGCACTAGCTTTGTGGTCTAAGCAAAATAGAATGGAGGTTCAATTTTTAAAAAGAAAGGAGAAAGCCTCAGTGGCTTGAGAAAAATAGAATCATCTATGTGAGGTGTTCTAGATGGAAGCATGAGATTTAACCCACAACCATCTTAAGGAGCAGATCAATGGCCAACGGAGCAGATTGATGGTCTAGAATTACTTCTCCGATACGACATGCAAGAAGGAAACACATTTTTGGATCCGTGAACTTTTGGCAGAGGTCCGCAGGCTTGGATGACATAGATCTAACGAGGCCGAGATCTATGGCCGACGTTGTTTTTGCAAATCTAACTTGCACGAAACATCAACGCAAGCCAAATCCGTGAAGTTGGTAAAAGTCACACCGTTTGACGACCAAGATTCATGCAAGATCTAGATCAATGGTGGGCGACTTCCAATGGTTTCAACTGGTAGAAAAGGTGACATGTGGTGGGATTCAAGGCCGCCAGGGATCATAGAGTTAGAAAGCATCGATGATCCACGGCCCAAAACGAATAAGGAAAATAGACGCCCGGGGAAGCTTCCACGCCACAGAAGATGCAGTGGTGATAGAAAAGGATAAATAATATAAAAAACTTGCCTGCATGGAGAGCTGGATTCCAACTTTCCTATTTTGCATCGGAAAGCGACAAGAGCAAGCTATGTAGAAGAAGACTGGAGACACTCTAATTGATGCATAGATTGTCCTCCTCTTTTGTTAATTGATCAAATAAAAAAGAGTAACCTCCCTATACTCAAATCAAATGTGCCATGTGTCACAATATGATCATTCCAAATGTCACTCTAGGATACTAGATATCAACATTTTAACAACAAAATTTATAGACGTTTTTATTTAAAGACATTACTAGCAAGTGGAAAAACTATCAGAGAACGAGCGGTCGCTCTTTCTCCAAGGTGTTATATTGCTACAATTCCCTCCTAAATGAAAGGTCGGCCGACCCTTCTTATTCCCAATATTTTTTTCATAATAGTCTGACATTGCAAAAAGGGTCGAACGGTCCTTCTTGTATTATCCATTATGGCTATATCTTAATTGATGGATAAAGGTTTTGACAATTAACTAGGAATAGAATTGGCGGCAGATCCTTCTTCAATGTCGTAAAAGAGAAGTAGGGACAAACCATTTTTATATGATATAACTTCCAAGTTGTTATATTTTTACAATTCCCTCGTAATTAAAGGTTCGTCTGACCCTTCTTCTTCCCCATATTATTTTTATAATAGTTCGACACTGCAAGAAGGTTCGGTCGACCCTTCTTATTATCAATATTATTTTCATAATATTTCGACACTGGAAGAAGGGTTGGTCGATCCTTCTTTTGTTCTCCACTATGGATATTGCTGAATTGTTGGATAAAGGTTTTCACAGTTAACTATGAAAACAAGGGGCGGCCGATCCTTCTTGTCGAAAAACAAAAGTCAGGACAAACTATTTTTCTATGTTATAACTTCCAAGGTGTTCTATTTTTATAATTCCCTCAAACTTGAAGGGTCAACAAACCGTTCTTTTTTTTTGTAAGTAAGCAGAGCCGGAAATTCTATCAATATGGTACAAAAATGTACAAAAATGGTAGAGTTACAAACAGAGTGAGCTAAAATCTCACACAAGCACTTGGGAAAACTGGACGCCCACAGATCAACTTAACAACTTAACCAGATAGCATGACACAGATCATCTTAACAACTACACTAGATAGCATGACTGCTTCACAGAGGAAAACAGAGAACACAAAACCTATCAGACAAGAAACCACCTTCCAAGGGACAAAAAACAACCTAGCAACAAAGTAAGGGAACAAGCTATCAGATTAATCCAGAACAACAGGTCGAACAAGAAGAAAACCAACAACTAGTACTGCCATCAAAATATAACTGCATATAAAGGGAAAAGAGAGAAAAAACCAGCATGATCAACCCGTGGTCCTCGGCACCCGACAATGGGCCTCCTGTGTGTCATGGATGTTGAGCGCTTCCACTAAGGCCTCCAGAGTGTACGTACTCTCCATTTCATTCTGCTGAGTCACTTTCATTTCCTTAATGATATCTTTAATGTCTTTAACAATTTTCTCTTGCGCGTAGAATTCACCAGCCAAAAGAATTATGCCCACCCAGAATGGGTTGGTTGTAATCTAACGGCCCTGCTACTCCTCGACCTCCTGCTGTAGTGACATTTCCAAATGAGCGATATGGGCCTTAGTAGCCACAGGATTTTCCTCTAGGTAAAGATGTGCCCAGTCAAAATCTAGAGGGTGGTCATTCACCGGGACGTTCGCTTGGTTGGATGAGCCTTCTTCGCTTTTCCCGCCACTCACCCCGGAGTTCCATTTAGAGCCATGACAACTGCAAAGACGCATGCGAGGGTCCATAATGCTTAAGAAGATGGTTCTGGACAAAAATGAAAAACCTCCAGCTATCTGAAACAACTTAATCCCAAAATGGAACAGATAGAGCATGCCTTTTCTCAGGATAGGGCAAAGCGGTCCACCTTTTTGGCTCTATAATCCATAACCCTACCAATAGATATGTTCATCGTACTAGGCCTTGATTTTTCATTAATGAAAATCATTACAGTTCCATCCCTTCTCGAGGCCTCAAATGCTTGGTAAGCTATGAGTCGTCGAGTCTGACTGCAACCAGTACGATCCCATCTGTTCAAATCATAACCTACATCACAACTGTGCTTTATCCTTCTTCTCATATTAGTACTTTCGATGCTTCCTTCCTTACCCTGAGTACTGAACTTAAAGTGAATTAAACAGATGGGAAGCGATACTCGTGTGAGTAAATTCTACCGATCTTGGGCTTGCGTGTGTCCTTGCGTCCTCTCTTCCATGTGCCTCTTCTCCTTTGCGATGAGTGGAGCCATCTGGGGGTTAATATCGGCAGCTGCGATCTCAAGGTATCGTCTTCTAGCCACGTGATCGCATGCACCTTCTAGTGTGTCTGCTTTGAAGGCTACACATGCAAGAAATGGATGGCCAGGGTGGTAAGAAAAAGTTGTTGAAGTTGGGACCATCTACATTCCCATCTCTTGTTATGCAAAAATTTGAGCACAACCAACCCCCTCTGGTTACGGCCAGCCATCGCGATCAGGATACCGGAATCTACCTCCACTACTAGAGGTAACCAATTCTAAGGTCGACCATTATTTTTCCCAATATTATTTTCATAATAATTTAACACTGCATGAAGGATCGGTCGATTCTTCTTGTGTTCTCCATTATGGATATAGCTGAATTTCTGGATATTAAAGGTTTTGAAAATTAACTACGAAAAGAAGGGGCAGTCGATCCTTCTTGTCGAAAAACAAGGATGGAAGACAAAAATCGTCAGACACCATTTTTATATGTCATAACTTAGAAGGTGTTCTATTTTGACAATTCCCTCGTAATTGAAGGGTCGGCCGACCCATCTTATTCCGAATATTATTGTTAGGGATCAATTCTTTCATTCATTCTTATGAATAATCCTTTCATTATTTTTATGATATTTCATTCTTGCGCAGGGGCCATGCTAATCTTCTATTTAATAAAAAAGAAAAAATAAATAATGTTTCGATTTAAAAAAACAAAACGAAAGAATGTTTCTATTTAAAAAAAATAAAGAATGTTTCTATTAAAAAAAACAAAATAAGAATGATTCTATTTTAAAAAAATAGAATAGTTTTCGTATAATGCTACTAATGTAAATATGTAAAGTTACTTATTTACAATTAATTGCAAAAGTAAACTTTAGTTTGACGAGCATTATGGATCGGCAAGTAGCAATAGGAGAATATAACATGTGGTCGTTGTAGAGTCACAGATGATTGGTGGATTAAACAATTGAAACTGTTGGTAGATCGAAGTTTTATTTCAAACTTTGAGCAGATCCCTCGATTCGGTCCGTTGTCTAACCTATTCTCTCAGTTTAATGGCAGGCCTTGCTGACGGAATGATGTTCCTAAGGTCCAGTGTGGAGGACTTCAAAAAACACTTGTTAAAGGTTTATGAGGCAGTCTACTTGGGCATCAAAGCGCACAGAGAGTCATCCGACAACATGAGATATATCTCGGAACAATTTACCTGTTTGGACTCCAGAATTGATGATTTGGAACGCAATCAGATTGAACTTATGGGGACAGTGGATTTTATAAAATATGAATTTTGAAGATGGTCAGTATGTCACAGTGCAACCACTGTCAGGAATCCCCCTCTATGGACATGAGAATTGCTGAGGAAACCTCTGTTCAGCGGCATAATTTTTTGTAGTAGAGATCCCTACTTGGATGAGTTTTTACATCATTAACTTTGGAACTTTTTTTGCATCACCTTGTTAAATTTGCAGAGCCATACTAGGAAAGCTATTTATGCTCCCAGGTTCTCCTTTTTGTATTGAATGACTGTGCACAGCCTTTTAAATAAACCCATCTATATGCTTCAATATAATTATAGAGAAGTATTTTGTAGAGAAATATGGTCAAATGCTTAAATTATATATCTTTCTAAATATACCTCATTGTATTTTACATATTGAGAACAAAATTATTTTACATATTAAGAACAAAAGTATTTTATATATAAAAAACAACCATTTGGCTAAGTGTTGAACCAGCTATCTATTTATAGGATCAAAGTTGCCTCTGGAGTTCACACATGTGAAATACAAGCTTGCCAAAATGAGAAAAAGGTTGTTATGTTTTGCATATTAAAACAAAAATTCACACTTTTATAATTGAAGTGTGAAGCATGATGTGATTATTTTCTTCACACACATGATAACCGCCATTTCATAATTTTATCGTATAAACCATCGCCATATCAACATACATTCCTTTCTCAAGGCATCGATTGGGGTGATACATGTACAATTACTCCAACAAAATTTACAGTCGGTACAGATGATATCTATGACCACCATCCCGCCATAATTATCCTTCCCCATCCGTAACATCCAAGTCAATTCACTATATTATACCCGGTATTGGAGAAAAATGAAATCTTTGGGAAGTCATGGCACTCTTCTTTACTGCTTCTGTTCCATTTCCTTTGTATTTTTATCATGGATTCATGGCACTCTTCTTTACCGTCTTTATTATATTTCTTATGGTTGCTCTTCGTGATATATGAGCATTTCGACAGCAATTCCCTGACAAATCCGCACCACACCATGATATATGGGCATTTCGAGCACTGTCGAAGCCCCAAGACCAAGATTTGTCTCTAATGTGACTCATAGCTTCTAGTTGAAGCAAAGATAACGTATAGCTTCTAGTTCATGAAGCAAAGATAATGTATAGCTTCAGTTGAAGCAAAAATAAAGTCTGTGTAATTTCTCTATAGTAGAAGAGTCTGTGTTTGTGAGCTCAAGCTCATAGTACCGAAATGTATTAAGATCGAAGTTGCATGGTTTTAACCCAGAATATTAACTTCTACTTATTTTTATGTAGACTTAATAGTAAGAAATTTTTTAATATAAATCCTGTAGTAGAAGAGTATGTGTTTGTGGGCTCAAGCTCATAGTCATGAAATGTATTAAGAGCCCAAGCTCTGTAAAAGTTGAAAGATCAAAGTAAATTCAATTGCCAGTAATATTAACTTCTACTGATTTTTATGTCTTAATAATAAATCTGTAACATAACATTTCAATTGCCAGGTATTTATATTTTTATCTAAATCTGTAACAGAACATTTCAATTCTCGGGTATATATATTATTCAAACCATAAATCTAGTTTTTCAATTGCCATTTATTTATATATTTATGAAATAAAACCCCACAACCCTTCTTTTCCTTCCTGCATGTTTAATTTTTAACCATCGATTTGTCTTGATCCCGCGGATGAGATTACACTAATGATTTAAATGAAGTTTAGCTTGTCCGTTTTCCTCTCTACCATTTTTAAAAATTGCAATTAGGATCCTAACTGCAATTTTCACCTACTTAGTTCGGCCAAATTTGAAGTCATAGTCATTGATCTGACTAAATTATCCATAATGATAAGTTGTTTAGGTTTGATATAATTAAAATTGTACTTCATCTTAATCCAAATTTTGTTGGCGCATGATATATGTTATTTCGTTACAGATGTGGTAAATGCATTTCTCATACCGAAAGGTTTTAATCATGGCAATTCATTACAATTAATCATTCTGGGATCTTTATTGCTCTTCTTAAACACAAAGACCAATATGGGCAATTTGTTAGTCGTCATATTCCAATGATAGAAAAATTCTTCTTATTCAATTTTCAGAGATTTCTTGTGAACAATATGCAGAAAAGTCACAAATCTTCAGTCAGATTTTGTGGCGAGAAAGAACTTCAACCTCTTCAATATCATGAACCTCTGTCGCCACCTTTTAAAGCCGATGTTTTGGATGATAGCACTGGTAGTGAGAAAGAAGAATCTGAGGTTCAATCCATGTATATACGAGTCCCTCGGAGTAAGAGAAGGAAGATCACTAAGAAACATGTTGATTGAGATGATACAGTCATCCGAGATTTTATAATTAATCAAGTGCCTGTGACTCCACCAATTCCCCCGAAGGAAGGACAAGTGGCCGATTTTTCGGTTTTTGAGGACAATGTTGTCGATCATTGTGAATCTTCAAACTTAGAAGCATCTTTCAACTTCTATCACAGATAGCTAGTGGATTGTCAGTATCTTCCACAGTTTGTTATGGGATACTTCCCGAAAACCATGTGATGAAAATATTTTGGGAATTTTATGAAAATATTGTCGGTATTAGTCGCTCCTGAGGATGCCATTTAGTTTCGATTTGTAATCCCTGTCTTATGGGAAGTCTATCTTTTGTAACTATTTTTGTAATTATTATTTAAATGGTAGAGGTCTCATGGGGCAGGGGGGAGAAAATCAGCAAAAGAAGACCGGAGAAACTCAGACTGATTGATGCAGAGATTGTAATTTTTTGCAACTTTGAAGTAACATAGTTAGACTTCCTTGAATCTCTTCATTCCTCTTTTGTTAATTGATCAAATTTATTTGATGAATGTTGATTTTCACTTCAGATTATTTATGAACACTGTTTAATTTTTGCAATCAATAATCCATACATTGATCTACTATAGTTTGGATTTGTATTTACTCCTGATCTGTGTGTCTTTTATGTTTTAAGTGAATTTATTTTAATTAAAACAGTTATCTATTTCTGCAAATGATTAACATAAATTAATAAATTCATGTTAATTTTTTCAATTAGCATAATTTCCAGCTACAAGGTAATCTTGCATGTGCCTAATTATGATCCTTAAAACTACTATCAGTGGATTTTCATTTCCTGATTGTGTTGTGGTTAAACCTGCATTAGTAACCTCGCTATACTCAATGTGCAAAATCAAATAAAAATTACTAACCTCGCTATTAATACTCAATGTGCCAAATCAAATATGCCACATGCCACAATATAATCGTTCCACGTGTCACCCTAGGATACTAGATATTAACATTTTAACACCAAAATTTATAGACATTTTGCTTTAAAGACTTTGTTGGCAAGTAGAAAAATTCTCAGAGAAAGAGCATCCCCTCTTTCTCCAAGGTGTTAAATTTTTACAATTCCTTCCTAAATGAAGGGTTGGTCGACCCTTCTTATTCCCAATATTCTTTTCAGAATAGTTCGACACTACAATAAGGGTTGGTCGATCCTTCTTTAGTTATCCATTATGGCTATTGCTGTATTACTCGATAAAGGTTTTGACAATTAACTACGAAAAGAAGGGGTGGCTGATCCTTATTGTCGGAAAACGGAAGTCAGGACAAACGGTGTGCTATTTGTACAATTCTCCATAGTATTTTCATAATAGTTCGACACTGCAAGAAGGGTCGGTCGATCCTTCTTGTGTTCCCCATAATGGATATAGCTGAATTGTTGGATAAATTTTTTCACAGTTAACTACGAAAAGAAAGGGCGGCCGATCCTTCTTCAATAATTATGGTCTTTTACATCCGCAACCTGCAATTGCGGATTGCAGGAAGAGTCTTAGAATAGTTTTGCACTAGGCATTTCCATAACCTGCAACCCGCAATTATGGATTGCGGGAAGAGTATCAACATAGTTTTGCACTTTGTGTTTCCGCAACACGCAAACCACAATTGCGGATTGTGGATTCTGGAAAGAATGTATATATTTATGAAATAAAAACTCACAACTATTCTTTTTCTTCCTTCATGTTTAAGCTTTAACCATCGATTTGTCTTGATCCTGCGGATGAGATTACATAGGGAGATTTAAATGAAGTTTAGCTTGTCCATTTTCCCCTCTACCATTTTTTATAATTGCAATTAGGCTATGTTGTAGGAACAACATATCCCATGTTCTAATGGAACACGGGAGCCCCAAGATTTTTAATGCAAAGGTAATCATTTAAATTACTTTATCATTATGCTTATTATGATTTTATGCTTTTGCATTGTTTGGATTTGATTAGAATTTTTCCTTTGAAAATTTCTAGTTTTTTTTACTGTTTTAATGAAGTTGAGGGAAGCTTTGAGTTTTTCCACCAAGTCGTTTTCATCCCGCAAGCTTGTCATTTCTTTTTGGAAGTGTTGTCATCCCACAACCCCCAACCCGCAAATTGCTTATTGCGGGAAGACTTTCTAAATAGCTTTTGAACTTTTTGTTCTCGCAACCTGCAACCCGCATTTGTGGGTTGCGGATTACGGATTGCGGGATCATTTTGATTGTTTGTTTTCTATGTTTGGATCCCCCAACCTACAACCCGCAATTGCGGATTGCGGGAACAATGTACATAGTTCCAAAATAAAACTCCCACAATTTGACCCTGCATCCCGTAAGATTTAATCTCAACCGTTGATTCGTTTTCATCCTACGGTCTAGATTTGGCCCAACGAAAAGCAATAAATATGTGAATTTCCCTATTTTTCCTTATCATTTTTAATTTCGGAGATTACCTTGCTGCTTGAATTCTATTGTGAATTTTTTACCAGGTGTCTGTTTCCCATTACTTTCAGCTGAAACAGGTTGGTTTTAGTCATTCCTCTTATTCAGTTATTTACTATTTTGAGATTTTGAATTGTTTTTTATTTTTGTTCATTCGTTTATCAGAAAACCTGCAGTCTCAAACATGTCGCGCAATACACCTTGTAAAAATCCTCAGAAGGATTTACTGAACAAAGATCGAAATTTTGGTATTTTCTCAGACACTAGTGATAAAATCTCTGAAACCTGTCAGATAGACTAGTCCAAAATCTACTCAATTTTTTATAATGATGACCTATCAAACATTCAGAATGACTAGCTGGTGTATGAGGAAATTAGGGATTCCCAGCTTCGTTCCATTGCTTCCAGACCCGCTATCTTGCCTTATACTGATGCAGTTAAATGGATTGTGGACCACGCTAACCATAAAGACAAGTCATTTAATGGCAGTGCAGGGTCACAATTGGCTACCTTCCGCCCTGAGATTTTCATCAGAGCTTATGCTCTTAAGCTGTCTATGCAACCCCTTGACGCTGAGTTCATAGAATCCTCTAAGACCATGTACAATTTTAACGAAACGTTGAAGTCATGGATGAATAAACCTAACAGTTTCATCCCTAGGGCTGATAACTTGTACCCAATTTCTTGGTTTAGAGAACCTTATTCCCTATTGGCTTCCATGCTATGCAGACTATATGGTCTCCCAAACTGTTCTGTATTTAAAGCTGAGTGGGATCCTATAGCCCATTATGTTCTAACGACTGGTGAGTCATTCCCTTGGGAGTCTATCTTGTCTTTTGAACTCAAAAGAACTATTCAAGCATATCAAAAGGCATCGACTGCGAGGAAGCCCCATTTCTTTTTTTCAGCTTTTGTCGTTGATATATTTTGTGCAGAATTCCAATATCCTAACATGGGATGGAATTGGACTCCATCAGCTCCTCTTGTCCATATTTATCATTCAGCATTATGGGAGAACAATTATATGCCTTTGATATATGACATTTGTGATCACTTCCTTGGAAGTATTTACTTCAAAATCTTCAGAGAGCAGGCTCTTGCTTTCTTAGTTGATGCCAGAACCTTCATTGCCACAATTGGTGTTTGGTATGTCTATGAATCCTTCTCATATGTCAGAGTTTGTGGAAGCAGTATTGTACATCTACTACCCATGATCGTTCCTGACAGATTGGTCATTGAAGGGGTTTCCTATCAAACTGTTACCAATGGTGTGTATTTAAAGCTATCTGGTCCTAAGAGGAAGGCCTGGCCTAAGTTCCCCTTGAACCTTGGGCCATTGGCCATCCCAACTTCAACTTGGGCTATAGTGTTGGGTGACAAAATTGTTGCTTTAAAATTGGGTTATGCTGACAAAAGAAGACATGATCCTAAAGGTTTTTTGGATTCCCATTTCAAGCAAAACCATGTGAAGGGTGGATATGTCCATGAAGAAGTTCGTGATGACTCCATCTATCGGGGAGTAAATACCTTTTCTGAAGTCCTGACAAGGGATAAGAGTAAAGATGAACATAACCATATCATGCAGTATCAACATGAGCTTAAGACTAAGGTTTTGAGCTACAGAGCAATGGAACTAAAGCTCATTGAGAAAGAAAGAAAGGATAGAGAGGAGAAAGAAGCTCATAAAGCAGCTGCTCCACTAATGATGACCTGCGGTGAAGGGGATAAAGGAAAAGGTCTCATGGAAGATGCTCCAGAGGTAAAGACTGTTGAACAAATGAAGGTATTGATGCAAGCATCACAACGATCAAAGCAGAAGTTAGCTCAGATGACTTCGATGCTACACACTCAAGTAGTTGCATCTGCTAAGCTTACTGTTGATATTCAAGTGACTGTTACAATTACTCAGACTTGTGATGATCAAGTGATGGCTATTACCAAGCTAGCCAAAAGGCATAAAACTCAGACTTCTGCATCTCAAATCCCTATCTTAAATATTATTGACAATGATGTTGAATACGAGGTATATTCTTATGTTCCCATGATTGAGGAAGTAACTGAAACTTCACAACCAATTACAGATTTATTGAATGCTATTGAAGTGGATGATTCTATCCTAGACCATCAGTTTCTTGAAACTACCCCTGCTCCTGACACCACAACCTCAACACTTCTACTTTCATCTATTCAAATTATTTCAACTTTGTCATCTGGGGTAACACCTCCATTCCCCTTATCCCATCTTTTCCATACTCTAACTACCATCACTGCTCCATTCCCAGCCAGCTCGGTTCCACTTCCTATTTTTCCATCTACTATTGCAGAGATCCAGTCTTCGACTGTCCCTCTGCAATCATCTCCATTTATTTTATCACCACCAGCTACTGATGAGAAGACTCCAATTCCTCCTTCTTCATTACCAGCTTATGATATCCAAATTCCACTTTTTGAAGCCTTCACTTCAATTTCTTCCCCAACTTCTGTACCAGCAGTTATTAAAAATATCCCTTCCACCCCAACTACTCTCCAAATAACTATGTCTATACCCGCTCCTACTACTACTCAGACATCTTCATTGGTTTCAATAGTAAATGTGAGTTCATCATTTACTGAAATGATAGCTGAGTTTGAAGAAGACATTGTAGTCCCTCTTGGGGATTACTTCTACAGCAGAGCTTCCAAGGCGGTTGTAAGAAAAGGTAAGAAGAGAAGCAGGGATCAAGGTGGATTGGAGGCACCTACTCCTAATCAAATAATTTGGACCAATCAATCTGATGACATACAACAAGAAGCATTGGATGCTGCTGCATCCATGGGTGCATTTGTAGGTGCAAACTATGATTCAGTGGCAACACTCAATAGGGAGATTGATTTAAAGAAATAAGAGCTAAAGAAGCTTGACGAGAAATTGGCCAAAACCAATGAGGAACGTGAATCTTATGTTACTGATCTTAGGAAGGTATTTGAAGATATGTTTGAATATCTGCAGTTGAAAAATACCTCTCTCCAGGTTAAATTACATGATGCAGAAGTTGTAAATGCTGCCAATACACAAAGGATAGTTGTGCTGGAAAAACAATGTGAGGATGTAATTGCAAGTGCAGCCTCCTCTGCATTTTTTGGGTTTTCCCAGCTGGAGTTTAAGGATTTGGCTATTCAAGTCAATGATGAACACTGTAAGCTGTTTGCTGAATTTTTTCACATCTTGAATGATATCCAGGAGACTCACATTGTTTTTGGGAAGATGTCTGTTACTCTTGATCAGCAGGTAGCTAAAAGACAGCAGGCCTTTAAGGCCAATGAAGATATTGTGCAATGGCAGAGGTACATTAAGGAGAGACCTGAGAATATTCCTACTCTCACTAGTTTCCAACTGAAGAAAATCAGAACTGCGTTGCGCGCTTGCCATGATCTAAATGATATGGTTGGAGATACTATCCAGAAAGCACAAGCTGTTTGCGGAAGGAGATGGTACGTTGTGGATAGCATCATGGAGAATTTGCAGTTCCTGCCATGGACCTCATTGAAAGCAGTTGTCCACCGAATTTGATGCTGGAACAGGTTGAACATCGATCCGAGGAAGCTAAAGAGAAGATCCAACACCTCGAGCATATCAAGATTGATGACGTGGATTAGTTAATTAGGAAACCTGTTGCCATGGAGGGAAAGATCCACATTTTTATTCGTATTTGGCATAAATTGGCTAAAAACAAGATGGAAGCTTTTACATGTGATGCCCAGCTAGGGCTTGAGTTAGTCAATTATCCAAATTTAGATGAATTATTAGAAATTGCAGCCAAGTGGCAAGATTTTCTTAGCCACTAGCCTAGTTCGATTTTTGAAATGCCTATTTTTTGGGGGAATTTATCCTTTGTAACAAAATTGTAATTTTTATTTAAAGGGTAGATCTCTCGTAGGCTAGGGATGATAGAATTTGGAGGAGAAAATCAGCAGAAGAGATTGGGAATACTCTGGTTAATGTAGGGCTTGTAATTTCTTGCAAACTTTCAGTAATACAGTTATGTTATTCTCTTGCATACTCTTTTGTCTATTAATCAAATTTCTTTGATCAATATTGATTTTCACTTTCCGGTTGTTTATCAATACTGTGTAATCTTTTGCAATCTATAATTACATTGATCTATAGTTTTTTTTATCTGCTTATGATCTGTGTATCCTTAATGTTTTAAAAGAATTAATTCAATTAAAACTTTTAGCTATTTCTGAAAATAGTTTTTACAGAAAATTATAACAAAGTTTATATTTACCTGATCTGTAGTGTATCAGCTTTAAACTTCGTTAAGGAAATTCTACTCAGCAACTCAACCATAAATAATTCCTTACGCCATCTTCATCTCCAACTACTTCTCATTTCTCCACAAAATGCAAGCTATACTTCTCATTTCGATAAAGTTGATATAATATCCACGATGCTAGTTCAGAAAATGTAGGAACTTAAAACACTCGCCAAACTTTAAATGCTACCATTAATATCCTTAATATTCATTTAAACAATCTCTAAACTAATTTTAAAATTCATATATGACACGTGTCACAATATAAGCATTCCATGTGTCACAAAATTTATAGAAGTTTTACTTCAAAGACTTTTCTGGCAAGTAGAAACATTCTCAGAGAAAGAGCTGCCGCTCTTTCTCTAAGGTGTTCTATTTTTACAATTCCCTCGTAGATGAAAGGTCGGCCAAACCTTCTTAATCCTAATATTCTTTTCATAATAGTTTGACACTGCAAGAAGGGTCAGTCGATCCTTCTTGTATTATCCATTATGGCTATAGCTTTATTGATATATAAAGGTTTTGACAATTAACTACGAAAAGAACGGGAGACCGATCCTTCTTTTCCTAAAACGGAAGTCTGGACAAACATTTTTATATGATATAACTTCCAAGGTGTTATATTTTTACAATTCCCTCAAAATTGACACTGCAAGAAGTATCAACTGACCCTTCTTATTACCAATATTCTTTTCATAATATTTCAACACTGCGAGAAGGGTCAGTCGATCCTTCTTGTGTTCTCCATTATGGATATAGCTGAGTTGTTGGATAAATTTTTTCACAATTAACTACGAAAAGAAGGGGCGGCCGATCCTTCTTGTAGGAAAATGGAAGTCGGGACAAACTATTTTTATATGTTATAAGTTCCAAGCTATTCTATTTTAACAATTCCGTCGAAATTGAAGGGTCGACCGACCCTTCTTATTCCCAATATTATTTTCATCATAGTTCGACACTGCAAGAAGGGTCGGTCGATCATTCTTGTGTTCTCCATTATGGATATAGCTGATTTGCTGGATAAATGTTTGCACAATTAACTACGAAAATAAACGGCGGACGATCCTTCTTGTCGGAAAACAGAAGTCAGGACTAACCATTTTTATATGTTATAACTTAGATGATTGACTTGTTATTCAAACAATGACTGAATATTTTAGACATTGAACTTTTCACCTTAAAATTTGAACATTTACAAATGAAAATTGCAATTTTCAAATAAAAAATTGTAGTTTTTTTATTTGAAATTCACACTTTTCAAATCAGAAATTGCATTTTTTATTTTAATTTCACACTTTTCAAATGAAAATTTGCATTTTTTTATTTGAAATTCGCACTTTTCAAATAAAAATTTGCATTTTTTAATTTGAAATTCACATTTTTCAGATCAAAATTTGCATTTTTTTATTTGAAATTCACACTTTTCAAATCAAAATTTGCAATTTTTTATTTTGAAATTCACACTTTTCAAATCAAAATTTGCAATTTTTTATTTTGAAATTCACACTTTTCAAATCAAAATTTGCATTTTCTGATTTCAAATTCACACATTTTGAATTGAGATTCATAATTTTATAACAAAAAACTACAATTTTAAGGTTAATAAGTAGTCAAAAACACACTATTCGAATAGGAAAACACATTTTTCAAATCCAATATTGCCACTTTCAGAACCCATTTTTGCACTTATGAAAGGTTGATATTGACACTTTCAAAGTCTAAGTTCACACTATCTTAGTCCAAAAATTGCGTAATTTATCCAAATTTAATGAAATTGGTGTTGTAACCATTGAACGCCCAAAACCACATCACATCCGCCTAGGGACAAGGCAAAGATGTCAGAGTGTAGGCTATAATCTTCCAGAGAGATATGCACATTGTGACACTTCCCCTTGCAAGGTAAGGTGCCCCCATTGGCAACCATGACTTCAAAGTTGGAGCAAGGATGGACAAAACAATCAGCCTATTTGGCGATCCGAGGGTCAATGAAGTTATGAGTGCTACTAGAATCAATGAGTATTGTAAGAGGAAGCTTCTTGAAGTAACCCTTGGCCCGCATTGTTTGGGGGGTGGTGACACCGAATAAAGCATGGATAGATATCTTTGGTTGTTCATCCTGTGATGGGGGGTCAATAGGAGGCTCCTGAATGTCGACCTGATCATCCATTGTATCTGGAGCTTCTTCACCAATTTTAGAAGCAGGCAAAGAATCCATATCCAAGAGATAGAGATTTTGTTGAACAAATCTATGTTCCCGAGTGAATTTCTCATCACAATTATAACAAAGCCCTTTTTCTTTGCATACCTACATCTCCGTTTCAGACAAATGCTTGATAGAAGTTGGTTGAGGATATGGCAGGATGGGAGGTCATTGAGAACCCATATTTCGGAAGGGAACAAAAGTGGGTTTGGAGCATTGTTGGGCTGCAATCTTGTCTTCTGCTAACTCATCCAACCCTAGGACTTCCATTGATCCGTATTTTATGAGCAGAACGAAATGAATACAGATTATTATCAGATGCTTAACACAAAATAACAGAGATATAGTAAAACTGTTTTTCTATTCAATAAGAAAATAAGCTAGAACTGTAAAATGCAGCGGAAAACAAGCTTGCTGGAATGGTGGCGGATTATCTCTGAGAAGAGATGTGACGGCTGCGCTCATTTATCCAGAAGATGGTTACAATGAGGCTCTCAAGGCCTTTTACAATAAACAGGAATGTCAAAAACCCTAGACATCCAAACACCTAACCCTAGGAGATGAAGCGCCAAAAGTCATGTGGGCCACGTTTGGGTAAGTTAGTACATCAACTTCCCGGGGTCGTAACTTTTGCATACGATCTCTGTTTGGGGCGCTCGGTAGCCCGTTGGAAAGGTCTATCCGAGATTTACAACTTTTGATTGGGGCCAAATGCATGCCGGAGGCAACGATTTGCCCCCCCCAAATTGCCAAAAAAGGTCGTTTAGGGCCTCAAAATGGCCCCGGAAGTTCAGGACCCGAAAAACTGCTAAAAATAGTACAATACCAAAATTCCATAAAACTGTTTTGAGCCAGTTGGAAAGGTGGGTGGCCACCAATATCCACCTGGAACAATCCTCCCTCCTTAGGAAGCAATGGTCTCCATTGCGTTGAGTTACCCCATCAGATGAGGAAATTTCTGCTGAATTTGGCCTCGGGTGAGCCACTTGCCTTGGTGCAGGAGCTGCCCTGCTTTGACAACTCGATAAAGCTGGATCCTTTGATGTCGAGTGCCCTTGATCTGTGTGTCTGCAATATGATCACTGGATGCTTGTTGTAAGCAATCAGGGTTGAGCTCTGTTGGTGTCAACTTCTCTACTATCTCTGAGGTGTCTAACAGTGGTGGGAAATATGGCCGAAGGAGAGCCACGTTGAATACTGGATGCAGACCCAGGAAGGGGGGAATGTTGAGCTCAAAAGCATTGTCACCCACCGCCTTGGTGATGGTGTACGGCCCATAACGGAGTGGGCGAAGATTTCGATGGGGCCCTGTAAGGCGTTCTTTCTGCAAATGCAACCAAACTTTGTCGCCCACCTGAAACTTATGTGGCACCCGATGTTGATCATGGCGCTGCTTGTACATGGCATTAGACTTCTGTAGAATATCCTGAACCTGTTGGCGGATATGCTAGATCCGTTCAATGAACCGGGCGGCTTTGTCAGCTTCTGGGGACGAGTCGGCCGAGGTGGTTGCAAGGGGAAGTGCAACATCCATGGGGCCCAATGGTTCGAATCCCAACCCCACCTGAAAGGGGCTATGGCCAGTTGAGCTATGCAGGGCTTGGTTGTAGCTATGTTGGACATAGGGGAGACTCTCATCCCATGTGCTGGGGTGTGTTGAATTGTACATGCGCAGGATATGTACGACCATCCGGTTGATGACCTCCGTTTGTCCATCGGTCTGGGGGTGGAAGGCAGTGGATTTGGTGAGCTTGGTATCCAGCAGTGACCAGAGGCTTGACCAGAATGAGCTGAGGAACCGACTGTCACGGTCTGATATAATGGTCTGTGGGATCCCAAAATGTACCCATACTCGTTCAAAGAAGACCTTGGCAGTGGCTTCTGCTGTGATGTTCTTCTTGCAAGCGGCTAGAATCGCCATCTTGGAAAAGCGATCAACAACCACGAAAACACAGTCGTTTCCCCTCTTGGTGGACGGGAGGCCTGACATGTAGTCCATTGATATGGATTCCGACAGCCTGTCAGGAGTAGGCAGCGGGGTGTATAGGCCCTATTTCTTAGTGGCCGGTTTGGCAATAGCGCAAGCGGTGCAGGACCTGATATACTTGCTGACATCCTGTCGAAGTTTCAGCCAGTAGAAATGTTTCTGCAACACTGCCACTGTCTTTTCGATGTCAAAGTGTCCCGCCACCCGACTATAGTGAGCTTCCCAAACAGCTTCGCACGCTTGCTTGATGGAACGCAGAGATGGCCCAGATGACACAACAATCCGTCCTGAATATGGAAATTAGAAACCACTGAGTTGGTGCCCAACATTTGATAGGTGGCGGAGAAGTCAGGGTCTGTCTCGTAGAGGTGGGGCCATCTGGAGGTCTCGTGGCCACAAGAGTCTAGCACCGTGGTAAGTGCCGCGACTGGAGGTTGACTGAGGCAGTCAGCAACTCGGTTGGTACTCCCTGTTTTATATTTGATGTTGAGGTGGAACTGCTGTAAATATGTTGACCACTTCTGATGGCGGTCATTCTGCAACTTTCCTTGGGTCTGCATGAACTGTAGTGGCTTGTGATCAGTGTGGATGATTGTCTCCTTCCCAAGAATGTAATGTCTCCACTGGCGGCAGGCTTGTACAATGGAGTACATTTCTTTGTCATAGGTAGGGTACTTGCGGACAGCATCTGATAGTGTCTCACTATGATATGCCACGGGGTGGCCGTGTTGAGTGAGAATAGCACCCACAGCATAATCTGAAGCATCTTTCTCGATCTCAAAGGGATGTTGCAGGTTCGGTAATGAGAGTACCGGCGATGAGCACAAACGCTTCTTCAAGTCATCGAAGGCTTGTTGTTGGGACAGGCCCCACACACATTTTTCCTTACCACCACCCCTGGTCACTTGGCGGAGGGCCCATGCGATATGAGAGAATCCCAGCACGATCCGGCGATAGAAATTGGCGAGGCCTAAGAAGCTCCAAAGTTCAGTGAGTGTGGTTGGGGCTGGCCAGTCACGGATGACATGGATCTTGGCTGGATCCACATGCACACCATGTCGATCAACGATGTAGCCTAAGTAATGTACCCTGTCCATGCCGAAGGAGCATTTTTCCAAGTTTGTATATAGTTTGTGCTTCCGCAGGGTGTGCAGAACCTGCTGAATATGCTGCAAGTGTTCCTCCCAAGTCTTGCTGTAGATGAGGATGTCATCCAGATACACCACTACAAAATTGTTGGTGAAAGGTCATAGGATATCGTCCATCATCCTCATAAAAGTTGCTGGAGCATTTGTCAAACCAAAAGGCATGACCAACCATTCAAAAAGACCTTCTTTTGACTTGAAGGCAGTCTTCCATACATCTGTCTGTTCTATTGGGACCTGGTGGTAGCCAGACTTCAGATCAATCTTACTAAAGTATTTGGCCCCCGTGAGCTGATCAAGGAGGTCGTCGATTCAGGGAATTGGGTACCGGTTACGTACTGTGATTTTATTCAGGGCCCGGTAATCAATGCAGAGTCGCCAGGTCCCATCTTTCTTCTGCACCAGCACGATTGGGCTCCCACAAGGTGATGAACTGGGACGGATGTGCCCCTTGTGGAGCAATTCTTGGATCTGCCTCTTGATCTCCTCGTTTTCCAACAGAGAGCGGCGATGGACTGGCCCATTTGGTAGCGGTGCGCCTGGGGTCAGATCGATGGGATGCTTGACCTGGCAGTGCAGAGGTACCCCGGTCGGAGAGGAGAAGATATCTGAGTATCCTTCCACCACCTTATCCACTTGCTTCTGTTGTGTGGATAGATCGGCCGTGGAGGCCCGGGATGTGGCTGCGATCTTTCTTTCACTCTGAGAGCGAATCACGAAGAAGACAAATTTCCCAGTCTGAGAGATGACCTTCCTGCATTGCTTGGTAGAGATCAAGGAAATGGCACTAGGAGGGACTGCCTCGGGTATCCTGTACAATTTCCTGTTCAAAGAAATAATAAAACTACGAGGCCTAGACTCATATACAGCATGGCGTTTCCATAAATAAGGTTGGCCCAAAAGAACATCTGAAACTTCGAGAGGAGAAACATCGCACAATACCTCGTCCTTGAAAGGCTTGATGCCGTATGGCGGTCGACACTGTTGGCTGACGCGGAGATCGATTCCTTTGCGGAGCCATCCAATGGTGTAGGGTTGTGGGTGCGGCGTTGTCGGCAGGGCCAGGTGCTTGAAGACCTCTGCTGAGATGAGATTCTTCTGGCTACCGCTATCAACGATGAAATGCAGCGGGGTTCCTTTTACCCACATCTGTGAATGGAAGAGGCGTTCTCCTTATTCTGGCTCGTCTGGTTCATCAGGCTGGAGCTTGGTGGTAGCAATGGTGGCACTGGGTTCCGCGTCAATGATCCGTCTTCCCCTTTCTGGTTCAGACTCAGAGTTAGAACCCGCATCTGATTCAGATGCTTTCACTTCGGCCACCAGCGACTGCTTTGAGCGGCAATCAGCAGTGTTATGCCAAGGGCTCTTATGGAAGTCGCACCACTTCCCGGTATCTTTCTTTGTTTTTCCGGTGTCCTTCTTTGCTTGCGGCTTGGACTGGTTGTCCTGATACTGTCCATCTTTTCTCTGTCCTTTATTCTGTGGGTTGGGGCCGCCCTTTCCTGTCTTTTGATGTGAAGGGTTCCCAGGCCCAAATTGCCGCGTCTTTTGTTTGAGCTTCTACTCGATTTTGACAGCATATCGGTAGGCCGTGCCCAAGGAAGAGATGTCCAGAAATTCCATTTCGGTCTGGATGTATCTATGCAAACCACCACGATACTTGAGCACCAGATGTCGCTCTGAATCTTTGATACCCAGCTTGGTGCGCAAGGTATGGAAGATATTTGTGAACTTTGGAACTGTTTGGTCTCTTTCTTGTCGCAGTGTGGTCCATTTGGTATACAAGTCGTCATAACTTCCAACAGGGTAGTATTGTTCCTTAATAGCATCCCTGAAGGATTCCCAAGTGGCCGTGACTGAAAATAATGAGGCTTCTTCTGTGTCCTTTTGCTCGCAGAATGTTTCCCACCAATATTTGACATGGGGAACGGCTTTGAGGAGCGCAAAAGTAATCTTTTCTTTATTCGAAAAGTTATGGACAGAAAAATACCCTTCTAGTAGATTCAACCACTTATCTACAGCATCTACGTCTATCTATCCTTCAAATATAGGGATATCAAAGTTGATTTGTACCTTGAAGGGGGCGGCGCCTCCGCTCGAGGAAGATGCGTCGCTTGTTGGTAGTCGCCGAAGGATTTGCGCGAAGTTATCCACCATCTCGTTCCTCTGCTGCGTGAGGGCTTCCTCAAGCAACATTTTGATAGGATCTCCTGTCCCGTCATCTTTCTTTTCTCCTGCCATGAGAGGTCGCTTGGGCGTGCGAGAGCTTTTGTCCTCAAGAGAAACAAGCTCGAGACCCAATTCTTTGTACCCTGACCTCGTTGGGGACATGCATTAAGACGACAAGGAGCAGACCGCTTTGATACCACTGATCCGTATTTTATGGGCAGAACGAAATGAATACAGATTATTATCAGATGCTTAACACAAAATAACAGAGATACAGTAAAACTGGTTTTCTATTCAATAAGGAAATAATCTAGAACTGTAAAATGCAGCGGAAAACAAGCTTGCTGGAATGGTGGCGGCTTATCTCTGAGAAGAGATGTGACGGATGCGCTCATTTCGCCAAAAGATGGTTACAATGAGGCTCTCAAGGCCTTTTACAATAAACAGGAATGTCAAAAACCCTAGACATCCAAAAACCTAACCCTAGGAGATGAAGCGCCAAAAGTCATGTGGGCCCCGTTTGGGTAAGTTAGTACATCAACTTCCCGGGGTCGTAACTTTTGCATACGATCTCCGTTTGGGGCGCTCGGTAGCCCATTGGAAAGGTCTATCCGAGATTTACAACTTTCGATTGGGGCCAAATGCATGCCGGAGGCAAGCATTTGGCCCCCCAAATTTCCAAAAAAGGTCGTTTAGGGCCTCAAAATGGCCCCGAAAGTTCAGGACCCGAAAAACTGCTAAAAATAGTACAATACCAAAATTGCCATAAAACTATTTTGAGCCAGTTGGAAAGGTGGGTGGCCACCAATATCCACCAGGATCATCCATCTTTTCATTGGGACATAACATTTTAACCTATGACCGGATTTCATTATTAAGACCACTGATAAAACAACTCCTGTAGAATTCATCAGACAATCCTTCTGTGTGATTGGCTAGTTTCTCAAATTATGTCTAATACTCTCTCATAGTGCCAATTTGACAAAGTTTAGTGAGTGCTCTGGTGAAGTCATCAAAAGCACTAGGACCAAATCGTTGCAAAAGGAGTTGGCAAAAATATGTCCATTTTGGCTCATCATGAGCCTTGATGTACCAACGGTACCATTGAAGGGCTTCTTGTTCCAAATGAAAGGATGCTAGTGGAACTTTTTGGACATCAAAAGTATTATCGAGACTAAAATACTCTTCTGCACAATAGATCCTGTTATCTCCTCAAATAAATTAGTCAAATTTATTTTACTAAGAGGTAGAAAGTCATTAGGAAAAACTTTATTAAATTTTTTCAGGCTCATTTTAATGAGTTCTAGCTTGTATATATTTTTGAAAAAAATTTGGAGTTAGTCTTTATTTCAAAAAAATTGAAAAAAAGGTTTTGGTGGCTAAGCATTGTTTCAAAACGGTCTCTAAGCCCCCGAAATCTCTGCTTTCGGTAGCTAAGAGCGTAATTTCAGGGCACTCTAAGCCACCGAAATTGGCATTTTTACTGTGAAAAGTCATCATTTTCAAATGATTATTTTGAGCGACTGGAGAATCATTTTGCAAAATGGTTGGAGATTTGTGTTCCTAACATGTCAGATAACAATAAACTCTCTCAGTTTTCCTACTGGTGTTTCATATTGAGAGAATCGAATCCATCTCTGAGCCCTAATTTTTTGTATCTCAGAATTTCTTGTTTGACACATGTTTTTGAAATACAGATCTCGGGAAAATGAAAACGAATTTAAAAAAAATGAGAAAGGTGTTTTCTCACAACAAACCAATCCACAAAAACCTCTTTTGGTTTAGACATAGGTGTCAGATATTTGGAGATACAAAACCATCTTTGAGCCTCAGCTTTCAGAAGTTTGGCCCAATTTTTGTGGCAAGAGATGACCTGTCAGTCAAGGTGGCAATTTCGACTTAGATTTCAGCCTATGAAGATCTACTGCAGCTGTTGAATACTATGAAGGCCATGAAGATCATCATGATAAGGGTTTAACCCTTAAGATAGGATTTTATCCTAGTTTTGTGAACTGTTTTGACTTTTCTATATTTAGTATATCAGATCCATTTTCATAGGATCTTGAAACTATTTTGTAAAGGCTATAAAGCCTAAGACTTTAGGAGAAGTGAGAGGGTTCAACTTTGGAGACTTCTCATACTTGTAATCTCAGAATTTTCATTGCATATCAGTAATATAAGCTTCTTTTTCCATTGATGTTCAGATTTCCATCTTCTATTTTTCTATACTTGCACTTGAATATTATGTTCATGTTTGTCTAATGCCTGATAACTGTCATCTTATCATTGCATTGATAAGTTAGAATTTCAATTATTCCTTACCTATTGTAATTGGCCATTCATATATACTTTGTGTGCATGTTTCTACCGATATAATAAGTTTTCTCCATACATCCACATTTTATAAACTCTTTGAACAATAGTGGTTGAAATCCCTGTCCATCTGAGTGTGTTAATGCATGTTTTGAGTGAGGTTTTGATTTAGTCATCTGACTTGATCCATTGAACGAAACATTGATATTATAGTTAAGTTACCAGGCTTCTTCGAGCTACAACCTAGAAGGAATCCTGGAGTGATAAAAAATTGGTGCCGCTATTGGGGAGAGCAGATTGAAGCTCAGCTTCCCTGGGAGAACAACATAGATCCAGCTTTGATGATAGACAAAGCTTGGACATTATCTTGGTTGTAATCATCTATCTGGAGACTCCATGAAGGACGAATTCAGTGGTGACTCCACAATATTCAGATGTCAAAATCATTTGTTGCTCTTTTGGCTCGGAGGTTTGCACCTCTTGACTTCTCTTCAGTTCCTGGTTTCCCACATCCAGTACCTGATATGTCTGAATGGGGAGATTTTCTACCTATATTCAAAGAGGAGAAAGAAGACAATCCTGCAGAACACCTCCTCAAGTTTCATGAATGCATGGATCTACTAGATCAGTAACATGAAGATGTCCGTATGAAAATGTTCATGTATTCATTGCATGGTGATGCACGTCAGTGGTATTTTTCTTTACCTCCTTCTAGCATTTCATCATCGAAGGATTTTCACAGAGCATTCACTGAGCACTGCAAAAGGTATTTTTCAGATGAGTTTGCATTTGGTAATTGCTGTGATGAATATGAATTACATTATAAGGTTGAAGGTGTAAATAGAGATGGATCTCTCCCTCACAATATGCAGTAGCCCTTCAATGATATTCAAAATGATGCACTTTCCCATCAACATGAACTAGAAATGGATAATAAAAGATCTGAAGGTTCTTCTATTAACATTATTTATGACTTTCATAAATCTGAAGAATATGTTGAAATAAGGGACACTTTCTTTTGTGATCGATATATTAACGATCTTCATAATGTTAATCATGGTATAGCTATTTTTGACATTATATCAAATGCATATGCTGACTTATGGCTTCAACAAGATCAGTTTCTCCCCTTTGAAAACCCTAAAGACAATGAACATATTTTTATATCAGCATGTGATAGATTTGAATCTGCAACAGATTCCAAACAGTTTCTAGATTTGCAGATCAAGGGAAGTTGCAGTAGTCATGAGGAACCAGCTGATATTTTCCCAAACCTGTTTCAAGATCCAATTGTTGATCATTTCATGCAAAAATATTCTTCCTTGTCATTTGATTTTTATCATGATACTCCTATATTCGACCAATACAGTGATGAGGAAGAAAATTTTGAGATTTGTGAAGATTTGTTCACTTCTAGAATTTCATCTAGTTCTACTTTTCAGCAGAGAGATGATCAGAAATGTGTGCATGCTGTGGTTGATGAAAGTTGTGAATCTAATGTTCAAAAGTTCAAAGAAGACCCTTTTAGTTTTGATATACCTTGCCAAGATATCATTGTTGGAGAAGGTGATCATAATTTTTTTTATGATACATATTCTTAGACTCATATTTCTTTTGATCATCATCAAGACAATGATGCAGAAGATCAAAAACACATCTTTTCTTTTCCTTCAAAAACTGTCAACTATGATAGGCCAGCATATCATCATGATGAATTCAAATTTCAGATATATAGTGAAGAGGAAGATGATGAGCTCAACAGCTCAGATCAACAGTCCATCTTATCTGATTCTCTGACAGAAGTTGAGTAGTCCACATTCAGCATTGAGATCAGTGACAGCCATCAGCAAAAGCATCTCAGTCAGTTGGAACAACAGCAAGAAGAGGTATTCCTTTGTGGCTTTCATGACCCTTTTGCTGATTATTTGGATTCTATGAGTGGAATAAATGTCAAAATATTTATGTCAGAGGAAATTTGGTTCTATCATCCATTCAAATCACATTTATGTTGGCTATGCATTCCTTTATTTCTCGAGCGAAGATAAAAAACAAGTTTAGTAAATCAGTTTCTTACATGGTTTCATTGGAAGCATGAGTTTACTTGATTAAGAAGCAATACAATGGGTTATGGTAGGAATAGGCAGCAGAATAAGCTTTTCATACGAGTAGATAGATTATGTTCAGTTGTTGTTTTCTTGAATAAGCAGATCAAGATACAGGCAGGCTACAGGTTTGCAGGGGATCAGTGGTAAAGTCCAGATGACTCCATGACCAATGGAACACTAGAAGATAGGTTCAAATTTTTGTTTTACAGGAAGGGCATTGGATTTGTGGTTCTTGGAACCTCACGGGGAGGATTCAATCTCCGAGTAGGAGCTAGATGTTATCTCCTCAAATAAATTAGTCAAATTTATTTTATTAAGAGGTAGAAAGTCATTAGGAAAAACTTTATTAAATTTTTTCAGGCTCATTTTAATGAGTTCTAGCTTGCATATATATTTGAAAAAACTTTGGAGTTAGTATTTATTTCAAAAAACACGAAAAACAGGTTTGGTTGGCTAAACATTGTTTCAAAACGGTCTCTAAGCCACCGAAAGCTCCGCTTTCGGCAGCTAAGACCGCAATTTTAGGGCACTCTAAGCCACCAAAATTGACGTTTTTACTTTAAAAAGTCATCATTTTCAAATGATGATTTTGAGCGACTCGAGAATCATTTTGCAAAATGGTCAAATTTTTGTTCATAACATGTCAGATAACAATAAACTCTCTCAGTTTCCCTACAGGTGTTTCATATTGAGAGAATCAAATCCATCTCTGAGCTCTAATTTTTCGGATCTCAAAATTTCCTGTTTGACACATGTTTTTGAAATACAAATCTCGGGCAAATGAAAACGAATTTCAAAAACCTGATAGAGGTTTTTGCTCACAACAAACCAATCCACAAATTTTTTTTGATTTATACACAGGTGTCATAGATTTGGATAGCCAAATCCATCTCTGAGCCTCAGTTTTCAGCAGTTTGGCACAATTTTTGTGGCAAGAGATGACCTGTCATTCAAGGTGGAAATTTTGACTTAACTGTCATCCTATGAAGATCTACTGCAGCTGTGACTATGAAGGCCATGAAGATCATCATGATAAGGGTTTGACCCTTAAGATAGGATTTTATCCTAGTTTTGTGAATTGTTTTGACTTTTCAATATTTAGTATATCAGATCCATTTTCGTAGGATCTTGAAAATGTTTTGTAAAGTCTATAAAGCCTAAGACTTCAGGACAAGTGAGAGGGTTCAACTTTGGAGACTTCTCATACTTGTAATCTCAGACTTTTCATTACATATCAATAATATAAGCTTCTTTTGCCATTGATGTTCAGATTTCTATCTTCTATTTTTCTGTACTTGCACTTGAATATTATGTTCATGTTGTTCATGTTTTTCTAATGCCTGATAACTGTCATCTTATCATTTCATTGATAAGTTAGAATTGCAAGTATTCCTTACCTATTGTAATTGGCCATTCATATATACTTTGTGTGCATGTTTCTGTCGATATAATAAGTTTTCTCCATACATCCACTTTTTATAAACTCTCTGAACAGCAGTGGTTGAAAGCCTTGTCCATCTGAGTGTGTTAATGCATGTTTTGAGTGAGGTTTTGATTTAGTCATCTAACTTGATCCATTGAACGAAACATTGAGATTATAGTTAAGTTACTAGGCTTCTTCGAGCTACAACCTAGAAGGACTCCTGGAGTGATAGCAGATCCATCCAGTCGGATCAGTACTGTTGAAGCGAGGAAATTCGAGCTTTTGACCACAAAAATTGTTGGAAGAAGAGAACCCATTGGCTACAGAAGATTCTTGCTGTCGGTTATTGTTCATGGCTGAATGCTGAAGATGGAGGCTGAAAAAAATTTCATCTAGATCTTGGAGTTTGGTTTAGATGGCTGCAAGTGCTTCCTCCATGGTTTTTGCTCCTGCGCGGGTGATAACCATAACTAGGAGTTTTTTTTGTTTCTTTTTGTTTTTTTTGGGAATGGATAGAAAAACACAAACAAAAGCTTATTTAGTAAAGGGAAATTTGGATTTCGGAAAAACGCGGATGGGTAATTGGGGTTTGACTAAGTTTTGGACACTTTCTGACGGACAAGGAAGCAAAAAATGAGGATTTCAGAAGGGGTGTGAAAGAATGAGAAAATTTGTAAAAGAGGGACAAAGAAGTAAAAATAGGGAATGAACACGGTGGCAAAATTTGGAGGCGAGTGGGTGAAAATTGAAGAAGTTATGGCAAACCCTAAAAATAGACAAATGTGAGATTTCTGGCTTTGGGAAGTAGAATTTGGGATAGGGTCCTCAGGAATGAAATATGCAGAATGGGATTGCAGGGGTGTCCGGGAAGTTTCAATTTTATTATTATTATTATTATTATTCAGAAATGGATCTGCAATGGCGCGGAAGGGATCAAAACAATTGGATCTGAAATAGCGTGTAAGGGATCGGAAACAAATGGATCTGAAATGACATCGAATGGATCGAAAATGGCTGGATCTGAAACAACGTTCAGAGTAGATCTAAAATAGATGTATCTGAGATGGCTTGGAATGGATATGAAATGACACAGAAGTGATTGACAATAGTTCAGCTAAAAATAGATATGGACCCTAGGTATGTTCCACTTCCTAATAGTTCAGGGGTTTCACTTGGCCACCAATGATGTCTGATGGCTTGCGTATTGGGGTAGTACCCCTCACTCCACAGCTCAGGTAAAACTGATAACCACTTTGCCACAAACGAAAACTCTTGGTTTACCTCACGGGTGGGAACTAGTCAATTAGGTAGGGGTCATTGCCCTTTTTGCTGGCAGTTCCTTTGAATGGGCCAACTACTTTGGGGTTCCTGTCGTACTCCTCACAATGAGTTTTAGGGCTTATGCCCAAGTACTTCCCAAAGTTAAGTGGATGGGGATTATTCTCAGATCCGAACTTGCAACAGATGCAAAATTTATTTTGGCAAAAATTACACCCAATGAGCCCAAGAAAGTGCTCTGATACTAGATGTGAAGAACCTGCAACAATTAATTAATGAAAATACACGAGATAACAAAAATAACAAAACTCAGAATCACTTTTATTGATCGCAGGCCACTTCGAGGGTTCAACCTCCTTTGAGCAAGCTCAATACAAATAAATTCATGTTACCTTCATTGGTCTCAACACAAACTTATATAATAAGTCTAGGCACCAATACCAAGGGTCAATACCATGTGTCAATACAAACCATGGTCCAATACAAACTATTGATCAACAATTACTACGGGACGACTTACAAAGAATATGCGTCCAACAACAATAAGACAAACTATGGATCAACAAATACTATGAGACGACTTACAAAGCATATGTGTCCAACAAAAATATACTAACAAAGAAATAGAAGGGTTGACATGGGTTCCTAACAATATTATATTTTGTGTTATAAAATATAATTTTATATTATATATTGTTGTGTTATATAATATATAACATATGCTTCCTTGTGTATGTTATATATATGTTTTCTTTTTAATATTATAGGATTTATATGTAATTATATATTGTATATTATATTATATGTTTTGTATCTAATATTAATTATATATATTGTTAATTGTGTATGTAATATAAGAATTAAATTTTTAAACTTATACTCAATATTGAATAAAATTATTATGATATATAATTATATGTTTTAGATATGTATTTAATTATCACTAATGGATGGCTACAAAATGGTTAGGGTTTGATGGTAGCATGGTCATGAACATGTTCTTGTTAGCTATGAATTTATGGATTATATACTATGATTGACTAGTTGTGAGTTGAGACCATGACTAATATGAGTGTACATGCATATCATGACGATAATGTATCGAAATTTGGTGTTTCGCTAGGATGTCGTGATCATAGGATATTGGTCGACGTAGCATGGTTAGGATTGATTTCATGTGAATTAAGTCTATAATTTTGAGTTCACATGATGACAACAATATTACATATATAGAAAAGGCTTGATGCCAGCGAACACATCCAAAAACAATATTTGGAGCTATAGGGACCTCACCGATGTCTTGAAAGAAGAAAATGTTGTCGAGTGAATTAGGGGGTCTCTCATGAATCCATCTACAATGTTACAATTTACTAAATTTTAACACTACAGACGGATTCAAAGACCCCCTAGATTTTAACACTACATATGGATTCAGAGACCCCTAGGGGTCTCTAAATACATGCATCTACAATGTTAAAATTTAGTAAATTGTAACAATTCATTATGAAAATTGCAATTTTCCATTGCAGTGATACAATTAATGTCACTTGGGTCTCTAGATTCGTCTACAATGTTACAATTTACTAAATTTTAACATTGCAGATGGATTCAGATACCCCTTTAAAGGCGGTCTATGAATCCATCTACAACGTTAAAATTTAGTAAAATGTACAAATTCATTGTCAAAATTGTAATTCTCCATTTCCAGGATGACACAACTAAAAATGACTAACCTAAATGACTAATTCATATTCTTGGTCCTTGTTAGCTTGTCAAATTTTTATTCCTATGACTAAATTAGTCATTTACATTAGTCATTTTTATTTTAGTCACTTGTTATTTAGTCATATATTTTATTCAGTGACTAAATTAGTCATTTATCTTAGTCGTTTATAGTCGGTTCACTTAAAATTGCTCAATTTTGGTCATTTATCCGTTGAAAAAACTATGGTGACTAACTTTTCTAGTCTCCTAGTCACTTATCTCTCATTTTGAACTAGTGAATCAAGTTCTCTCTCATGAGGTAACCTAGGAAAATCCTTTGGAAAGATGTCACTGAATTCGGATAGCACTGGGTACTGATCAAAGGAGGCCCCCTCCTCATTATTTACTGCTTCAATGATATAAAACTAACACCCTTTCCTCATACATTTTTTGACGTTCATTGTTGATATGAAACGTAGGGATACCTTCCATTTGGTACCCTAGATATTTATGGCCTTTCCTTTTTCATCAAATAAAAGAACTTTCTTCCCATAATAGTCCAAGAAAGCTCGATGTTCCTCTAGCCAGTTCATACCTATGTTAAGGTCATAAGTTCAGAGGGTGTTGACGTACACTTTCACTTTTGTAACACACACCCCAAGATCTATTATGAATTTGTCAACACTAAGTCCTACTGGTTGTTTTACCCTTGAAGCCATTTCAACTAGGTTGAAGTCGTCATGCTCGTAGGTTTCCAACCCACATTTATCTAATGCATATGGAGAAATAAAACTATTTGTAGCACTAGGATCAAACAAGATTCTGAGTTTAACATGATTGACCTTACACGAGGATTCCACCATAGTGGATTGGTGTTCAGCCTGATGGTTATTCACTGCTTCTGATATTTGATGCTTACTACCCCAAATCCCCATTGGGGCCTTTCCTTCTCGATGCACTATACCAGATCGTAATTCAGGATAGTCACGCTGATAATGTGGACCTCCATAACGCCAACAAGAAACCTATAACAGGGGAGGCGAGCATAACTGTTGAGACCTCTGAGAGGGGTTTCTCCCCCTAGGGCCCCTTCCCCTACCGAATAAGCCTCAATAATTCCTTACACTGTGTTGAGTCCCTATTTCTGATTGGGATACTTCCTAAGCTTCCAATGAATTGTCTACTGCCACAAATATGGGTTATACCTATTTCTGTAGGGAGGTGGCCTTGCATACCCTCCTGAAGGGTAGCTTCGAGGGGCCTTACCTACAAACCCTAACTGCTGAGAACTGAATTATTTGAGGGGTTTCACACCCAACATATCTTCTGTATAACAATCACAATCAAATACCTCAGCAACCGAATTCGGTTTCCACATCCGCACTTGGGCCCTAATATTGGTATTAAGCCCATACACAAAGTGCTCGACCTGGAATTCGTCATTGTCCAAGTAGGGGACATACTTAACTAGTGCCATGAATATTTCCTCATAATCCTCTATCGATAGATTCCTTTGTACCAGAGCATGAAGGGATCGTTCCTGTTCTTCCTAGTAGGAGGCGAGTAAGTACTTCCCTCTAAACTTATCTACAAATGGTTCCCATGGAACAATGTCTAGGGTAAGGTGCAATTGTCTTTCCTGGTGTTCCCACCAATTCAAAGTGTTGTACTAATTTAGTTTAAATATGGCTATTTTGGATTTGGATGTGGAAGTGTATTATTGCAATCTTAAACACCTGTTCATCCACTCCAACCATGGCTCTGCTCATATCCCTACACAATCCCCTGAAAACTATGGAAGCCGTATTTTTTGAATCTCCCTCATGATATCTTGATGAGGAGGTCTTCGCACCATGTTCAATGCTACTTTGGTATTTCCTTCCCTTAGTGGCGAGGCCTCCACTTTTACCTCTGGCGTAACACTTCCCCTTTGAAGTCCCCTAAGTATTTCATTTATTTCCACGAGAGAGCAAAATATGAGAACGGTCTTTGGCGATGCTATCGGCGCATTCTGCTCAGGTATTGCCATTGCCCAACCTGCTCGTGTCCTTGCAATGCTTATCTTGTATCATGGAATAATTTGGCAATTAGCATACATTTAAATATTAACTAGGTCACTATTAAACACATATCCAAACCTACTAGAGCGAGTGAAAGTTTCTTTCACTCATGAAAGGGTTAGGGTACGAGGTCACTGCTACATCCTACGTCGACATCACCGTTGTGAGTCTCGAATAAGACACTAAATATTAGCTTAATTGTTCTACCGCATTGATCTCATGCCTTCGGCAGTCACCGATGAGTGCACCTACTGCCAGGGTCACACTTGCATGACCTGCACATGAACCTCCTATGTTAGTCAATTTGACTTAAATTATATTTAATTCAATGCGACTTGTAATCCTATAACCAAAGTCAAACTAAATTTATAATTTGGACTTATAGTATTATAGGTTAGTTAATTAGTATTATAATGCAATAGTACACCTTACTTTGTATACATTAATCAACCCAAATATTGAATTGTTCAAATAATTTAATTAATTAGATAAACAATTTAATAATAATGTAAAAGATAGTAATTAACATTAGTTATATTAACATTAATTACATTATATTTAATAATAGTTAATCTTAAAACATTATATTTTTCTATATCAAATTTAATATATATTAATTTGTACTTATGGAAGAGAAAAAAAATTAAATTAAACTAGATAGACCTAAACTTTCGACACTTTTGGTAATACTCCATTCTTTTGCATTATATTATTATGTATAGATGGGTGATCATATGAGCAATTAATGGAAATCTAACATGTATGCATATTATTATTCTTTTATATTAAACTTTCAACTATTTGAGCTCCGCAATTCATCCCCCACGATCTGGTCTGTGGCTATCCCAATTGGTTCAACTTTTACATAGGGTTTTCTCGAGAGTTCTCGGATCTACAAATTCGGTTCACACAGGTCACGATTTATCTTGTTTCCTCATGGATGGGCTCTACAAACACGTGAATGACTTGGTTTCTTGGTCAACAATGGGATACCGAACAGGATGAGCGAATTCCTAAGCATGGAGTGGATTAAGGGACAAGGAAAAACACAGGGACATACCTTGCCATATGGATTCGCAGGCTGCCCCATACTCAATTGAATTCATGGTATGGTTTTTTCAACCACCCTCTTACAGTTGCATTAATGTCAGCATGGGGAGTCAAATGGGTTCATAATTGGACATGTGGTAGCATGGATACCAATCCCATAACCCCCTCACCTCTCCCTAGTCGATACACATGGACCCTTCTCATTGGTTTCCTCCTTAGTCAACTTCTTGGTTATTTTATTCCAATAATTAATAATTACATCCTTTAAAAATATTCATGGCTTAACACCTCATGGTTAATCAAACTGTCAAATACTTGCCTATGAAAATAAAACCTGAACATCCTCTAGTAGGGCCTTGGCCTTGATCTCCACACTAGGGAAAACACACACTGTATTTACATAAGATTTACATTGAATCCAATAAGGCCTAAGGTTCAAAATAGGGGTATGTTATTGCTACAACCTGATCCCCAAATTTTTTTTTGAAAAAATAATGGGGCCCCTCCTTTTCTCTTAAGAGAGTTTTTGAAGTTTAAGTCTTTCTAGAAAACCCTCCTTCAAACTTAGTTTTTCCCAAATAGTCGACTAGGAAAGATTTTCTCACTAAGTAAAAATCACCTTTTAGCACCGAAACGGTCGGTGAAACTCAACTAGTAGAGCTGAGACGGTCAGTGTAACTTGGTCATATCCGTCGAAACAAGCATGTCTCTTGACTTGGTTTTTTTGAGTTTTTGTGTTACGGTGAGACTCACCCAGTCGAGCCGAAACAGTCGGAGTGGTTTTTTAAGTTTTACGCCTTTCCCTTTTCGGTAGAACTTGCTCAACTTCGCCGAAATGTCTGATGAAACTCTTTCAACCTCACCAAAACGGTCGAGTGCTATCGCTTTGCATTTTTTTCCCTTAGACTTCCAGCGTAAAAAGGATCTAGGTCAACAGAGGAAATTTTCCATGCCGCAACTTGTTCGGGGAACTGGAATGTATGAACCGAAACGGTTGCCAAGCAAAGGATAAGTTTCATGGAGTAGCTCTAGAGGAAGTCCACCGAAAGCCGGCTTCGACATAGTTTGGTTTCCACCACCAATATGTGTCACACAAACCCAACAAATCCCACCGAAATGGTTGGCAGCAAACCCTTAGTGGCAACGACCTTTGGAATGGTTTATGGCACCAAACGAGGTTGGCTCACCGCACTTATTTTCGCATTAAAGCCCCACCAACCCGTCCACTTGGCATTAAACGCCCTTGCTTTAAAAAAAACTATTTATAGGGCATTGGGGCATTTGTTATTTTATTGTTTTAAATTTGAGAAAATGTCATTCGAGTTTGTTGTTGTCTCCACCACTCACCAAGCGCCAGGCACCCCAATGTTGTTGAAGCTTTACAACTAGTTAGCAGTTGAAAGGTAGGCCATCCTTTCCCATTTTTAGTTATTTCATTTTCTAATTGGTAGTTAGGAAAGGTATCTCTATGCCGATGTCGCTTTTCTTAACCACTAGTTGGTCCACGCCATCCTAGCCTGCAGGAAGTAGGACAGTTTGGGGGTTTTAGTTTTCTTGTCCATGGAGGAGTGTTTCAAAATTTACCCACTCACTTTTTCCCTACCTCACCCGTCACCCTGCCTCATCCGAACTCACACCTAACCTTTTCGATGACCCTATTGCAGGTGCCTTAGAGTTTTAGTAGTTCGTGTTACACATGTTACCCGTTGCACACAGTGAACTCATGTGGCCATGAGGCCAGAGTAGACCCTTATTGGTTGTCTTTTCACTGTGCAAACTCAATCCCTAGTTCTTTTTTCAACGAGACTAACTGACCCGCATCCGTAAGCACTACCACATGCTCCTTGTTTCGGGAAACGAACTTAATCAACGCACTTTGTATACTCCCTTAAGCTAACTATTTCAATTACTGGTTTTTCATCCAGAATTGGAGTTAGCAGCTAGTTGTGTTTCTTTTGGTTAAAATAGCTGGCAAGGTTATTTGGATTATGTTACATATGTATGTTGGCCCACATGCACATTCATAAAAAATAACACAAAACTTAACAAGCATAATAATGGTGTTTTTGTTCAACCCTGCATACCTCTTAATATGAAATAAAATGTTTGATGAAATTTTGTTGGATTTCTATTTATACATGGCTTTATTTTATCATAATTTGAAAAATGCCTAAGAAGGTAGCCAAGAGGAAATCCAAGGCAATTGATTCGGGGTCAAATGTCAAGATCATATTGGAGACCAGGGTAGAGACTGTGTACGAGGATACCAAACCAGTGATAGGTATTCTCCCTGAATTCAAGTGGGGGGGACTATATCAGATGATTCGAGACCAGAATGTCCCTGGTGCAGTTCTTGAAGAGATGTTCTTATATCAAAACATCTGGAAGTCTGGCATTGCTAAAGCAACCACACGCCTAGAGCTTTTTCCTTGCTCGGAAGTCATTGGATGGATTCTATCGTAGGCCAATGCTACATCAAGGATAAGGTCTGATAGCAAAGGAGAATATTTTGGATCATTCCATCCATCCCACATAGCAGCGGCGTACAAATTACCCTGCGCCCAGGTCTTGCTGACTGAAGACTAGCTTAATAGTCTTAACATGGACACTCTCGAGTATGCTAATAAATTGTTAATAACAAGAAAATAGTTGAGGTAGAAAGAAAGTGGAGAATATGAATGGAAAACTCTAAGGCCCCCCTTTAGGATCATAGCCCTGATGCTAAGCATGATTTTCGGCAGGGCAGATGGGACTGTCTACAAATTAATTTGGATACCCGTCATTCACCAAGTGGCTTTCTATGGCACGATCTTTAACTGGGAAGACATCATCTCAGATAGTCTGTCATCAACAATAGCGGCTACGAAGGGAGGTTTGACCCAGAAGAAGGCATAATTTTACATGTCCTCATACCTTGTGGATTTTATATTATCAAGGCATCCTTTCCCTAATTTTGGGTGCATCTCGAATTCATCTGATTCTCCAATCTATGTTGCTTATCAGATCTTGTATGCTCACAAGTATACAGGTCACTATAAACTCATATGTGAGGAATGTATCATGCCTTTGTACGAGTTGATTTTCAACAAGGAACCAAACTTCTTATCTGAAAACGTTATGGCAGTCATAGAATAGTTTGAAGATGACTACTTCTCGTAGGAATGAACATACATCAGGATGTATGGAGGCTCCCGAGCTCCATCTCTTCTTCCCAAGTATGCAACTGATTTTATTGTCCACAAGGAAGCAGTTAGGCAGGTTCTCATCAATGGAAAATGGGAAAAATATTGCATGATCAAAAGAAGGCTTCTTTTCTTCCTCTGCCCTTTTGCATCGGAGCATACAAATTCGCTAAGGTTAAGATGACTGAAATATTTGTCCAAGATTTGGGAGCATTCCATTTTGGTGAAAAGAGTTTCGCAAGGAATGATAGACAAGGCAAGGTGGCTGAACATTATGCAACGATCAAACTGCATTGTGATTATGCTAACTACTGGGACAAAGATGAGGAAATATTCAGAATAGCTAGCAATATGACTAAGTGCAACAAAGGCTTTCGTCACAAAAGCAGAGCTACTTCCAGCATTGTTGCCAAAGCTGCTAAGCAGGAAGAATTACAGAGGTTAAAAGAGGAGACTAAAAAGGTCCAGAAAGAAGAGGCAAAACAAAGCCTAAAATAAGAGACTAACAAGGCCAAGAAAGAAGAGGCCGATAGGATTAAGCTAAAAGAGTTCAGAGGGAACAGGCCGACAGAATGCAGAAAGAAGAGGTTGAAAGAATCAGGAAAGAAAAAGCTGAGAAGCTGCAAGAAATAAGAGAAAGAGCAGAAAAGGAAGCAGCTTAACATCAAAAGAAAAAAGATGAAGAAGAGAAGTCCAAGAAGTATGTAGAAATGGGAAGTCCAAGCATGCAAAACATAGACATAGAATTACCCCAAGTATCTAATGAAATAATCACAGGAGGCCACTTCCCTTTGGCTGAGCTCGAGCTCACACCATTAACCCCGTTGAAAGAGCACAATGTGGCCTAATTGGACACAATCGTCTTTGACCATAAGAGAAAATATATCGTAAGGAATATAGAAAGGAGAATGAAAATAAGCTCCCAACCAGACATCCTCACTTTTCAGGAAAGCACTGCCTTGGAGGGTACACACAGGGATCCCAAGTTTATAGCATCCGTCAACATAGCTGCTGCCCAAGCAAGTGAAGATAACGTTAAAAAATGGACGAATGATATTGAGTAAAGAAAAAAGAAAGTGCGCAAATTTAAAGCTAATCCGGTGAAGGAACGAGTAGAAAGGGTGGAATGGAAAAGGAAACATGACACACTTCTATCAGAGCAAGAGAGAATAATGAATGAGTACCAGAGCTTAGATGAAGAAAATGATGCATTAACTATACAGTTAATGATATTAGAAGGTGAGAAGAATGACCTTGAAGCTCAGGCCACTCAGCTAAAATCAAGAGAGTCAGCTTCCAACCAACAGGTTGAAGAACTAAAAGATGAAGTAGAGGAGTTGGAAAAGGAAAAAGAGCTTATGAAAGAACAACTAGAACTTGCAAACAACATGAAGCAATACTTAACTCCTTTTCATGGACAGGCTTGTGGAATTCAAAATAAGATATATCATTTACAAGAGCTCATCACTGAGGAGGTCTGCAAAATGAAAATAATGATATCGAGGATGAAGGAAATTGATGTTGAATCTCTAAGGCTCAGAAAGAAGTGCATACGCAAAAGGGAAGAGATTAGGAAGCAAATTGAGTGGAGAGAAGGGAAATCAAGATTCCCTTGGAACCTGCCTCACAAGACTGTTATGGATTTAAAGTTGGACTCAAGTCTCATTGAGTTCTGTAGAAAATATGGTCTACGAATGAATAATAGGATCCCGAAAACCATTGAGTAGTGTACCAGCTTCTACATGAAAATCCGTGAAATCCACGAGAAGTGCCAGCTAGTTATAACTCCAACCATGGAAGATTTACCTGACATAGACCAACTCTTTTTAGAGTTGTAGAATGAGTTGAGCTCAGATCTGAACTATATAAATAAGCTAGACATACTAACAGGAGAAGATCTTCATCAGTTCATTAGACAAGCTTCCATTCATGCCTAATTTCTAGAGGACAACTACCAGGCAACAGCAGCAGGAGTAAAAAGCATAGAAGCAGAATCGGATAACCATGATATCTCTTAAAAAATGACGACCCCTATACAAAGTAATGTCATTTCAAAAGAAACTGGCATGTGGACTAAATACATCTCTGATTTGGAAAAGCCAGCTGGAAACTAATTTTTGTAAATATCTTTTGTATTTTTTGATGTATGCACTAGAAGACAAAATTTTGGGAATCTTAGGGTTAGGGCATGTGAAGAGGCACTAGAAGACATTTTTGTAAAAGTTACAAATAGAGGAAGAGAATAAAGAGAAAGGATTTTTGGCAGGTACAATAGAGTTGGACTATTTTGTATGAGAACTACTTTTCTGCTTAATAAAGAAGGATCTGTTTCCTGGTGAAAGCTAGAACAGAGATTTTTGCTTGGAATATGTGGAATGCTATTGTGGAACTAATTCTTCATACATTCATAAGCATACTGTGAGATTGTTCTAAACTGTCTTGAATTACTTCATGGTTGTGAATGATTTCTGTTTCCCGTGTAATTGTTGATGTGCTTATTGAGTAATAGAATGCTTTAATTATATCAGAGTTATCTTTGGTATCTTTTCTTTCTGCTGTAAATGTGCTTATTATGTTGAAACAGCTATATGTGAGGCTTTTATGTGCATTTCCAGTTATTACTCTTAATTAAGGTTTTCTCCCTGCAGGGATAGTTTAGAATAGTTTAGATAGATTATATTATATTACATGCATTTAATTAGAGCACTTGCATTTCATCTTTAAATTAAAAATACATAAACAGTGGATCGGGCCGCAATCGGTAAAACCAAACTTTAAATCACACACGGTAGCTGGTCCGTTAACCACACGGATTCCCTACACCAAACGGTGAGCGATCTAATTGGGCTTGCTTACCGGGGAGAATCCCTAACTGCTAGTGCTGCAAATTTCGAGGCATCAACAAGGTATTACAGCTTTTCATATTTTGTTATTTAGCATATATAAATATGATAGGATGCATGGACTGCAATCTGCAACACATTTGAATCTAGGCATTTTCCTTTGATGTTTCTTTACCTTGACAACATGTCAAGCTAAGCATACCAACTTTTATACCCTTTTCCTGGAGACTTACTAGTGTTTCTAATCAAAACATGTTGTCTTTATTGGTTTAACATCATCTATAACATTCCATATCCTGATGTCCTTTGTCTTACTTCCCTTAGATAAAACATCTAGTATAACGGTAAACTAAAAAATGTTTCTTATATCTCTTATAGGAAGAATGTGTTTTATATGTGGATTAAATACTTTGTTTTACTCTAGTAATTGTGATCAATAAAGCATTCAAATATTTTAATGTTTACATGTTAAAAATTTTATTTCCCCTGCTTATGAAGAAACAAGGTACAAGAGTATATCATTTCTAATTGTTAATTGCTTAGAAAAATTACTATGGCTAGGTTCTGTGCTCAATTCTAAGTCTTCAATTTGTCTACAGTTGTTCATGTTTTGTCCTTTATATGTAAATATGACATGTTGTGTGGTCACAATCCGCACTTTCTTGGTCTACAACATAATAAAGTCCTGAAATGTGTCTTTCACACTTTTTTTGTTTATATGGTAACTAGCGCTACTAAAATGTGTGAGCAATTTATAAGTTTTGCTCCCTTATTTACCAAAATGTGTAGACAATTTATAAGTTTTGTTCCCTTATTTTCCTAGAATATGTGGAATAACCCCTACTTAAAAAATTTGACAATTCCTTGTACAAAAAACAATTTAAACATGTCCCAAGAGTATATCCTTTTTAATTGTTCCCTGCTCAGAAAAATAACCGTGGCTAAGTCTTGTGCCCAATTCCAGGTCTTCAATTTGTCTACAACCATTCTCGTTCTCTCCCTTATATGTAAATATGACATGGTATGGTTTGCAATCTTGGTCTACAATAGATTCAAATTTTGGAATCATTCTTTCATGTTTTTGTTGTTTATGTCATTGGTGCTGAACATATTCTAATTTTTGTTCCATTACTTTGTTCAAATCCATGGAATAATGACTTGCATTGTTTTTTGTGTTGTTAAGCATTTTGTCTCACCATACTTATTTGAACAAAATGTGTCCTAAATGGCTTCTTTTCTCTAAACAATTGCAATGATTTATGTGAAAGTAAATTCGTGTTTCTGGGCATTTCTCTTCAAGCGGGAGAATTTATGTAGGCAATCATTTCAAATGAGCACCATGTGTGTTGTTCTTATAGTTTGGAAATTGATTTTTATTTTTCAATTATCACATTTTGTATCGGCACCAAATTTGCTATGTATGTATTTTTTTTCTTTGCATAGATTTATTTGTATTTATATTTGATAACACTATAAATTAATAAGTGTCCGAGAACAACTTACATATCTCCCTTAACTCTTTAAAGGGTGTTGGCTCAATGGTAGAGCATCTGCATTACAAAGGAGAAGGTTGATGGTTAGATTCCACTATGCCCTATCATAAATAAATAGTTAATATATGGTAATAGAGTTTATTATAAGCTTTAGTTTATTTTTCTCAAATGATTAAATGTTTTTTACACAATGTGTTATATTGTCTCTATATAGACAAAAGTGATATCGTCTTCAGAGAGACAATACACAATTTTATTTTTGTCTCAACTTGAGAAAATATAGTTGTCTATAGAGACAATATGGTGTATAATTGACGTATTATATGTTTCCTCTATAGAGAAAATAGTTTAAGACACTCGCTTAAAGACAATATTTAAGGCAATACACAATTTTTTTTTGTCTTAAGTTGAGACAATTTAAATGCAAATATTCTCTCAAAAATTGTCTCAAAACCTCCCTATATGTATTAGTGAATTCTAGTCCATTAAGAGAATCAGATTGTTTTCATTAGTTCTACAACTCAAAAAATTTCTCCACAATTTCTTAGGATATACCCTAGAGAGGTGCAAAAGATTCTCATGCTCTCTATTTATATAACGTATTTTTTCCTTTTAATTAGTGATTTGTACCTAGATATCTTGTCAATTTTTATCAGCGCAATAGAAGCATCCCTAATGGATTTTCTAGCATGCTTGTACTCTTTATCACACCAAGGGTTCGTCATTCCATTCTCATTTTTACATGACAACATGATATGGAAATTTTTAACGGAAGTAGGGAGGGTTGTGGTAAAATTGTGATAGCTCGGTCTTCAATATTGCCCTTCATTAATACTAAATTTAATTCAATATTTAAATCCTTTAAAAATGTATCAATTTTATTTTAATGATGATCAAGTACTTTTGGCTATTATAATTTTTTGTTATAGGGCTTATGTGCCTCTTAAATTTTTGAGTTAGGGTTAAAGCTCTATGGTCACGATCAGGCTAATGGTCATTTAAGATGTCAAAATATCAATTATTCGGTTGTATATATGGGGATATCATATATAAGATAATCTATATAGCACTACTACCCAAACCATGGATATAAGTCATTTGGTTGGATTTTAGCCACTTCATAAGACAATTGCAAATTATTAGATCTTGGTAACTACAAAGCTTGATTAGCTTTGTACCAAACAAGTTCTGAACTAAATCTTTAGACTTTATTTTGTATCAACTAAATAAAAGAATATCATCATCTAGTCATAGAGTATTAGGGTTATAATCACTCGTTAAGATAATAACTTGCTTAGTCGCCATTCTAACATTAAAGTCTCCAACAAAGAGGATATTTCCTTCATTTCTTATTCTCTTCCAAGGCATTATAGGGATAATTTTTACCTAGATTGTGCTTCTTATAAAATTAAGAATTAATAGGCACAAAACAGAGTATTGTTATTTAAATCTTCTTAACATTGATATTTGAAATCCCCATCCACATGTACTCATTGAAACGATCTTTCTTATGAAGCCTAATATGATGAAAAATATTCTAACAAGTTATTCCTTTGGTCCCTCTATAGTTGGATCCCTTATTCCATAGTGTCCACAAGGCAAATGCTTCTACTCTAGGGACCTTAGATTCTTTATGCTCTCAAGTTTTAACAAGCAATACAATATCAATTTCACTAGGAACCAAACTTAAAATGACACCCTTTCTCCATAGAAACCCACTAAGTATTATTATATAAAATACAATAATGTATAAATAAATAAATGCAATCATTTTAAAAAATAAATAAAAATACATTAAAAAAAATAAAATTAACAAACTTCATAGATTTATAAGTATTTATTTCTCATTTTTATATATTTATGAAAGTCTAAATTTCTAAAGATATTTACTTTTTCTCATTTAAATATTTAATAAAATCCAAACTTCAAATATAAATAAATATATTTTCATGCTTAATTAAATAAAAACAAGTCTTGACATATTATAGACACCAAAATCTTTTATCTTGTGCATAGTTGCATTCATGTGACATAGAGAAGACTGATTCCAATTTTCAAAATATAAGTTTAGGCTGCAACTTTACATTGGATGTAATAGATAGTAAAATAAGGTGATGTATAAAGTCTGATGTACAACAAAGGCAAGCTGTTGGTTTGTGCTATAAACTCCAATGGAAAAACACCTCAAGTGCAATTTTAGGGTTCATGTGATAACCCTAGTGGAAGGCCATGTGAAAATCTGTAATGGAGGATGTTAAAACCTAGATGTCGTCCATCACTAAATTCGATTCGTGTATCCACAAATAGTTGCAATGAATGTCTGGTACAGGTAAAACAGAAGAGAACAAAAAACATATCCCTATAATCTGCAGCATTGTCATATGATTCTGTGCATTGCCTGATAATTGATGATGGTAAAGATGCAATTGATTTGTAGCGGCCTTCGATGCTGTACACAAAAGCCATTTTATGGTAATATGAAATTCGGTCCATCAACTTCATATTGTTAAGTTAATGTGTACTTTAGCCCATCAATTTTAATATAGCTTCACTTTCAGGAACAGTGAATTTAACCATACTGAAGTCCATAGAATTCCGAATCCGCGTTGGATGGAAAAAAACTCAAACCACGGGCTTTCGCCAACAGATTTCATCCATTCGGTCCTCTGGTTATTTGAGAACAGTTGTATGGACGTAGCTGTTATAACAAAGCAGCAAATGTTGTATATCGCTTGTCGCTTTCATTCAATCATTCATATACCCTAAATTTCCACATCTGCTTGTGGTGCGCGACAAACAGACAACCGTTTTTCACGATGCGACGCTCGGCGCCATTCGAGGGAGTTGCAATTGTGTCCAGATGTATATCATTTCCGAAGCAACAGAAGCGCCCATGAAACTATTTGGCTAGAAAAGATGTCGGGTAATCGCCGCCGGAAGTCATTATCTGCTATCCAGTCAAATATTATTTTATATCAAAACTAATAATATTGTTCCGTATAAAACAAAGAGTATGATTGTCTCGCATATATTTATTAATAAATATTATTAAGGTTAAAAGAATTCCAATCCTACCAAATATACACATATGTTATTATAGACTTAAAATATATTACAAAATATACATATGTTATAATCTCATTCATATTAAGAAAGTATTTTACATGGTTTAAAATATTCCAATCCTATAAAATATATATAATGTTGTTATCTCATATATATAATGTTGTTATCTCATATTTATTAACAAAGTATTAAGGTAGTTTATATTTTTTAAGTCTTGTAGTGATTAAGTAAGTTATTTGTGTAATTTTATTATATATTTATAAAATAATATATTTATGAACTATTTATGTTGATTTAGAAATTACCATGTATATGGATGTATTGGATACCATGCATAGCCTCAGTACACAAAATTGAGTGTCTATTGAATATGTTATATTCATCAATTTTTACATGATTGTTGCCTTATTGTCAAGACATTGGTCTACATGAGGACCATAAAATTAGAGGTTTATTTTAGTGTCCATCAGTTCTATATTCATCAACTTTTACATGATTGTTTCCCTATTGTCAAGACATTGGTTTACATGAGGACCATAAAATTTCATTTGCTTGATAGAAATTAGAGGGCCATGCATTAACCTAGTGGAAAAGTCACACAGAGAAATTTAGGATGGAGGGTGATCCGCTAGTAACTAAGAGGGAGGATTTTAAAACCCTCATTAAATCCTAGTTCTACCCTATCAAGTATATAGAGGACCAATGGATCCATTGGAATTACTTTAGGAAAAGGCAAGGGAAAAGTATGCAAGAGTAAACTATTGAATTTAGGAAGATGGATATCATGCTCGGTATCTCACCCTAGAATCCACATGTACTCCTCAATTATTTAGTGGGTCTACATAGTCATTTATGAAATCAACTGATGCTCTTCAAGCCCAAGACAATTGATGAGGAGTGTGTGCAAGCATAGTACCTATGTCATAACCCCAAATTCGTAAAATTTAAAAATTTTCTAAGCAGTCAAATCATCCATACATGTTATGTGGAAGTCTAATGTTTCAGTTTTTAAATCTACTTTATAATTAAAAGGTGGTCATTAAACATCTCATAAATCATCATTAATGATCTAATTGTCTAAACGATATGGAAATATCGTAACACTTAAATATACATTCATCAATATTTACATTTCGTATTCAGCTGCATCCCAACCTCTTTCATCCTTTTTATATGAGTAAGAGAATGATTTCCTACTTAACCGAGAACAACGCAATTCATTTTATTTCATACCACAATTTGGCTAAAAACATGTGCAAACCTAAAATTAATATGATGCATGAATAATAGGAATTCCAACCATTCCCATATGTAGACGTGTCTACAAAATCGTCATCAATTCTAAGTCCATTCAACATATAAAGACGCATAAGAAAAACACATGAGAACATAACAAGGAAATATAAATTGTAAACACATATGCTTATATGAGGAAAAAGGTCATCATAGTTGAAAATAAATGAAAAACACACATACACATAATTCAAAGTATACCAAACTGAATAATAATAAGGCATACTGAGAATACACAAGATGGAATAACATCATAAGGAGAGACTATTTTTCACGTGGTTCACCCACTCCTTGGGCTACGTCCACAAAGGGTTGTTTTGTATTATTTAAATAAAAGGAAGAGGTTACACCAACAACAAAGTTGTTGCCAACCACTTTCCTAATCTTTCTCTAGCTTCCTTCAAAGAGAGCTTTATCAATGCTCATTCTACAACAAGATGTTGCACTTCCCTTTCTCAAGCTACTCTCATGGAGTGCAATTTCCAAACAAAGGAAATGTAGTTCTACCTTAAAGGTTTAAGTGGAAAATTATAAAGAAACACCTTATACTATAACTATAAAAAGTATTGTTTAACTTTTCTCATATCTCTCTAGATAAATAACCCAAACTTTATCATTTTACATTGATTTTGGTCAAATGTTTAGAGTATGGAAGATCATGAAGAATACTAAAGTTATAAATACTATTAAGGAGTTCTTTATGAAATACTTCCTTCTTCTAAACGTTTGTGTAATTAACATTAATGTCTTTTAGGTCCAAACTTCTATGAGTTATGACCTATAATATTTTCTTATCCTAAGATTCTATAACATAATAAGTTAACATTAATAATACGTCTAATATTCACATTAGATTATAACCTTTATCTAAATCTCTTTTACCAAGGTTTACATTGTAATATATTTAACTACTACACATAAGGTTACTTACCCTTCACCCTTACTCACAATGGTATTTGCTTTCATAAATATATCTACCCATTAGTACGAGAAATAACATTTTCCTAAATAGTCTTTTTCCAACATTCAAGCATATACAACCTTGTTATAAGCCCTTCTTTTACCAACATTCAAGCATATACAACCTTGTTATAAGCCCTTCTTTTAGGTCTTGAGTGAATATTAATAAAGGTTCTGAATATTAATAAAGGTTCTTCATTTTAATAAACTATAAATGGTAATAGCTAATAATTATGAACTTCACCGAATCTCCCACTACACTTTGTGAGAACTTAATCAATTTATACTTTAATTAATATAATTACTTTAAAGTTCTCTGAGAATCTTGTATACATTCTTTACCTATTTTGGGCTAAGCCCCTTATTTCCTTCGTGTGGAGTATCGATAACCTTATGATCCTAGACAATGGAAGCCAAAATAACCTCATCTCTCATACCTTTGTTAATTGCTGACATCTTTCTACTACTCTACACCCCTCACCTTATAAGAGCTAGGATGGGTCCAACAAGCTCACCCTTGTATTTTGATAAACAAGTGATGTGCTGTAAATTTTGACAAAGTTCTCTGAGAATCTTGTATACATTCTTTACCTATTTTGGGCTAAGCCCCTTATTTCCTTCGTGTGGAGTATCGATAACCTTATATTTATAAGTATTTTCTCAAAAGTATAAGCTAAATTCAAATTTTGCTAACTAGAAAATAACTTCTTTCCATAATTTGACTTTTCTTAAAATATTAACATAAATAAAACCTTTCAACTCTTTCATACGATTATTGTATAAGAATTCAAATTGGAAGGTGAGCTCTCCAAAATAAAATATTAGATCTGCAGATTTTCGTATAACCGGAGATTCTAAATTCAATATATTATGCATTCATGAACTCCTCAGGGATACCAAATTCTTCATAAAAACGATAATATAACAACAACCTATGCAATACCCAGTCCTGGTATGATGGAGATCCTAACATGGTCGAGTACTATGGTGAACGACAACTGAATGAAAATAAATTCCAGAGATAGTATTGGGTGCATAATTCGAATAACAAATGCCGGGGCAGAGATCTAAGATTTGGAATCTGTTCTAGAACAAACCATATAAAACTTGGGTAACAAAATTGCTGCAATAAGTTCATACCAAAGATAGTTAACACCGAGACGGGGATTTCAACCATTTGTTTCTAGTATTATTTCCGGAGTAATAAAAACATACAATCGCCAGAAACACTAAGCATCTTCATAATGGCGACTGGTAGACAAAACTCAGGAACTGAGCATTCGCTGTCCATCAACAATCCATGGTTCACGATGGCAACAGGCTAGCTAACTTAACAAGGCATCAAGCTACAAGAAAGAGAAATATTCTATCTAACAACAAAAGAGATGAGATTTAAGGATTGCTTGCAGGGATCGAGCTGATAAGGTAAGCCGTCCCAATATGTATACAAGAAAATAAATAAACTACTGTCTAACTAAACCATTAATACAGACAGGCTCTCTGGGAGGATTGTTAATTAAAAAAAATGGTAATATGAACTCCATACAAAGCTACAGGAACTCTAGACAGCGTTGTTACCTCCGATAGCCAGCAAGCGTTCGGGTATCAACTTCTGTGATGACTACGAGATAACCTTGCCTACTCCAGCTCCGCCCTTAAGCTACCAGCGACTTTCCTTTTTGCCATGATTGCGTCCAGCTCCGGTAGAAAACTTGTTTAGCAAATGAAATTCTCAGCCCCCATGGCTACTGCCGAATTTCCCTCTATCTACCCTACCGAGGATCGCGTTGACAATACAAGGTAACTTGATTTTACGCCGTAGATCTCTTCTCCTTCGCAGAGATCGAGACTCCATAACCCTCACTCTGGTGAATTACATTCCACTACGCGGATAGTACTGAGAGTCTCGTCCATTGTACAGGCATCTATTCTCACTCCAACCAAATGCCACGCTCTCCCCCTTTGATCAAGCAGGAATTCATACTTGTAGATCGTTGTCTCCCCTCCCCCTCTTCACGCCCATCTGCGAAATAAAAATGCCACCACTATCATGCCTGGAGATGCTATCACTCCCCCACTCAGATGGCAGTAACTTCCTCCCTCATTACTCGCCGATCGAGTTCATTTTAACAAATGGCACTAAAACCTTCAACCTCTTTCCAACGTGCCAACGTGGGGAATAAAAAGTTAAGGTTGAGTTCTAAAAGGAATCGTGGGAGGTTGTTGGAGTAATTGAGCTCCTCAACCGATCTGTTTTTTTTTATTATCAAAGCTCATAACATCCAAGGATATGGCCTGGCTTGAGGCCAACACGTTTACATAATTCGTGGGAGATTGTCTACTTTTGTATCTCTATAAGTATATCCTAAAACATATATATGTAGCTAAGCAAATCAATTTTTTTTTTAAAGGCATACTAAGTAATTGTTTAAGATTTTAAACCTTAGCTTCCTCTAATATCATGCATAAAAATACTCAATAGATTTCATTCTTTATAACATCTGCTTTGATAAAGTAATGGGTAAATTCATTAAAATCCTTTGGACGTCATGGCATATAACATATTTGATATATATATGTATACTAATACCTTTCCAAAATAAAATCTTTAAATCTCATAAAAATATTATAGAATTATCCTTTTTAATACTTTTCCTTCTATTTTGAATATATATATATATATATATATATATAACAAAATATATATGATATCCATAACTATATATATATAAGAGTTTATCATAACTATTTTGTTACTCCTTTATATGTGTATTGCACACATATACATATTTATATGTATAACTATAAATTTCATAACTATTTGTCTTTGTTAAAATTTTCTTCTATCTTACTATTCCCATAGTAGAGTATCTAGTGGTTCATCCTATTAGTATTGAAATGATGAGGATATCCATATTAAATAGTATTATTAATTTATGTTAACCTCTTCCATCATAATTCAGTATGATAAGTCATGATATGGTTTAACCAACACATGGTTCCCTAGTTATTTATCTTTTCTTATAGGTGGGTGTTGTTACTTAGCATTTAGTCGCCTTACCAGTATTTTAACCTTCTAGGATTAAACTAGCTCCACTTGTAAGCATAACACTAGCTCGAGGTCCACTGGTGGGGCCTTGGCCTTGAGCTCCTCACCATGGCCAATTACAAAATTCATAATTACTTTTATAAATATAATAACAATAGGCGTCAAAATTGAGGGATGTTACAACCTAGAAAATATATGCCATGAGAAACGGAAACCAAACGGTTCTAAACAAAAAGAGAACCAAAACACTTCCGAGGAGGAGAAGAAGAAGTGGAATGGAAAAGATAAGAAGATTATAGTCATGGCACATCATTAGAAGGATCCGAAAAACCATTGTAACCATTGTAACATTGATGGCGACATTCAAAAATAGTGTTGGAAGCTACATATAGAGATGAGACATCCAAAATCCCTAGAACGAACCCTAGATGACTATCAGGTTATGTTAAATATCAAGCTATTAGGAAACGAAGGATTTCCATTCTTATGATGTTCTGTATTGTTCCATAGTTGAGAAACAACACGAGAGTGGATAGTAGGTTGGAGGAAAGGAATTAGGAGATTCTGTAGTAGCAATTACTGCTGCAAAGTCATAGGTAACTCCATAGAGAGTACCACATTCTTTGTAGTTGCAAGTTGTATATTGGAGAAGAAAAGAGCAAGGCATAGTCCTCACTTCTAGATGGTTTTTTCCCCTTAGTGGTTTTTCTCAGGGTATAATATATTGTGTTTATTTTGTGGATGTGTTATTTTGCTCTAGTTAATTTTATTCAAGTTCCATCTTATTTGAGCATTCAATGGCAGTAAGCTAATAAAATTTCACTACGTTGTAAGATTCGTTGTGATGAATTATTCCAGTGAAATATCCATGGCAGTTTACGGATCATATTGGTATCAGATCCAGGTTTCTTTGAGTTTTTGTGGGAAATTGCAGGATCTTGTGGAAAATAAAGAAAAAGTCTTCAAACCCTAGCCATAGCGGAAAAATATGGTGAATAAGTGGTGGGCGATTATAAGAAACGATTTACAAATATGGAAATATAATTCATCTATCACACAACATGCCAATCCTCATGGTGGCTTTGGAGAGTGAATCTTTCAGTCATTTTGCAGGTTCTAACTCAGAGATTGGATCAAAGTGGAAATTGGAAGATAAAGGAAACCAAGGAAAGGTGTCGAGAAAAGAGAATGAGAAAGAGCTCGAGAAAGAGTAGCCAAGTTCCAGTGCCATTACTCCTTCCCAATATTTATTTAATATGGAAGTTAAAATTGATATCATGTCATACCAAGGAGAGATTGATGCTTTAAAGTTGAATCATTGGTTGCAATAATTAGAGGTTTATTTTAGTGTCCATCAAATCTAGATGAGGACCATAAAATTTCATTTGCTTGATAGAATTTAGAGGCCATGCATTAACCTAGTGGAAAAGCCACAAAGAGAAACTTAGGATGGACGGTGATCCGCTAGTAACTAAGAGAAAGGATTTTAAAACCCTCATTAAGTCCTAGTTCTACCCTATTGGGTATCTAGAGGACCAATGGATCCATTGAAATTAGTTCAGGAAAAGGAAAGGGCAGAGTATGCAAGAGTAAACCATTGAATTTAAGAAGATGGATATCATGTTGGGTATCTCACCCTAGAATCCACATGTACTACTCAATTATTTAGTGGGTCTACATAGTCATTTATGAAAGAAATTGATGCTCTTCAAGCCTAGGACAATTGACGAGGAATGTGTGCAAGAACAGTACCTAGAAAATATAGGCCACGAGAAATGAAAACCAAGCGGTTCTAAACAAAAAGAGAACCAAAACACTTCCAAGGAGGGGAAGAAGAAGTGGAATGGAAAATATAAGAAGATTATAGTCATGTCACATCATTAGAAGGATCCATAAAACCATTATAACAATTGTAACATCGATGGTGACATTGAATAATAGTGTTGGAAGCTACATATAGTGATGAACTCTAAGAACTGCATGAAGGATGCTAAGAATAAGAACCTTCTAGCCATGGATTCAAACAAAGAGGTAGAGAGAAGCTCAAAAGTGGATGAGAATATTTTCTGCACTTCAATGTAGAAGGATGTTAATTTGAGAATCATTCATCACAAGGAAAAGAAGGATATGGAAAAACTCATCCATATCAAGATTCAAGGAAAAAATACCAAAGTTGATGCTTTATTTGATTCCAGTTCACAGAAAAATATCATAGCATAAGATCTGGTAAGTAAGATTGGTTTGGAAGTACATGATCATCCTACATCTTAGCCATTGGGATGGCTAAATAAGTATACTAAACCTAGGGTCACTGTAATATCCCAAGGTTACTCTTGGAGTTCATTTTGACTAAAATTTTGAGCAAGTATATTATTTTGATATTGTATTTAGAATATTTGAAGATTAAACACCATGGAAAATAAATGGTGTACATATACATATGATTTGTTTATTTTATGTTTTTTCTAACATGCCAAATGAACATCATAGAAAGAAAATTGAAGTCAAAGTCTTCCTATAAGGGAAAGCTAAGTTAGGGAATAAATCTGAAAATTCATTTTAATAATATTTAATGAAATGACTAATTTCCCTCAAACCCTAAATACTATTGTGAGGTGTCTTACTCACATTTATCCTATTCATTTTAATAATATTTAATGAAATGACTAATTTCTCTCAAGCCCTAACTACTATTGTGAGGTGTCTTACTCACATTTATCCTAAATAAATGACTAAAAATAGAATGTACTCTCCATACAAAAGAACATAATGGTTGAAAAAAGACACTGATTTCCCCCTAAGAAAAGAAGAACCTACTAACAAGTTTAACAAAGGAAGAGGAATCAAATATCTAAAGGGAAGGGGAAAGAGCCATTAATGTATATTTGAAGGGTGTAAATGACTTGATTTCATTCCTAATTTTCATCATGTTCATGTTGAAAAACTCTCTATGGCCATAGAGTGAAACAATATTGTGTTGGTTAGCATGATTGCTTATTATATTGGCAAAGTTTGTTTATTTTATGGGATCTAAGAAAGACTAGTAAATATTTCTTGGACTCAATTTGTGACAAATACCATAACCCCTTTTAGGATTTCATGAATCAAATGCTATAAGCTTATAGGGCTTAACCCCTAATAAAATAAATACAATGGTTTATGAAGGAAAATTCACACATCAACTATGCATCATGGATCGAATTTTAAGACCAATAAAAGTACAATGGTTTATGAAGGAAAATTCACACATCAACTATGCATCATGGGTCAAATTTTAAGACCAATAAAAGTATGGGAAAAGGAACATATACATTAAGGAGCAGATCCCACTATGTCTCCATACAATAAAATATATAAATGATAAGACTCTGTCTCCATACAATGAAATATATAAATGATAAGAGAACCAATAACTCATATATTATACAAAACTAAGAACTTATATATGAATATGATTATAGCAAAGGAATATAGACTCGAAGTCTTCCCATAAATGAAGTAGCATTCAAGGTACAATAAAACTTAACCCTCAATCTTATTCAAACAAGTCTAAGATATCATAAATAGGGTTTCATCATCGAATAAGAACTATGGATTATCATAATCAAGTATATGGAATGAAACGGAGTTCCCCTACTATAATCTATACCACCCATATAGGCTCGAGACAATATCAATGCCGATTACATAATAACCCACATGGTTACTAGGGTCAAACGCTTAGAAAAGAGCATTGATAATTCTCGCCATGTCATGCATATTAAGAAATATAGGAATAACTTATAGGTTCTCTCAAAGAGTCAGAGATGCATGGGAAATATAGTCTTTCCAACCCTATGTATTATCCTACAAAACAAGAGTGGCCTAGTTGTTATAGATATATCATTATTTGATATGAAAAATGAAAGAGAGGGAGTCAAGAGGTATTCATATTATTGGTAGAGGCTTGAAGCATTGTTATTTTTAATGACCTACTACATAATAACATAAGCGGATTAAACATGGCATCAAAAAGAAAAGACCAAGTTCGAATTTAGCAAGCCAAATACCAGTAATCTTCTTACCTAGCATTGGAGGAGGATTTTGTTCAACAACTCCTCTTTTAACCCTCAACTGGTAAATCTGGAGACAACACCCTCTTTGCATATCCTAAGTAAAAATAAGCCAAAAATAATTAATCACATGTACATCATGTTTAAAAGGACAATGAACCATAACCACAGTAAACCAGAGCATTAATGTTGGAAAGCATTATTATCATAGTATTTAAGTTTGTTACCTAGATTCAAGACCAAGAGTTATATTCATCTCCATATGGCCTCCAAATCAGACAACCTACATAGCATATTAAAAATATGGAGTAAGTATCTATCAATAAACAATAACTTGTAAATGAAATACCATGAAAATGTATTATTTTGAGAACAAGAGGCATGCTTGAGGCATATACCTTCATAAGCGTAGCCCATCTCCCTCTGGAGGAATCCTCGACCCACATAAAATATTGACCCAAGAGTTTCTCATAAACCCCTAAGGGATTGAATATGGTGGAAGAAGGAAAACAAGTGTCTCAAAATATTTCTAAACATTCAAAGGCTCAAGAACCATGATTGAGTCCTCAAAAAAGAACATGAGTACATTATAGGGGTTATGTGCAGGCCTTTGAGTGGGATATAGGTGCCATGAGTAGTTTTTTTGTATTGGAAATTGGTCTTCAAACATAACATGGTAAAAGGGGAAAATAAGGGCCTTAGTACCTAATTGAACCTTTTTGAGATCAAGCCCCATGAGGAAAAACTAGACACAACAACATAATCCCTTGCTATATATATGAACCATTAACATGTTTTACATACCATGTATCAATGTTGAGATATTTACTATAGTCATATTTGGGGAAAAATAGCCTCATGGCCTTGACCATAGTCATTAGAGGAAATTTTGGGTCTAAAATGGGCCTTCTAAGGAAAATAATAAAAAAAGCCACATCACACTACAAATATCCCATGTCACACTAAGTTAAAGGAGTTATCTAATGAAGGTAGAGACGAAGGTTAAAAATAATAATGAAAGGTTTAGATTCTTGTGCACACACAATAAATGATATAGTGGTAATTTTTTTAAATTTATATCTTACTTTTTAATTTTTTTTTATAAATGTACCACTACTTTTTATATATTTAATAAAATCTAAAACTTAAGAAAAACTAAAATTACAATGAAAAAATATAATTGGAATAATGTTAAAAATAAGCAATCACTATTTTTATTTTATTCTATATTATCACTACTTCCATGTCCTTCGAAACATAAATATCACATTAATTAAAAAGATACTGGAGTAATTTTGAAATAATAAAAACATTTATATAATTAATCTTAATATATATATATATATATATATATATTTAAAAAGTATCATATATAAGAAAATAGGAGAGAGGGAAAATAATATTTCACTATTTTTGCAATAAATTTCTCTCATAGACTCGGTATTTGACGCTCTTGGTACCATTGAAAGTGCCTTGACGACATCGATAATTTTAAGAACCCATACTTATTTAAAAGTGTATAAAACTTGGTGAATATTACTAATTCTTAAAATGTCAACTATAAAATATTTGGCAATATTTTTCTAAAATTATTTCAATTTCTAAGGATTTTATATAGTTTATATAATAATTTGGCGATTTTTAGAGTGAAAAAGTTTACCCCATAAAAATTGGGCGAAATGGGGCTTCAAAAAATGCAAATTGGTGAATCTTTTTTTGGAAAAAATCATGGAAAAATAGCCCATAGGCTAAATTTTGCCCCTAAAATTATCCTTGCTCGACGAGAGCTACAACGTTCATGTTTTAAACTTTTTGAGATTCTGCACTAATTTTACATGGTGGACATTTTTGTAGTGGGGTGCTAAAATGTCCGCCCCAGAAAATTGGTGCAGAATCTCGAAAAGATCAAAACAAGGAAGTTGTAGCTCTGGTCGAGGCATTTCCAATTTTAGAGTGTCAAATTAGTGAAATATTATTTTCCATCTCTCCTATTTTCTTATTTAGGATACTTTTTTAAATATTATTTATTTTTATTGTTAAAAGAATAATTATATAAATGTTTTTATTATTTCAAAATTACTCCACTATCTTCTTCATTAATGTGATATTTATGTTTTAATGAACTTAGAAGTAGTGATAATATAAAATATTCTATATTTAATATTTCAAATATATTTATCATATTTTGAGATGAACTTTTCATGATCTTAGCCAATGTGAGGTTTATATGAAGTTATCTATTATCAAATAAAAATATGACACATAAGCATCATTGAACTCTATATGTCCAACTCAACCATAATTGTTGACCTAAGTTATAGAAATTCTATTGGTTTGATAAATCCAACTCATCCATGGCACATTTTTTTCTAACACTCATTTTAGACCCCAAATTTCCTCGAGGGAGAGAAAAATAACTTTGCAACCAAAACACAATGTCTCAAGATTAAGCACCATGAACATGTCATGAAATTTTTTCAAGCTTAAGTACTATGAAAAACGCTTAAAAATCATGACGCAATCCCTCTTTAGGGAGTATCTGGAACCAATGGTTAATATCGGTACCATTATGATGTCATAGGCATCATGGATGGGTGTCAAGTTTGTGACCATAGGAGTCGGATCACCGTTGGATGGAATGAAAGCCTCTTTCCTTAAAAATTTAATCTTAGGATGAAGCACCAATGGTAATTCCTCAAAAAACCATATTTGACCCCTGTTGGTTATAAATCACCTCGAAGAATGCTATTGGAACCATGGCTATGTTAAATGTGTACAAAGAGTTTTCTTAGAGCTCTATCCAAGGTCACGTGAGGAGAATAATAGGGTTTGTGCCCTAAATTGTTCCCATCGTGCTCAATCACCATAAACAAAATCTAAAACCCATAAATCTTCTCCAAACATAGCGTTGAATGCTTCCTTTAGCAACCACATAGGACACTTGTAGTGATTCTCTAGAGGAATACAAGTGTCATGATTAAACCACAACACATCAAATTATTGTGATTCCACTAACTTACCAACAACAAAAAATAGGCCCCCCAAAACCCTTAGCATTGAAAGATTAAAAAATCATGGGGAAACCCTCTCATGGGTTTTCCTTACTCTAATGGAACCTTTTAAGGTATTATACTTTCCTTATTGAATCAAGCTACATACTTTGCTCTAGGGAAGGGTTAAAAGAGATCCATGCTCACATCGGATTAGTGTTCAATTTGATAGGTTTCATATCGACTAGTCCAACCTCCTAGATCTTATTTAGAAAAAAAACTTAAATATAGGGTATACTCTAGCTACACTTCCACAAACATTTTCCCTTTTGATCAAAAAAGTTTAATCCCCTCTGAAAACAACCTTCCTTCTTAGAATATATTCTACCATAAACCTTCCTCGAAGGCCACCCTATCTTCAAAAGAACCATATATATTGACTACAAATAAAATTCCCCTAGCTCTAGAGGGAGGAGTTCTTCTCCTATACCTAGAGCTAGGGAGGAGTTCTTCTCCTATACCTATTTCAAATATCACTAGAGTTTAATAGAATGATTAATCTCTTCCCACAACCAATTACCATTCCACTAGATCTTGTTATAGAATCTATAAAAATAAAATCCTAATCCTTCATTCAAGATATTAGAAAGTTATCTAATTATTTGTATCCCTTCTCACAAGGTTTCTATAATTAATACAACATTAAGCTTTTGTAAATATTCTAGCCTACTTAGGGGTAAATTTTTCTTAGTAACATCAAAAACCCATAACATTCAAAGTCATCAAAATCATGGGGAATCCCTTTTATGGGATTGCAATGCTCTAAGGGCCCCTTTTAAGGTCTTATATTTTCTTTGTTGAATCTCAGGTTGCATGTTTTTTTCGAAGCAAGAGTTAAATGATATTTTCTTATCCTTCCCAATGAGAACCTTATTTTACCTTATACAAATTGAACGCTTCTTAAATAACTACATTAATCATATCCATAATTTCTTATGTAGATCTCAAATGGTATATTGATTGGTGAAAAATTCAGGAGGTGCCAACCTTTGATGTAGGATATTATACCCAAATTCACCTAGTTGTTTCTTTATTATTCATATATTTTTGTACACCCACTATCCTAAAGTCCATATTCCCTATATTCTATAGGTTTGTCAATTTCTCGGCCAATGCCTTGGGAATGTTTGCTATATTGTAATATTGTCTAGAAAAACATATTATAAGCTCCCAAATCTAGTAAGGGTTTGAGGTCTAAGGACAAAGGCCTTCAAAATTTGAAGAATTAGCATGAACATTTACAGACTTACTATGAAATGAAAAAGGATGGACATTGGATAGAGCTCCTTGTAATATCTCATACACCAAAAAAATTTAAGCCACCTTTTAATTTTCACAAATTTGAGGTAGCCTATTATCTTATTATTGATTGTTTCCTTCTTTTGTCAAATGCTCTAAGATTGGATCTTCAAATTTAATTTCATTATAATCATGGATTTGATAGATTTTAAAATTCTTTTTACATTATTAATCCATAAATCCCTTTTAACTCAATTTTGTTATATATTACTCTTTGTATATTAAAAAAACAGTAAAAGATGATCCCAAATTAAAGGGCAATATTGTTATGATAACTCAGACTGAAAGTGTTTATCTATTCCTCCCCCAATTGAATGGATCATGATCGTCTAGTTTATTATTTGGGATAGCGAGAATCTTGGACCAGCCTTTCATTTTTGTTTCAACTTCGAGTATTTATTTGTTAAAGTGTTGATATTCTTATCCAAATTCTTATTTTAGTTTTTTATTTCTAGCATTTATTTCGTTACATTATCAACTTCCTATTTTAAAATTTCTATCAAAGTTTCATAATTTTTTTTTATATATGGTTTCAAATTGCATGTAGGTTGATGATGTAACAAGTGGCTATTTTTTTTGTGTAGATCTGAATATTACTATCTTAAAAAATAGGTTTGTCAAATTTTTATTCTAAAAGTAGTGAGGTGCTCTATACTCAATATAGACTAGATAATATCGAAAAAATCAGGTAATGCTAATATGGAAATTATAGCATAAAATTTTAAAAAAAGATCGGTATGTTAATGTGGAAACTATAGCCTATATCACAAAAGAATAACATGTTAGCTCATAGATTTAAAAAATTAAAACCATCATAGATCCATTTAAACTTAAAAAATTACACCTTTAAAAAGTGGATATTGTAAATCCTCATAGGATGCATATTGAAACATTTTTTTTGCTTTGAAAAAAAACTCGTAATATTAAATTGGAAAATATTACATTTTTCATATCCTAATAAACATTCCATTTAATGTCATGGCCATCAAGGCATCGTATATGTTACTAGACTTTACATCAAGTATATTCCCTCGTAATATTAAATTGGAAAATATTACATTTTTCAGATGCTAATCAACATTCCATTTAATGTCATAGCCATCAAGGAATCCTTTATGTTACCAGACTTTACCTCAAGTATATTCATATTTCTGACATCAAGTATTTTCATACTTTAGATTTGTAAATCAAAGTAAAAAAACAAGAATTGTTATCACGTGCTTCCATCAATTGCATTAGAAAGCTCTATAACAAGTATATTCATACTTTTGACCTCAAGTATTTTCATACTTCAGATTTGTAACATTAAAAAAACTAGAATTGTTATCCTATGCTTCCATCAACTGCATTACACAGTTCTATATCCTTTTCAATAAAAAAAAGTAATACAAGATGCAAAGTTTTCTCAAGCTTATCTTTCTAGTGTCCATAATTAATGTTGTATCAAGAAACAATACAAAACTCATACCAAATTCTTGTTCTAATAAAATCTCGATATCATCCCATCATTTTGCATTATTTGCCACACACCTTTTTCCAAAGTTAAGCCAACCCTAGAGAGCTTTTTTGGTTCAGTGTTATGTTCCCTATAAATATGCTTATAGTTGATTTCATCAAAATGTGTATTGGTTGTAAGAGTCTCCTCCAACAAAGTTACCAAGTAAAGGCTATGGAAATGAGATTCCCCCTTCATCCAATTAATGATTAGTTGGGAGTCCCCAAAAATAAATAGCTTTTAATTCCATTCTCTTTTGCTAGTTTGAGTGTAAGCTAGAGAGCCATTAATTCAGAGAAGTTGTTTGTTCCAGTTTGAATTCTTGCACTAAATCTGATTAAATGGGCTTCATAAATTTGTAGTGCACCTCCTACTCCACACAGTTTCTCCCTGCTAGTTTCCACAGCTCCATCAAAGAAGGATCTTTGATAGAAATTTAAGTCCACCTCTGGAATGATTCTTTTTTCTTTTGATTAGGAAAAAAATTGATCATGCAAATACTCTAATTTACATAGTAAGAAACGGGAAATTCTAAATTTTTGAATAAAATTAAATTTCTTACCCTCCAAATTTTCCAATTAATAAATGCACGTAGTGCTTTATAATCCTCCACTGCTAGGTTTTCACACGATGTTTTAAAGCATACTTCCATTGTATCTCCTTGCCAAATATTATATAGAACAATTTCTTTCTCGATTCCCTTCCAGACCATCTTGGTATAATCACATTTTACAACCAAATGCTCATATGTTTCCTCGACCTCCTTGCATAAGCAACATCTTCTAGGTCCCGACCACCTTCTATTCTGTAGATGATCGCAAGTTAGTTCCTTATCTGATAAGAGGTGCCAAAAATAAATTTTGGATTTTATGGGGCACTGTAATTTCCATAATTTCCATAATATCTTCCATCACCCTCATAGTTTAGCCTGCAAATCTTTAACCAGAGGTGTCTTGTACCCTAAATTTGGAGTACATACATACCATTTGTAGCAGGGGTCCAAACTAGCTTGTCCATACTATCAAGAATTTTTATGTGATTTTCTTTTAATTTCCCAATATACTCCTCCCAACATTTTTTTTCCTCCCCTTCAAAATTGAACTGTCCTGCTGAGATCCAATCTTACGTATAATTTGAAGTTCCCATTATATTAATGATTTGGTTTAGCACCATGTATCCATTATCATGAATATTTTGGACCATTCCTAAGTGGAGTAAATGGGAATTCCCACTTCCTATCCAGGGGACAACCCCCAATCTAAATTTCATTCTAGATACTACTTTCCAAGAAATCCCATCCCCTAGCAAAAAGAAAGCTTGGACCGGTACCCTCCAAATAGCTTAAATGTTCCAAGTGGATTTCAAAGGATTTCTGATCGTGTCCTCTAACGAAGCATGATTTATATATTTCTATAATATCACCATTACCCATATTCCGTTTACCTTACAATAATATCCAGATACTTTTAGCTGCTAAGGCCATGGAGAAAGGGATCAATTTTTGTAATCCCCACATCCCATGTCTTTAGGAAAAGAAACAACCTTCCAATTTACCCATAATTTTTCTTTATTATCTGATTTTCTAGACCAAAAGAAGGGCATTAATAGTGATAAAATCTTATTAAAAAATTCTTTAGGGATTAAGGATAAAGCGCAATAGACTCGTATGGCTATCAACACCAAATTTATTAATATCAATCTTCCCCTTTCGTGAGCCACTGATGGCTCCAGCTGTTAATTCTCCTTTCATATTTTTTTTAGCCATTCCCAATATTTTAAACCGTATGTCGAGGCATTTAGGTTAAACCCAATATATTTCAGGCCTTGTTCCAGTTCTAGTCATTTGAATCCCATGATAGAACTAAACGTGATGAAGTCCTCCTCTTCTAATCGTTCTTCAAGCAGTAGAGATTTTTCATTATTTACCTTCATCCCTAAATCCTTACAAAAAAGGAGGATGAGATCATTCATAGTTTCCAGTTCTCTTAAATTTCTTTCACTGAAAATTAGAACATCATCTACAAATAGTAGATGAGTAAGAGATAATTTATTACCCATTTGAATTTCTTTGAACCTTCCAATACCTTTTTCATGTAGCAAAACCCTACCGAAACCTTCAACAACTAAAATGAAAAATAAAGGTGAGAAAGGGAAGCCCTGCCTTAAACCTCTTCTAGGTCGGAAGAATTGTGAAGCTTTGACATTAATCAATACTACAAAAGGAACTGAAGTCACACAACTTATGATCCAATTAATAAATGAATTACAGAAGCCAACTTGAGTTAAGATCATCCTAAGGTATGCCCAGCTCACACAGTCATAGGCCTTAGAGATATTTATTTTTATAAATGTCATCTTTAAATTCCTTTGTCTAATTGTATGGATGCCTTCGTGTGCCACTCCAATAGCTTCATGTATCTGTTTGCGTGGAAGAAACCCAAATTGTTCATCTAAGGTATTAAAAGCTAATAAGTGCTTTATTCTTCTTTCAATGATTTTAGATATCATTTTATATATGCTATTACATAATGCTATGGGTCTAAACTCATCAAAATAGTCGGTGTTATCAAATTTTGGGATAAGAGAGATAAACATGGTATTGAATGCCCCCAAAGTTCTCCCATTCTTTTTTGTTTCCTCTATTACTCTGATTAGTTCTACTCTCACAGTATCAAGGAGCCCCAAAAAGTAATCTATAGGGACACCATTAGGCCCTGAGATTTTTTCTTTCTTTAGGTTGTACATAGCTTCTTCCAATTCAGAATTTGTGACTTCCTATAGGAGTTATCTATTGTCCTCCTCCTTGACAGAATTACAGTATAACTGAGTTATTTCGATTGCTTCATCTACTGAGAGAGCCTCTTCTTTGTACATTTTCCCAAAGTGGTTAATCCCTGCTGCTGCCAATTCATCAAATTTGCTTATAGATTCTGATGTATCATTCTTTAGTCTCCATATATTATTTATACTCTTACGGTAATTTGCATATTTATGAAATAACATTGTAATATCACCCCCCTTAGTCATCCAGACTACCCTACTTTTGATTCTCCATTGTACTTCCCTATTCAATAGTATAAATCTCCTTTTCTGTTCCAGATCTAGAATTTCTTTTCGGGTTTCCTCATTGACGAAACCAAAACTCTGAGATTCAATTAAAAGAGATAAACTAGTCTCAATATCATTTAAATATTTTACCTATTTATGTTTCTTTTGCCAATCCCACTCTCCCATCACATGTTTTGCCTGTTTCAAGTTCTTTAGAAGCTGGATTGCAGGAGAATCTATCAATCCCAAGTCATAAGGTTTCCATGCAAGTTTCAAGATCTGAATACAGTCTTCATCCTCAAGCCAGGTAAGGTTTAGTTTGAAGGGACTAGCAATTAGTTTTTCCTCTAAATAAAACTCCAAAAAAAGAGGTTGATGATCAGAATCCCCTCCTTGTCCAACCCATTATCTGAACCTAGAGGTACTTTCCAGGATTTCCTAAGAAATTAAAAACTTGTCCAGCCTCTTTTCGATTGTTTCTACTCCAGCTCTTCGATTAGACCAAGTAGGTTTAATATTAACACTTTCTATGTCTATAAGTCTCTTATACATCATATTGTTCATGAAGAAACCTGAAAGTAGGTCTTCCCTCACACTAGGACCCCATATTGAAACTATAAAAGCCTAAATGTGTATTTATTGTGTTGGCATATAAGAAGCATAACCTCTTTAACATGTGTCTAGTTTTCATTCATAATATCTGAAAATGGTAGATGAAAAATAATATATACGTCATCTATAGATATTTGCCAATAATCATATTAAATTGAATTGACTTCTTATAGTACAAGGGGAGATAGATAATGCCAATGATTCCATATTTATTAAATTTTTACGTTTCAATACAATTGTATTAAAGGTATTAAAAACCTTTAGTGTATAATTTCTTGAGTTGATATGATTTATTTCATATAGTTTCAATGTAATTATTTTTTATTGGCACAAAATTCTTTTAGATTACAAGTTATTGGATTGATTTAAAAATGATTTCAATCTTTAATAACAAGAGAGAAAGATGCAAGCAACTAATTCCCTACCAATTAGAGCATAAATCAATTAGGCATAGAGCATGCATCAATTAGGCATAGAGCATGCATCAGTAGAACATATAAAAACAATGGATAAAAATTGGCATAGGAATTGAAGGAACCAGTAATAAGACACAAGGCACTATTCAAAAGGCCTCTGAATAACCTTCTTTTTCATGGACAAAACCGAACAAATGATATGGAATCAGAGGCACCATTCATACGCGATGCACTATAGTTTTAGAGCTCTGAGATGACGTCATTGATCGACGGCGTGAAGCAAAGGGACAGATCCATACCAAATATGATGAAGCAATATATGATGAACCACCAAATGGATGCTAACCATGGGAATGCATACTTTTGTGATCCTAACTGCTAATGTACTTTGACTGTGCTCAGGTAATACGACAATTCTAAGCACCCCCATGGAACAGATGGCCACGATAGCCATTATGGTTATTCATCTCAAATCTAAACTAATCTAAAAAAATTATTAAACAAGTGTTCCCTCCCCTCTTACGCAGGTAGTGTCTTTGCTGGTGTTCGACTTCTACTGCAAGAGATCATCCCTACAAGAACAACATCCACAGTCGCTCCTAGTCTATGATGCACTCGCCATTCAATCAATAATAACATTTCCAAAACATAGACCTTGCTTTTCATTGTTTATCTTAGTTGCACTCCTTGATCATAATGATTCTTTAATTGTAAAGTGTTTATTAGCATGTGAAATGTGTGACCTAAGCCTCTATCCAAAGCATAAAACTGCACAGAGATAATAAACAGAGTCGGGTTTTTGAGCTGTTGAGAATGTCCATAACAAAAGAATGAGAGTGACATAGAGATCCCCCCAAAGGGAAGTGGCTCCGTCAAATCTACACCCAAAACCTGGCAAAACATCAACTCATCCCATTCACTCGAAACCAATGAATTAATCGTTAGCTGCAATTCTATCTTCATATTTTTGGCTTCACGGGTGCATACCAGCCATTGGAAACTAGGGTGCTTCCTTTGATTGCTTTTCTATGTCAAATTGGGTAAGAAGTAAATGTTGAGTTTAGAGAAGGTAGAAACGTAGTATTCTCTACACGCAACAAAGAGATCTATCACTAGGGGACGCAGACAAATCCATACACGTGGAAATCTTGTCGTGAGAGGAAGGGCGACACTTTTTTAACTGTCTAGCTTTCCTAGGTGGCAAAACTAACGTTTGCGGTTGGACAAGTAATGCATAAGGCGTAAAGCACTAACCAATAGAGCTCTGATACCACGTGCCTCACTTTTGTGTGTTATCAACACATTTACTGCTAGAGTTGTTTCCAGAGCATATAACTTCAGCTTAAATGGCCCGCGTTTCGATACAAGTTTGAAAATCTTTGTCCTTGATCCTTTTCTTTTTCCAAAAATATCCGCCTTCGATTTGTAATATGCAATTGTCTCTCATTCAACATGTACTAAACCAATTAGAAAATTAAAATAATGCATTTTAAAAATTTCTAAATTTATTTTGATTTTTTAAAATATTATGATTGATATTAAAAATGTATAAAACATTGTAAAATTTTGTGGTCAAGAAGTAAACTAATGTAGGTTGACTAACTAACGGTTAGTATATTCTTGCCTTAGGAGGAAATAATGTGATCATTTTATTGGAAACTAGATTATGTACTTTAACAAAGGCATTCAATTAGATATACGCAAAAGAATATTGGTTTATAAATTTAATTTGTATTCGACAGAAATTTAAGTACTACATATTAGTTTTGATACATGTTAATTGTTTCTATTTTCTTGTATAAAAATTAATAATCAAATCACCTATTTTATTATTTGTATTCTTTCTCTTAAAATGTCTTGAGACATTATTTTGATTAAAATAAAAGAAAGAATGAAAAAAATTAATATTATAAACCAAAATTTTTATATTATTTTAAGAAATCAAGTCACGTGAATTTTCACTCTTAAACTTGGATACAAAGTCAAAATTATAGAACACATAGAAGAAACAAGAGTTTGGTGATGGAAATTGGAAATCATTTTAAAATTTATAATCTTTATATGGCCAGCAAACATTAACCAATACAATTCTAACTTGGGATAATATTTGGATACCGAGATGGTGTGCACTTTGTAAATTCAAAAATGAGATTCTAGATAATCTCTTTGTGAATTCGATAGAAATTGGAAAATCCTTTAAAAAACATTATCTTTTTATTATTTTGAAAGCATTAACCAATAAAATTCTAACTTGGAATAATGGTCAAAAAAGAAATTGGATAAGAGCATGTTGGTGTGCACTTTGTATAGTCGAAAATGAAACTTTGGATCATCTCTTTGTGAATTGTGTATTATTTGTATGCTTTCTCTTAAAACGTCCTGAGACATTATTTTGATTAAAATGAAATAAAGAATGAAAAAAATTAATATTATAAACCAAATTTTTTATATTGTTTTAAGAAATCGGGTCACCTAAATTTTCACTCTAAAACTTGGAAACAAAGCCAAAATTATAGAGTAGACAGAAGAAGCAAGAGTTTGGTGATGAAAATTGGAAATCCTTTTAAAAGCTATAAAATTTATATGGCTAGCAAGCATTAACAATTACAATTCTAACTTGGGATAATATTTGGATAAGACCGGGTTGGTGTGCACTTTGTAAAGTTGAAAATGAGATGATGGATAATCTCTTTGTGAATTCGATGGAAATTGGAAACCCTGTTAAAAACATTATCTTTTTATTATTCAGAAGAAACATTATCTTTTTATTATTCGGAAAGCATTAACCAATAAAATTCTAACTTGGGATAATAGGAAAAAAAATAAATTGGATAAGACCAGGTTGGTGTGCACTTTGTATAGTAAAAAATGAAACTTTGGATCATCTCTTTGTGAATTGTTCTTCTACAAAGGTTTTCTAGAATAAATTTTTTTGCATGCTATAATGCTAATAAAATCAGAGGTTCTTTTACAAAGGTTTCCAGAAGATTTTTTTGCATGCTAATAAAATGCGAGAAAAATATTATTTTGAAATACTTTGAAATGTGGATAACAAGAGATGGTCACTACACCAAGATGGGTCTCTCGTCATATTAGGATTTCTTGTGGGCATTGCTCGAAAGCTCCGAGAATTTTAAATGAACCAATAATCAATTATACATTTCCTTGGGGATTCTTTCACGATGCATGCCAAGGTACACTATGTATGTGTGGAGTTGATGTCATTTTGTTTATAAAATATACATAGTACTTCATTCTTAAATTTGGAGTACAACAAAGAACAAGCAACATAGCATAATTCTATGCCCTTTGGATACTAATGAATCAACCTACAGGATTTTCTCTAGCGAAGGGTTAAAAGAGATCGATGTTCACATCGGAGTACTGTTCAATTTGATAGGTTTCATAACCACTAGTCCAACCTCCTCAATCTTATTTAGAAAACAAACTTAAATATAGGGTATACTCTAGGTACGCTTCTACAAACATTTTCCCTTTTGATAGAAAAATTTAAATGCCCTCTGAAATAAACCTTCCTTCTTAGAATATATTCTACCATCAACCTTCCTAGAAGGCCACCCTATCTTCATAAGAACCATATATATTGACTACAAAGAAACTTTCCCTAGCCCTAGAGGGAGGAGTTCTTCTCCAACACCTATTTCAAATATCACTAGAGTTTATTAGATTGACTAATATTTTCCCCACAACCAATTACCATTCCACTAGATCTTGTTATAGAATCTATAGAAATAAAATCCTAATCCTTCAAGATATTAGAAATTCATCTAATTATTTTTCTCCCTTCCCATAAGGTTTCTATAATTAATACAACATTAATCTTGTGTAAATATTCTAGCCTACCTAGGGCAAGTTTTTCTTAGTAAGTTCAAAAAAACATGACATTTAAAGTCATCAAAATCATGGGGAATCCATTTTATGGGATTGCAATGTTCTAAGGGCCCCTTTTAAGGTCTTATATTTTCTTTGTTGAATCTCCTACATGTTTTTTCCAAGAAAGGGTTAAATGATATTTTCTTATCCTTCCAAATCAAAACATTATTTTACCTTATACAAATTGAACCCTTCTTAAATAACTACAATAATCATATCCATAGTTTCTTATATAGATCTCAAATGCTATATGGATTGGTGAGAAATTCAAGAGTTTCCAACCTTTGATGTCGGATATTGTACCCAAATTCACCCATATTTTTATTTATTATCCATATATTTTTGTACACCCACTATCCTAAAGTCCATATTCCCTATATTCCATAGGCTACCAATTTTTCGGCCAATGCCTTAGGCATGTTTCCTATATTGTAATATTGTCTACAAAAAATATTATAAGCCCCCAAATCGAGTAAGGGTTTGAGGTCTAAGGACAAAGGCCCTAAAATTTTGAAGCATTAGCATGAACATTTACAAACTTACCATGAAATGAAAAGGGAAGGACATTAGATAGAGCTCCTCGCAATATCTCATACACAAAAAAAATTTACACCCACCTTTTAGTTTTCAGAAACTTGAAGGAGCCTATTAACTTATTATGGCTTCCTTCTTTGTCAAATGCTCCAAACTTGGATCTTCAAATTAATATGTTTTGAACACTATTGGAGTCTCCATCCAAATCATGTTTTCCCCAACCTAAAAATCCGTTTTCCTTTCCCCCATTTCCATTCCTCTAGATGATGGCAGTTTCCCCACAAAACCTTATGACTCATCATTTTTCCTCCCCCATATATTTTTTTGTGAAATTCAAGAGATAGTCAATGGTTAATTTTCAATAAATATATAATCTAAAGGAGAGAAAGGGAATACCGCATAAATAATGGATCGGGTATATTGTCTTCCTCTAACCTTTAATTCAATATCCTCCTTAGCCCCTTCTTCAAGTATGCCTCAACAAACATGTAGGCTACAAAATATGAATAAGATCTCTAAAAACATTCAGGCACCTTAATGAATTTCCCAAGTCACTATTTCCTATAGCCCTAGAAACCTCGAATGACCAAAATTCTAAAGATGGGTTTGGTAGCTCCGCTAAGACAATCTATAATATGGTATTCTATGTTATAAGATCTATGCAACATCCGCCCATTTTTTATACTAAAGGAATATGACCCCAATTCCATTTAGCTCACAATATCTTGAGTGCATCTACTTTAGAATTGAAGATGAAAGTGAGCCATCAATTTAAAAATAGATAGGATTTTTTGATAAATCCTATTTGAGGTTTCCACAACTCCATCTATATCCCATCTCCCAAATTTTTGTTATCTAGAAATATGTTTATCAAGGATCCTCCCTGTTAAGGTTGGGATCCCTAACTCCACTACCCTATTCATTTATTGTCCTCCTTTAACTCAAATTTTACCTTATTCTTCCATATATTTACACACTTCCTTCCTCATTTCCCTAGTTTTACTTTCAATTCCTTAATCCTCTTTGCATTCTCAAACACTATATCATTTCCAAGGATTATAGAAGAAGAATTTATAGAATATCCAATTCCTTTTAATTGTGCAATCCACATAATTTTTTCCTTATAATATCCTATCTTTAAACCTCAATCATGTTTAGGAATAATAGGACTATTAGTGATATAACATGGCTCACAACTTCCACTCCTAGAAGATATGGATGCAATATACTTGTCTTGAGGATGTTTCAAACCTTAATTTACTAGGCTTCTTTTGACCATGGGACTTAACTTCTATGGGCCTATCCTCTCCTTAATTATTAGATGTCCTTGTGCCATATACCACATGGGTGGATATCTGGGTATGATTCTTAATGTTCCCATTGGTCCTAGGGTATTTTCATCTCCAAATTCCCTTGATAACTTACCTTACCCTAGAGATCCAATCATCTTTATTCCTTAGGTAAAAATGTTTTACCCATCAAATGGACCTTTAACATACTCAGTAATTTCATTTGAATCCATCTCCATGACTTACAAAACCCTAGATAGTGTATTTAAATAATGTTCCCATAGTTTGGTTTATGGTTTCTTATGAACAATTATGTGTGTTTTTGTTGCCTATAATCACAATTACTCTTTTTTTATTAATGTAACTAAGAATGTTTATAATTGGGAAATACCATCCATTGCAACAATATTGGTGATTGGGATTATCCCTTCCCTTTGAATTTTATCCTTTCCCTCTAAGCTATGAATTTCTATGTGTGGAATTTAATGCAATTCCTCCTTTCTCACCATATTTGGCCCTATTGTTACCTTCTCATCCATATAAATTTTGGGGTTTTCATTTATGACTTGGAATCCAAGGTTCAATGTGTTAGAAAAACAGGATCGTAGAGAAATAACAATAAACATAAATGCAAATATAATCACACACACATTACAAGAGAGACACAGATATATCATGGTTCACCCAACTTGGGCTACGTCCACACTGAAGTTGCCAGTCCTTGTTATTATTCTGTCCAACAAAGTAAAGGGATACAACCTTCAGCACAACCACTGCACTTCCTCTTCATTGTCTCACAGTCTCTCTTCTGATCTCAGAGATATTTACAATGCATAAAACCTAATACATCAACCCTAGCCATATTACAATGTCTTTCTTTTATAAGGGAAATACAATGGGAAAATACCACGGGTTACCCAAAACCATTTCCCCACTGGCCCCCGTGCGCCCCAGCTGAGGGAGTGGACACTCCCCTGGACCCCCCCTAGGGTCGTACCGGGATCATAAGAAAACCTGGGGTATGGACATGGTTGAATAATAATATATCTGAATCTGGAGATTAGGCTCCACAACCAACAATCTCCCACTTGGAGACTGATCACAACAACTCCACCGCTACTACACTTGCTAGACCTTGGAATTGGAAACTTTCTCATCTTCAACTTCATGCTAGAAGGCCAACTGAAACCGAGCAGGAACTCAGTTTCTCTCTGGTCACTACCTTGTGAACATGTCTGCAGGATTCTGGCTAGTGTGTATCTTTTCCAACTTCAACAATTCATCTTCCAGAACAGAGCGTATGAAATGGTACTTGAGCTATATATGTTTAGTCCTAGAATGGAATGCTGAGTTCTTTGCAAGATGAATGGCACTCTGGCTGTCACTGTACAACCTGATATCCTTCTGCTTCTTACCCAATTCCTCCATAAACCTCTGCATCCAAATCATCTCTTTACTAGCCTATGTAACAGCAACATACTCTGCTTCTATTGTTGAAAGTGCAACTCCCTTCTGCAGTTTCAAAATCCAACTTACTGCTGTTCCACCTATAGTAAACACATACCCTGTGGTGCTCCTCCTGCTATCCTTATCACCTGCCATATTTACATCAACATATCCCTGTAGAACAGTTTCTGAACCTCCAAAACATAATGCCTGAGAGGTAGTACCTCTCAAATACCTGACAATCCACTGTACTTCCTTCCAATGTTCTTTACCTGGATTGTTCATATATCTACTCACAACTCCCACTGCTTGTGCACACCATTGCATACATCAAGTTGCCAACTGCTGATTGATAGGGAATCTTGGACATGTAATCTGTCTCTTCCTATGTCTTGGGACACATTTCCTTACTTTGATTGAAATGGCTGGCCAAAGGTGTACTTACTGGTTTTGCATTCTGCATTATGAACCTCTCCAACACCTTTTGTATGTACTCACTCTGAGACAATGTCAATTTGCGATTTTTCCTGTCTCTTGTTATTCTCATACCAAGGATTTGCTTTGCAGCACCCAAATCCTTCATCGCAAATGAATTAGCTAGCTTCCTTTTGAGTACATTTATATCCTGCATGTTAGACCCTTCAACAAGCATGTCATCCACATACAATAACAAGATAATATATCTTTCATTGTCTAGCTTCTTGAAATAAACACAGTGGTCAAAATGACATCTACTATAACCTTGTTCTGTCATAAACCTGTCAAATTTTAAATACCACTACCTTGGAGCTTGCTTCAAGCCATACAAACTCTTTTTCAACCTGCATACCAAGTTCTCCTTACCTTTGACCTCATACCCTTGTGGCTGCTGCATATATATCTCTTCCTTCAAATCCCCATGGAGAAAGGTTGTTCTTACATCTAACTATTCAAGATGCAAATCTTCTACCACCACTAGACTTAAGATAGTCCTAATTGAAGTCATCTTAACAACAGTAGAAAATATTTCATCAAAATCAATACCTTTCTTCTGTGCAAACCCCTTTACAATAAGTCTGGCCTTGTACCGCTTCTTCCCTCCTTTTTCTTCCTTCAACCTGTAAATCCATTTGTTTTGCAATGCTCTTTTACTGGTAGGAAACTAAACCAGATCCCAAGTCTAGTTTCCTACCAATGAGTCCATCTCCTCATTCATGCCTTGCTCCCACTTCTTTCTAGTTTCCACCTGCATTGCTTCTTCATAACATTCTGGTTCACCAGCATTAGTCATCAACAAATAATACATTGACGGAGAGTACCATTCAAGGAGTCTACTTAACCTGGTAGATCTTCTTGGAGTTGTAGGAGTTTTAGGTACTTGCTGCTGTTCTTGATTTTCTGGCACCTTTGGAACTTCATTTTCTTGAATTTCATCATGTACTGTGTACTCTGTGTTTTCCTTTTCCTATTTATTTCCTTGCAACTGATCTTTATACATGACCTTTTCATTGAATATGACATCTCTACTTCTAATGATTTTGTGATTTTTATAATCCCATCAACGATAACCAAAATCATCAACCCCATACCCAATAAAGGTACATTTCTTGGATTTAGCTTCAAGCTCTGTTCTATTTTCTTTATCAATATGGACAAATGCTTCACAACTAAACGTTCTCAGAAATGAGTAGTTTACCTTTTTATTTGTCCATGCCTCCTCTGGAATACCACCATCCAAAGCACTCGAAGGTCCTCTATTTATTAAATAAACAGCAGTATTTACAGCATCCACCCAAAATTGTAAGGGAAACCCTACATGTAGTCTCATACACCTTGCACTCTCTATGATCGTTCTGTTCATCCTTTCTGATACACCATTTTCTTGTGGTGTTTCTGGGACTGTCTTCTCTCTACGAATCCCATGGTATGAACAGTAACTATCAAACTCCTTGCCACAGTACTCACCTCCATTATCAAATATGAGACCCTTCAACCTTTTTTCTGTCTCATTCTCAACCAAAGCTTTCCACTTCTTAAAAGTAGCAAACACATCAGATTTATGTCTAATGCAATAAACCCAAGTTTTCTTAGTTGCATCATCAATAAATGTAACATAATAATGAGAGCCACCAATAGATTGTACCTGATCCAGTCCCCATACATCTGTATGCACAAGCTCTAACTTTTCATTCTTCTTCTGTTTCCCAACCCTAAGAAATATGACTCTCTTCTGTTTTTCATAAACACAGTTTTCACAGAATTCCAAATTTACCTGCTTCAAATCTGGTAGCAACTTCCTTTAGTGGAGAATCTGCATCCCCTTCTCACTCATGTGGCCAAGCCTATGATGCCACAATGTTGTATCCGTTCCTGTGGAAGCTAAAGAGATAAAATGGTCACTATTATGAGGACATAAATACAACATACCTACCGTGTCTCCTTTTGCTATCACAATTGATCCTTTAGTGATCTTCCACCACTTTTCTCCGAACATAGATAGACAGTCGCCATCTCCCAACTGCCCTGTCGAGATCAGATTTCTTTTCATATTAGGAATATGCCTAACACCTTTCAACGGCCAATCAGTTCCATTCTTAACTTTTATCCATATCTTACCCATTCCAACAATTTTACATGGCTCATCATCACCCAATAAAACATGTCCAAAATCGCCTGGAACATAATCATGAAAATATTTCCTATGGGGTGTAGCATGACATGAAGCCCCTAAATCTACTACCCAATAATCACTTGTATTATCTAATGCAAGAATCAAAGCATCTTGTAACAGATCACCTGCTACATTTGCTTCTTGGGTAATTTCCTTCTGTGCATCTCATTTCTTCTTTAGAGATCTGTAGTCTTTCTTCATATGTCCTTTCTTTCCACAGTTCCAGCACTCTATTTTTCCCAGTCTGGACTTGGATCTTCCCATTTTAGACTTCCCACGATTACCTTGGCTCTTTCTTCTCTCCTTTTGTCTTCCCCTGGTCTCCATGGTCAGCATTACCTGATGTCTCACCTGTGCTTTTTCTTCGCATTTCCTCGCTAAGAATAACACCAATAACATCATCAAATTTCAAGGTTTTTGAACCAGAGACAGAGTTACTTACAGCCATGACCAAGCTATTCCAACATTCTAGCAATGAACACAAGATTAGAAGAGCCCCACCCTCATCATCAAAGTTCACACTTACAGAACTTAGTTGATTTGTAACCGTGTTAAAGACATTTAAATGATGAGTAATAGATCCACCTTCAGAAATCTTCATATTAAATAAACGCTTCATTAGAAATACCTTGTTGGAGGTCGAGGGTTTTTCATACAGCTTACCCAATGCGCTCATCAACCCCTCTATTGTCGTTTCTTTTGAGATATTGAAAGCCACCGACGAAGCCAGGCTCAATTGTATTGTTCCCAGAGCCTTTCTCTCAAGAACCTCCCATTCTTCATCGTTCATGGCCGCTGGCTACTTTGCTTTCCCTCCCAATGGTAGGAATAGATCCTTCTGGTACAGATAGTCCTCCATTTGCATCTTCCATAACTGAAATTTTTTGGCCGTTAAACTTCTCGACCTTAAACTTTCCTTCTTCCACCATTGCTCCCACTCGAACCAGAAACCCTAGCTTCCTGTGGGTTTATTTTCCAAATAGACCTTTGGCTCTGATACCAATTGTTAGAAAAATAGGATTGCAGAGCAATAACAATAAACATAAATGCTAATATAATCACACACACATTACAAGAGAGACACAGATATATTGTGGTTCACCTGACTTGGGCTACGTCCACACTGAAGTTGCCATTCCTTGTTATTATTCCATCCAGCAAAGTAATGGGATACAACCTGCAGCACAACCGCTGCACTTCCTCTTCACTGTCTCACAGTCTCTCTTCTGATCTCAGAGATCTTTACAATGCATAAAACCTAATACATCAACCCTAGCCATATTACAATGTCTTTCTTTTATAAGGGAAATAAATGGGAAATACCATGGGTTACCCAAAACCACGAGCTCGCTAGCCCCCGCACCCCCCAGTCGGGGGAGTGGACACTCCCCCGGAACCCCCTAAGGTTGTGCCGGAATCATAACCAAACCTGGGGTATGGACATGGTTGAATAATAATATCTCTGAATTTGGAGATTGGGCTCCACAACCAACACAATATACTTAATATGATTACTTCAATCTTTGTATATTTTATATCATACATTGGATCCCTCTTGTTTAAAGCGCTATAGTTATTTGTTAATCTTTTTTTCCATCCTAAAAAATTATTGGTAATAAAAAAATTCCTTATCATATAATATGGCCTTTAAACTTTCCTTCTATTTTTTTTTTATTTCTAAAAAAATCTAGCTCTCCAAATAAGTTTTATTTTGATTTTCAAAATATATATTTTTATTAAATAGTCTTCTAATAGCTATGACACACAAATGGAAAGAGCATACCAATCATTTGTATATATCCACTATTTTATGTATGTCATAAGTGAGTGATTTTGGAAATATTTGTTTCTAGTTCAAAGATGTTACTCTAAGACTTGAACATTATAATCATGGATTTGATAGGTTTCAAAATATTTTTTACATTATTAATCCATAAATCCCTTTTCTTCACTCAATTTTGTTATATATTACTCTTTGTCTATTAAAATAAAAGTAAAACATGATCCAAATTTAAGGACAATATTGTTATGATAACTGAGACGTGAAAGTGTTTATCTATTCCTCCCCGAATTGAATTGACCATGATCCTCTAGTTTATTATTTGGGATGGTGAGAATCTTCGACCAACCTTTCATTTTTGTTTCAACTTCGAGTATTTATTTGTTAAAATGTTGACTTTCTTATCCAAATTCTTATTTTAGTTTTTATTTATAGCATTTATTTTGTTACATTATCAACTTCCTATTTTAAATATTTTATCCTAAGTTTCATGTTTTTTATTTATTTTTTTATATATGGTCTCAAATTGTAGGTAGGTAGATGGTGTAACAAGTGGCTATTTATTTTGTGTGGATATGAATATTACTATCTTAAAAAATAGGTTTGTCAAATTTTTATCTTAAAAGTAGTGAAGTGCTCTATACTTAATATAGATTAGATAATATAAAAAAAATGGGTAATGTTAATGTGGAAACTATACTATAAATTTAAAAAAAAGATTAGTAATGGTAATGTGGAAACTATAACCTATATGAAAAAATAATAACATGTTAGCTCATATTATTAAAAAATTAAAACCATCATAAATCCATTTAAACTTAAAAATTTACAACTTTAAAAATTGGATATTGTAAATCCCCATAAGATGCATATTGAAACTTTTTTTTTACTTTGAAAAAAACCCATAATATTATTGGAAAATATTACATTTTTCAGATGCTAATCAACATTCCATTTAATGTCATAGCCATCAAGGCATCGTTTGTGTTACCATACTTTACATCAAGTATATTCATACTTTTGACATCAAGTATTTTCATACTTCATATTTGTAATTTCAAAGTCAAAAAACAAGAATTGGTATCCCATGCTTCCATCGACTACATTAGATAGTTCTATAAAAAGTATATTCATACTTTTGACATCAAGTATTTTCAGATTTCAGATTTGTAACATCAAAAAAACTAGAATTGTTATCACATGCTTCCATCAACTGCATTACACAGTTCTATAGCCTTTTCAATAAAAAAAAGTAATACAAGATCCAAAGTTTTCTCAAACAAGTATCTTCTAGTGTCTAGAATTAATGTTGTATCAAGGAATAGTACAAAACTCATACCAAATTCCTGTTCTAATAAAATCTGGATATCATCCCATCATTTTGCAATATTTGCCACACACCATTTTCCAAAGTTAAGCCAACCATGGAGAGCTTTCCTGTTTCAGTGGTAAGTTCCCTGTAAATATGCTTGTATTTGATTTCATCAAAATGTGTACTGGTTCTACGAGTCTCCTCCAGCAAAGTTAACAAGTAAAGGCTCTAGCGTTGAGATTCCCCCTTCATCCAGTTAATGATTAGTTGGGAATCCCAAAAAATAAATAGCTTTTAATTCCATTCTCTTTTCCTAGTCTAAGTGTAAGCTAGAGAGACATTAATTTAGAGAATTTGTTTGTTCCAGATCCAATTCCTACACTAAATATGATTAAATGGTATTCATAAATGTGTAGTGCACCTCCTACTCCACATAGTTTCTCCCTGCTAGTTTGCGCAGCTCCATTAAAGAAGGATCTTGGATAGAAATTTAAGTCCACCTCCGGAATCATTCTCATTTTAATTTATTTTTATTTTGATTAGGAAAACAATTGATCATGCAAATACTCTATTTTACACAATAAGAAAGGGAAATTCTAAATTTTCAAATAAAATTAAATTTCTTACCCTCCAAATTTGCCAATTAATAATTCAAGGTAGTGCTTTATAATCCTCCACTGCTAGGTTGGTGTACCATGTTTTAAAGCATACTTCCACTGTATCTCCTTGCCAAATATTATATAGACCAATTTCTTTCTCGATTCCCTTCGAGACCATCTTGGTATAATCATAGTTTATAGCTAAATGCTCATTTGTTTCCTCGTATATCTTGCATAAGAAGCATCTTCTAAGTCCTGACCAACTTCTATTCTGCAAATGATCCCATGTTAGTGCCTTATATGATAAGAGGTGCCAAAAATAAATTTTGGATTTCATTGGCACTGTAATTTCCATAATATATTCCACCACCCTCTCGGTTTATCTCGCAAATATTTAATTGAGAGAGTCTTGTACCCTAACTTTGGAGTATACATGCCATTTGTTAAAGGGGTCCAAACTAGCTTGTCCATACTATAAAGAATTTTTATGTGATTTTCTTTTAATTTCCCAATATACTCCTTCCAACATTTTTTTCCTCCCATTCAAAATCCAACTGTTCTGTTGAGATCCAATCTTATGTATAATATGAAGTTCCCATTATATTTCTGATTTTGTTTAGCACCCTGTAGCCATTATCATGAAGCTTTTGTATCATTCCTAAAGGGATTAAATGGGAATTCCCAATTCCTATCCAAGGGACAACCCCCAATCTAACCTTCATTCTAGACCCCACTTTCCAAGAAATCCCATCCCCTATCAAAAAGAAATCTTGGACTGATGCCCTCGAAATAGCAGACATGCTCTGAGTGGATTTCAAAGGATTTCTGATCTAGTCCTCTAACAAGGAAGGATTTATATATTTCTATAATATCACCTTTACCCATAATCCTTTACCTTCTAATAATCTCGAGTTACTTTTAGCTACTAAGGACATGGAGAACGGGATCAATTTTTTTACTCCCCATCTTTCCATGTCTTTAGGCAAATAAATTTCCTTCCAATTTACCCAGAGTCTTTCTTTATTCTTCGATTTGGCCGACCAAAAGAATCACATTAATAGTGATGAAATCTTATTCAAAACTCCTTTAGGTATCTAGGATAAAGAGAAATAGATTGGTATGGTTGTTAGCACCACATTATTAATATCAAATTGCCCCCTTTCGAGAGCCATTGATGGCTCCAGTTGTTAATTCTCCTTTAACATTTTCTTTTAGACATTCCCAATATTTTAAACCGTATGTCAAGGCCTTTAGGTTAAAGCCAATATATTTCAGGCCTTGTTCCAGTTATACTCCTTTGAAGACAATAATAGAACTAAAATTTCCCAAGTTCTCCTCTTCTAATCCTTCTCCAAGAAATAGAAAATTTTCATTATTTAACTTCATCCCTGAAGCCTTACAGAAAAACAGGATGATATCATTAAGATTTTCCAATTCTCTTAAATTTCCTTCAATGGAAATTAGAACGTCATCTAGAAATAGTAGATGAGTAAGAGATAACTGATTACCCATTTGAATTCCTTTGAACCTTCCAATACCTTTTGCATGTAGCAAAACCCTACTGAGACCTTCAACAAATAAAATGAAAAATAAAGATGAGAGTGGGAATCCATGCCTTAGACCTCTTCTAGGTTGGAAGAATTATGAAGCTTTGCCATTAATCAATACTGCAAAAGGAACTGAAGTCACACAACTTAGTATCCAATTACTAAACAAATTACAGAAGCCAACCTGAGTTAAGATCATCGTAAGGTATGGCCAGCTCACACAATCATAGGCATTAGAGAGATTTATTTTTATAACTGTCGCCTTTAAATTCATTTGTCTAATTGTATGCATGCCTTCTTGTGCCACTCCAACAGCTTCATGTATTTGTCTTCTTGGAAGAAACCCAAACTGTCATCTGAGATATTAGAAGCTAATAAGTTCTTTATTTTTCTTTCAATGATTTTAGCTATCATTTTATATATGCTATTATATAATGCTATGGGTCTAAACTCATCAAAATAGTCAATGTAATCAAATTTCTGGATAAGAAGAGATAAACGTGGTATTGAATGCCCCCAAAATTATCCCATTTTTTCTAGTTTCCTCTATTACTCTCATTAGTTCTACTCGCACAGTATCAAGGATCCCCAAAAATTACTCGATAGGGAGACCATCAAGGCCCAGTATTTTTTCTTTCTTTAGGTTTTACATAGCTTCTTCCAATTAAGAATTTGTGACTTCCTGTAGGAGTTCTCTATTTTCCTCCTCCTTGAAAAAAATAGGGTATAACTGAGTTATTTTGGTTACTTCATCTACTAGGAGAGCCTCTTCTTTGTACAATTTCCCAGAGTGGTTAACCCTTGCTGCTACCAATTCATCAAAATTGCTTATAGATTCTCATGTATCATTCTTTAGTCTCCATGTAATGTCTCTCAAAAATACACATTAAATTTTTTTTTTATAGGGGCCTAATCTGTCGTAAATTAAATGAACATATAAATTAACTTCAACACTGGTTAATTATTGATATTCTCACTTATTTGCGTCTTGTATGGTTGGCTACTTAGTTATTCTAAATGTATATTGTTTTGGACTGTTTCCTTTCGCTTGTCTTCCAAATGGTCTGTATAGGATTATTTAGAGTGATAACCTGACATAACATCTAACTCACTGCCTAAGTTTACTTAGCTTATTTTAATCTAATTAAAATAAGCTACTATGCTCTATTGTTGGGTTTGTTCTGACTCAAAGCTACTCTAATTTATGGGTTTCTCCTTTATTTTTGAAGTGTGCATGGATGTGAAGAATATGGGTTTTAACATGTTTAATGTCCGTGATTGTGTTAATGCCTAAGGGATTCGATTCTTGGTCAAACGCTTGCATGTGACCTTGTCTGTTTGTGTTTGTTGTTTTTGGTTCTACGAGATTCGATCCCTAGTCGAACGCTTGAGAATGACCTGTCTGCATATGAAATGGGAATTTTGATGTTATGGAATTCGATCTCTAGTCAAATGTTGGGAGTGTGACCCTGTCTGTGTGCGAATTGGAATTCAATCTTACGAGACTCGATACCTGGTCAAATTCTAGAAGCGTGATCCTGACTGTGTGTGAATTGAAATCTATCTTTACAGGATTCGATCCCTGGTCAAACGATGGAAGTGTGACCCTAACTGTGTGTGAATTGAAATCGATCTTTACAGGATTCGATCCCTGGTCAAACGTTGGAACTGTGACCCTGACTGTGTGTGAATTGCATAATTTTACGATTTAGCATGAATCCACCTTGTGTTTCGATTTTTTACTAAGGAGAGTTTACTCTCGGTCTGTTTTGTGCAAAGGGTAACAAAATGTTGGATTTCTATTTGATGTATAAGATATGTGATGTTTTAACGAAAATAATAGTTTGATTTGTAAGATTTAGTGTAGCTTGATCATTTATATGGTTATGATGGTTTCTATATTTAATATATATAATTTATAAGTATATATTAAATATCCTATTTTTGATTTGTAAGATTTAGTGTAGTTTGATCATTTATATGGTTATGATGGTTTCTATATTTAATATATATAATTTATAAGTATATATTAAATATCCTATTTCGAGTTTAGGGACTTGGTCTCGGAATCCAGTTTTAGGATTCTCTCTCTATTAATGAAGGATGGAAGTTTTCTCCTAAGATATGATATATAACTATGGTATGGGATTTTAAATACTAATTTGGAATTAAGAGATAACGAATGTATCGTGGCTAATTAATTATGCCAATGATTATATGCATGTCCTATAAACAATGATGATAGCCTATAAAATAAATATGCATGACTAATATTTGAAATCATAATATTTACCAGAATTTATTTCTACAAAAATATATTAAATCTACTGAAGAACCTAATCTAATTTTTATGAGCATATCTATCATATTTATATTAAATCACAACAAATAGATTTTAACAAGAATATTGCATGAACACAATATAAAGAGAAACGATTCATATCTATAAAAATATAAGCCTTGAATGAACAATAATAATATGAATATACTTATCAGTCATTTATTTGCTTTCTGGTTGACTTGAAAACTGCCATGTTCCACCCAACCGTAGACCTCAAACCATTCCTGTTTTGTTAAACAGGTCACCCCCGAGCCAGACCGAGCATGACAAGAACTAGAAGGCCTAGGGTAAATTTGTTATCTTCTTTACTAACAACAAAGTAGTCACAAGGTCCGTTTACCATCCATTTGTGTGGATCTTGTAAAATAATTTCCCCTAATATTCCCACAGTCCTCTATCTAAGACACACCAAATATCATACAATTTGGTAATCTGAGCACTCAAACACCCACGACTGAGCCCTCCAGTAAACTTGGAAACACTTTCCCCTTGCTGTAATGTCCCTTGTTAGGAATTTTATTAAAATTGCAATTTTCCACTTTTTTCCCCTAGTTCGACCTTTGACTAGTTTTGATCTCTAGGTCCCAAATTTGCCCCAAATGATCCCAAATATTCCGAGAAAGTGTATGAATGATATTATAACATAAATATGTGTTTTAGGGATTCCTTTGGACCTTTAAAATACTTTTGCAAATCGTCTTTCAATTCTGATCAATGTAGGTAACTTTACTAGTGATTTCCCTTTGACTAGTATTGGTCTCTAGGTCTCAAATTGACTCCAAATGCCTTCAAATCTTCAAGGAAGGTGTATGAATGATATTAGGAATTGAATATGATGTTCAGGGATAACATATGGCCACCAAAAGACCTCTGCAAACTCTCTTAAGATTCTGGACCAAGTATGCAATTTTACTAGTAATTTGGGGTTCAAATCCCCCTAAGGTAAGTACTGAAAATGGCTTCCCAAATGCCTCCAAACCCACTCAAATTTATGAATAGAGGTATGTAATGTGTTAAGTATGTTATTAAGGTCTCATATGCACCATTAATGGTTTATTACAACTGTTCTCACCCTCTCCCATTCAACTGCAAAAATCACCAATTCGACCCTTGGGGAAATCGCACTATTTCTTCTCCCAGTGCAATTAAACTGAGTAAAAATACTTCAAATGCTCAAGTAAAGTACATTAACTTGTAAAATACATCCATGGCAGTCCATTAATCACAAATGCATCATAGAATCATCCATTCATTGGAAATCATCATCAATACATTGGTTCACAACAAGGTAGTGGGGAAATGGCATTGTTCTTCCATTAAAAATGAGATTTATACATTTCTACTTGGAATTTCGACCTGAAACTTTCTGGAGATGAAGAACAGAGTATTTAATTCATATTAGAAAATAAATGGGGCATTAGAATCTCCCCCAAAGAGTACAATAGCTCACCAAAAACGCCCTCCCTCAAGGATCAAGAATATGCCATCAAAACTGGAAATGGTTGAAGGAGTGAGATGCAATAGAAGAAACCATGAGCTGCCCTATAGCTTACACCTGCAAATAAAGACTCCATTAAAGCTCCAAATGAAAGGTCTGAATGGCCTTTCCAATTACCAACTTGGATGGGAATCTTTCACCCTCGAAATTGGCTAAGGCAAGAAACTAGTCATCCACTAGCTCTCCCTCTTCACAAATGCAATTGCAAATTCTACAAATGATCAAAAGCTGGTTTCATTCTTTGTTATTGACATTTATAAACTTCTAATGTCCTCCATGGGTCGAATTCCTTCCAAGAGACTCATGCCAACTCATGTTGGGAAGAGATTCCAAAGAACGCCACTTGTACAACAATTCCTAGTCTCCCACTTCCACCAAATCACATGTGGAAGCATCTTAGCTTCCCTAACACCCTTGAGCACCCTCTTGGAGTCTATTTTTAGCCCTGACATGTCATATATGTCATATGTCAGCCTTCAGGTCTGAATTGTGTCATAGGTGTCATAGCATCTTCATCATTGTTGTCATAGAGCTAGGGAATCTAGCCCAAGTGTCTCACTAGCTCCAAATTGCCTCTTCCTCTTCCATGGGAGTTACTCTTCCTCTATATTTCGACCTTGGATGATTCATTCCATGAATAATACCTTTTGGAATCCCCCAATTATGTTACCATTCACCTTGAATTCGAATTGGTGAGAGAATGATGCCAAGTGTAGTGGGAAAATCTAGCCATATGTGGGTCCCACTTCCTCCATGTGTCTTCATGATGAAATGCCACTTTGATTTTCACTTTTATATATTTATTTGGCTCCTTTATTAAATATTTATGCCATTCTAATGTTCAAACATCATTTATTATCCCCATTATTCCAAATCCCAAAGCTTCCACCCCAAACCTAGGAAACTAGTAATTTTCCTCCTTTGCAATTATTTGACCTTTAGCATCAATTTGACAAACTCTAATGAATAGGGCCAATGTGATTAGGCCATTGTGACCCAATACCAAATTTGAGACATGACAAATCCTCCCTTCCCAATATTGCTTGTCCTCAAGCAATTTTAAACGTGGGTGTTGAAGAACCTGCTTTCTATATAATTCTTTGAAGTTGCCATTGAATTGCCCAACCTTGAGTCTTTGAGTTTCCATGAAGATTTTAGAGAGGAACCACCATGCTTGCTGCTGCACTACTCTGATTAAAATCATTTTATTAAGTGGGGAATCCATCTCCCTTACTGCTTGCTTCCCCAAAAAATATGAAACCAATGAGATAAAAATTATTCCAGGGTCCCATTGCTTGTATTGCACCCCAACAATTAAGAGTGCTCTCCAACCCACACCATTAGATAAGAGGATTCCTAGATCCCATTTTCTTGTATGCATTCTTCCAAACATCATGAGTACAAAATATATATCATCAAAGTGCATAACAACATAATGAAAATGTACATCAAGAAGATGCTTCATCAAAGAATCATGAAAGTGTTTATACCTCCAAGTAAGTAGACCACCATTTGCTAGGTGCATACAATCTTCAAGTGACCATTCAAATCTGATCCAATGACATAGGTGAGGATCCCATCTCCGATAGTGCTGCTCCAAAAGAACGTGATATGCATCAAAATATTCAGCCATGCATTCTTTCATCCAAGAAGTGAATGAAGAATCTCCACTAAAATCTGAACCAAATAATGAGCAGGAAACACAAGGAGACTTCAAAGGACTCAAAGAAGTCTCATCCATACATCCATGAGGATATGTATCATCATAAGGTAAAGCAATATGCTGCTGCAATTCTAAATAATGAGGTGCTCTATTCATGTCATCATCAAAAGGAGAGGTAGGAGTTTCATACCCCTCATGTGGCACCACTAGAAAAAAACCTTTCACCCAATTTTCATCCCAAAGTGATGTGGTTGGAAAAGAAGTGTGGGGTGAGGAATTATGAACCAACTTTAATTCTTTACAACTCTTACCCATTGAAATATTTAATCCATCTTCTCCATAATTGGTTGGTCCAACTATTGTGAGATCATGTACCTCTTCCAAGGCTTTGCAACTCTCTCCATGAGGCAACTCATAATCCCTTTGAACAAGGACAAGTGCTTGTCCTTCTTCTTGTTTTAGTGTAGCATCTTCAAGAACCTACATATCAACATGTACCTCATGTTCCACAATTACATTAGGTTCCTCTTTTGTGGCATAAATTGTTTCATCCTTTTCCTTGAAAAGAGAACCATTGCTCATTATTTTTCCTGAGTTGCTTCCAAGTTCACTAAGCAACAATTTGAACTCTTGAAAGTATTGCCTCCACTTGTCTTCAAAGGAAGGTTCCAATAATTTTCTAAACTCCTCATTCTCCTTTGAGGTTCCTTTCTCATCCTTACTCATGGTGACCAATGAATGCACTTCTTCTCCTATTTATTCCCTTTCACCAAAGTACATCCAGTTTCAGTTTCTAAGGGTGGTGGATTATTTCTTTGACTCCTGGTCTTCATTAATGTTCTACCACATTAGGTGCCAATACCATGCTCTGATACCACTATAATGTCCCTTGTTAGGAATTTTATTAAAATTGCAATTTTCCACTTTTTTCCCCTAGTTCGACCTTTGACTAGTTTTGATCTCTAGGTCCCAAATTTGCCCCAAATGATCCCAAATATTCTGAGAAGGTGTATGAATGATATTATAACAGAAATATGTGTTTTAGGGATTCCTTTGGACCTTTAAAATACTTCTGCAAATCCTCTTTCAATTCTGATCAATGTAGGTAACTTTACTAGTGATTTCCCTTTGACTAGTATTGGTCTCTAGGTCTCAAATTGACTCCAAATGCCTTCAAATATTCAAGGAAGGTGTATGAATGATATTAGGAATTTAATATGATGTTCAGTGATAACATATGGCCACCAAAAGGCCTCTCCAAACTCTCTTAAGATTCTAGACTAAGTATGCAATTTTACTAGTAATTTGGGGTTCAAATCCCCCTAAGGTAAGTACTGAAAATGGCTTCCCAAATGCCTCCAAACCCACTCAAATTTATGAAAAGAGGTATGTAATGTGTTAAGTATGTTATTAAGGTCTCATATGCACCATTAATGGTTTATTACAACTGTTCTCACCCTCTCCCATTCAACTGCAAAAATCACCAATTCGACCCTTGGGGAAATCGCACTATTTCTTCTCCCAATGCAATTAAACTGAGTAAAAATACTTCAAATGTTCAAGTACAGTACATGAACTTGTAAAATACATCCATGTCAGTCCATTAATCACAAATGCATCATATAATCATCCATTCATTCGAAATCATCATCAATACATTGGTTCACAACAAGGTAGTGGGGAAATGGCTTTGTTCTTCCATTAAAAATGAGATTTATACATTTCTACTTGGAATTTCGACCTGAAACTTTCTGGAGATGAACAACAGAGTATTTAATTCATATTAGAAAATAAATGGGGCATTAGAAGTTCCCCCAAAGAGTACAATAGCTCACCAAAAATGCCCTCCCTCAAGGATCAAGAATATGCCATCAAAACTGGAAATGGTTGAAGGAGTGAGATGCAATAGAAGAAACCATGAGCTGCCCTGTAGCTTACACCTGCAAATAAAGACTCCATTAAAGCTCCAAATGAAAGGTCTGAATGGCCTTTCCAATTACCAACTTGGATGGGAATCTTTCACCCTCGAAATTGGCTAAGGCAAGAAACTAGTCATCCACTAGCTCTCCCTCTTCACAAATGCAATTGCAAATTCTACAAATGATCAAAATCTGGTTTCATTCTTTGTTATTGACATTTATAAACTTCTAATGTCCTCCATCGGTCGAATTCCTTCCAAGAGACTCATGCCAACTCATGTTGGGAAGAGATTCCAAAGAACGCCACTTGTACAACAATTCCTAGTCTCCCACTTCCACCAAATAACATGTGGAAGCATCTTAGCTGCCCTAACACCCTTGAGCGCCCTCTTGGAGTCTATTTTTAGCCCTGACATGTCATATATGTCATATGTCAGCCTTCAGGTCTGAATTGTGTCATAGGTGTCATAGCATCTTCATCATTGTTGTCATAGAGCTAGGGAATCTAGCCCAAGTGTCTCACTAGCTCCAAATTGCCTCTTCCTCTTCCATGGGAGTTACTCTTCCTCTATATTTCGACCTTGGATGATTCATTCCATGAATAATACCTTTTGGAATCCCCCAAGTATGTTACCATTCACCTTGAATTCGAATTTGTGAGAGAATGATGCCAAGTGTAGTGGGGAAATCTAGCCATATGTGGGTCCCACTTCCTCCATGTGTCTTCATGATGAAATGCCACTTTGATTTTCACTTGTATATATTTATTTGGCTCCTTTATTAAATATTTATGCCATTCTAATGTTCAAACATCATTTATTATCCCCATTACCCCAAATCCCAAAGCTTCCACCCCAAACCTAGGAAACTAGTAATTTTCCTCCTTGGCAATTATTTGACCTTTAGCATCAATTTGAAAAACTCTAATGAATAGGGCCAATGTGATTAGGCCATTGTGACCCAATACCAAATTTGGGACATGACACTTGCCATGCTTTATCTCTGCTACTTATAAGATTTTATGAGGAAAGGCTTCTAGGAATTAGGTTTAAACCACTCAATTTAGTTGTTAGACACGCTCATTGTTCTATTTTTATCTTTAATTAATAATTTATTTTATTTTTTACTGTCACAATTTGTTTTATCTTTATTTAATAAAAGTAGGATTTTTACTCATCCTAACATCTAGTTGATCTTATTTATCAGCTACTCGACCATTCTAAACTCTTGCATGCTCGATTCTTCTTTGAGTGGCATTCCCAGTTAGTTTAAAAGAATAAAGTAGATAATTTAGTTTAATAATAATTCAATGGATTACTAATGCTCCATAGCTCTCAGCTCAACATCAGTTAATCACCACGAGTCTAAGTGCTCCAGAGAATTACTGCTCAACACTCACTCAACTAATAGTGCTCTAGAGTTCACTTTCTCAACACTATTAAATCAATGGTCCGGTTTCTCCAAAGATTATTCTCAACACCAGTTAAATCAATAATCCTAGTGCTCCATAGCTTATGCTCAATACCAGTTAACTATTACAAATAGTATAGATGCTCCAGAGCTCACTCGATCAACATCTTTGATTAAGGCAATATTAAAATTATTTTTAGGTTCTATTCATAGCTCACTTGCTCAACACCCAAATAAACAGTCTAGGTGCTCTAGAGTTCATTTTCTCAACACCTGTCAAAAGGAATTAGATTTTTAGAGAAATAAACATAAAATAAAAGTAATCTTTTCTTGGGATATTACACTCGATATAGTATTTATACTCTTACGGTAATTTTCATATTTATGAAAGAACATCGTAATATCAGCCCCCTTAGTCATCCATATTGCCCTGCTTTTGATTCCTCGTTCTACTTCCCTATTCAATAGTATAAATCTCCTTTTTTGTTCTAGATCTAGAATTTCATTTCGGGCTTCCTCATTGATGAAACCAAAACCATCAGATTCAATTAAATCTTGAGCTAAACTAGTCTCAATATCATTTAAATATTTTACCTCTTTCTGTTTCTTTTTGCAATCCCACTCTCCCATCACAAGTTTTGCTTGTTTCAGGTTCTTTGGAAGTTGGATTGCACTAGAATCTATCAATCATGAGTCATAAGGTTTCCATGCTAGTTTCAAGATCTAAATATAGTCTTCGTCCTCAATCCAAGTAGGGTTTAGTTTGAAGGGACTAGCAATTACTTTTTCCTCTAAATCAAGCGCCAAAAAAATAGGTTGATGATCAGAATTCCCTCCTTGTCCTACCCATTGTATGAACCTAGAGGTACTTTCGAGGATTTCCTCATAAATTAAAAACATGTCCAGCCTCTTTGCAATTCTTTCTTCTCCAACTCTTTGATTAGACTAAGTCGGGTTTAATATTAATAGGTTCTATGTCTATAAGTCCCTTATCCATCATTTTTTTCATGAAGAAACTTGAAAGTAGGTATGCCCTTACACTCAGACCCTCTTATCTCTAGGATTGTTCCTTACATTTACATAGCCCTTACCTTATCTTTGTTCATTTTTTCTTAAGTTTTATTTTACCATTTGTTATACTTCTATGATTAAATAGGATTAGGCTCATGTTCATATTTATGATTCAAAATGAAGTTTATTTTCTTGCTTCAAAAAAATTTCAAATGTTTGGAAAATTTAAAATGTATCAAATTTGATTTAAATATCAAACTGACAGCATGTGCAAATTTCTCGAATCTAAAAATTGGTGATTTGCATTGATTATAATTCGAAATGAATTATCCGCATACATGAATCTGGTACTTCATGAGGCGTGGCAGCTGGCTGCACTCAACACTTGGCAATATGATGGTAAATGAGTACTTCCTTCAGGTATCGAAATCAATAGAGTTGATGGACAAGAAAATGTAATTTCAAAGAAATTAACCCCGCAGGGTAGGGTTTTTATAGCATTTGTTACAGGTTCATTTTGAAGAACGATAAAAACATGGAGGGAACCTCACAGGTACAGGAGAAGTTTTCAAGAATAATGTGTCCAAAACAATATCACTTGGAGAATTCATGAAAGAAGATTTTTCTAGAAATGCCCTGTTTCGTCATTTTTTTTCAGCATAGATTGTGGCCAATAGAAGATGAATTTTGGAAAACTGAATGAGGTTTTTATTCCTAAGATATAGAAATACAAAAACCTATATCGCTTTTTACACAGCTACCAAGGATTGAAAGCTTCGAGCTCATCATTTCAGCCTATTTTTCTGAGTGCGGGTATTCCAGTATGAGTCATATTTTTGCAGAGCTGATTATGGACAGCTGGAGCTGAATTTTGAAAAATTGAAGGAGGTTTATCTTCGTAACATGTTTATTTATAATAACCTCTTTCATTTTTCTTACCGGTGTCATAGAGTGAGAGATTTGAATCCATTACTGAGTCCTATTTGTTTGGATTTCAGACTTTTTCTGTTTTGACACTTGTTTTTAGAATGCAGATTTCAAGCAAAGGGAAACGAATTTCAGGAAGTTGAGAGAGGTTGTTTCTCATAATAAACTGATACAAAAAAACCTCTCCCAGATTGTACACATCTATCAGGATTCAGGAGATACAAAGTCATAATTGTAGCTCAATTTTCAACAGTTTTAGTCCGTTTTTCATGGCAGACAATTCTAAAATTTATTGTAATCTCTGTTATCTTTAGAAATTCGACCTCCTAGGGAGGATTTCGACCTCAATATTTATATGAGGCATGATTGTAATATTTGGGAGTGGGGAGCAGGGGGCTCTTCTTCTGAAAACAAAGGGTTGGAACTAGAGGAACATGATAGAAGTTTGATTTTAAGGAGCTGTTTTCATGCAGATCTGTATGTACTTCTTATGTTAATTTTTGTAGAAGATGATTGTTATGAATTAAAAATATGATCCTTGAGCCATTTCTTTTTCAATTTATGAAGTGTATGCTTTTGGTACTCTGTCCATATGTGGTCTAAATTCCATGTTATGATTCTTCCAAATAGTATATAACTATGCCCTCATCATGAAATATATTTGAGCTTTTATATTCATAGCCTTAAGATCACAGTCTTTCTTTTGTTTCTATTCATATATTGAGATGTTATACTGTAACTGTCTTTTATTTCCTTTTAAATATTTTAAATAATTATGTTTTCTGCTTCCACCAAACAAAACTAAAATAGTCATTGTGTAGATGCCTTATTCCTACAACCAAGATCTCCTTAAGCTTGATCCCCTGTAGTCTAGGGTCAACTTTAGGGATAACATCTTTTGGCACCGTTGCCAGGGACGGAGAAACGAAAGTATATCTTCCCTGGGTGTTGACATTTTTATAGCTGGTTTTGAGAGGTGACAGAATCAGTACATTTGTTTACAGACTACATTCACTCGACAGTGAGAAAGTTATAGTGGCTTCAAAGCCGATTGGTACAAGAGGGAATCCTTCATCTCCTTTACATGAAGGAGTTTTTGATCCAGAAAAGATTATCAAGGAGGCTAGAAGGAAGTTAAATATTCCATCATTTAGTAACCCTCAGTTTTCCACTAATGATACAGATCTTGGATCTTCCTCTTCAAACCCTCTGAATAGCCAAGAAGAAAATAAATTGGATTTATCAGTTAACATTCCTGAAGTTGATGAATTAAATCCAACACAGGCTGGTGACATAGGGGCTGCAATATTCACCTGGTGACTCCACTGGTTTCAAAATGGTAGATTCCATTTCTGAGCGAGTTGCTTCATATACCAAGACAGCAGGATTTGAGGTAGATCCTGCTTTTCTTAAAAATTTCAAAGAATGGAAAGCTGATAATGATGAATGGGAGGAAGATTTATTTTCCTATTTAGATTCTTATAGCATTTCAAGTGAAGAAGATAAACTTAGTTTTTTGAAGAAGCTTCTGAAAACACTCGAGTTGGAATGTGAAATTTGGTTGACTCATAAAAATTCTCAAAATTTTTCTGAGATTAACATTTCTAATGGTTAGTATGAAGATATGTGCTTGGCTTTGAATGAAGAATTAAATATGCATATCTTAGAAAGTAAAAATTGGTTTTCAAATGATTGTGAAGGAGAAGGTTTTATGGAGATAGTGAGGTCAGAGTTTATCCAGAGGCAGCTTGCTTATCTTCAAGAAGAAACAGGGATATTTGATCAAAACATGGTCTTTAATAATTTTTATGATCCAGTGGCTGCTTATCTCAACATTTTTATCAATTCCAACTATTCAGTTTTGTTCAGCTGCAAATATGGATTTCAGATCCATGAAAAATTGCCTATCAGTTCTTCAATCTTTATTTTACAGCAGCATGTTTCAGGATTTCAATTGCTAATTTAGTTCTTAACTTGGTTCCATTGGAAATCGAGTTACACATGATCAGCTTGATCTTTGCAAGACTAGTGTAAATAAAGTGGATAAATAAGCTCATCTCAAGAGCATTCATCTTCTTTCAGTTCTCAGCAGTAGAACAGTTATCTGGTTTTCAATATGAATTTGGTTTTCCACAAACATAGTTTGATTTCAGTTTCCAGTACATGGATTTCAGTATACAGTTTGTTTCTAGTGGGTTTTATTTTTTATTATGATGTGTGGAGGAAGAAGTGAAAGATGGTCAAAAAAGAAGTATTTGTGGAGATAGGCTTGGACTGCACTAAAGATGGGAATCAACCATTTGATACATGTGAAATTATTTTTCAAAGTCCAACAGAACTTGCAGAAGTAGTTGGCATCATAAAAGTTCGACTTAGCATAGAAAATGGATTTTTCAGCAAAGATATCTGTTGAGCTATTTCAAAAAATTCTTAAATTTTTATCTTCAGAGGATCTTGTAACCCATGCTTTAGTTTACCAATATTTGAATCATAAATCATCATATATATGTCTATGGCGTCAGCTATATTATATGCGCTGGGGTTTGTCTTGCCCAAAAAAATTGCAGGGAATACTTCGATCTTCTGCATAGAAGCGATTATATATTGAACATGATGAAGGTGATATGATAATGCCTTCCTATGTGAAAATACAGGACAACTACATGTGTTTGATGATATATGCCAAAAAATTGTTTCAGATACATCTAGTGTGTACAGTCTATGGGCGATGTTTTGATATATGGTTTTCACCTTCAGAAGAGGAACAATATCTAGAGGCCAACAAGGTGATACTAACAAAGCAGCATGAATACATCAGCCCAATGGAATGGAAAAGGCACTTAATATTCGTGTTCATAAGGTCTTATAAGGAGGACCTTATCCCCAGGTGGAGCTAGATGTTATCTCTAGGATTGTTCCTTAGATTTACATAGCCCTTACCTTATCTTCGTTCATTTTTTCTTAAGTTTTATTTTACTATTTGTTATACTTCTATGATTAAATAGGATCAGGCTCATGTTCATATTTATGATTCAAATTGAAGTTTAATTTCTTGCTTCAAAAAACATTTCAAATCAATGGAAAATTTAAAATGTATCAAATTTGATTTAAATATCAAACTGACAACATGTGCAAATTTGCCGAATCTAAAAATTGGTGATTTGCATTGATTATAATTCGAAATGAATTATCTGCATACATGAATTTGGTACTTTCTGAGGCATGGCAGCTGGCTGCACTGAACACTTGGCAATATGATGGTAAATGAGTACTTCCTTCAGGTATCGAAATCAATAGAGTTGATGGACAGGAAAATGTAATTTCAAAGAAATTAACCTCGCAGGGTAGGGTTTTTATAGAATTTGTTACAGGTTCATTTTGAAGAAGGATAAAAACATGGAGGGAACCTCGCAGGTATAGGAGAAGTTTTCAAGAATAATGTGTCCAAAACAATATCACTTGGAGAATTTATGAAAGAAGATTTTTCTAGAAATGCCCTGTTTCGTCATTGTTTTTCAGCACAGATTATGGCCAATAGAAGATGAATTTTGAAAAACTGAATGAGGTTTTTATTCCTAATATATAGAACTACAAAAACCTATCTCACTTTTTACACATCTATCAAGGATTGAAAGATTTGAGCTCATCATTTCAGCCTATGTTTCTGAGTGCGGAAATTCCAGTATGAGTCATATTTTTGCAGAGCTGATTATGGACAGCTGGAGCTGAATTTTGAAGAATTGAAGGAGGTTTATATTAGTAACATATTTATCTATAATAACCTCTTTCATTTTTCTTACCGGTTTCATAGAGTGAGATATTCGAATCCATTACTGAGTCCTATTTGTTTGGATTTCAGACTTTTTCTGTTTTGACACTTGTTTTTAGAATGCAGATTTCAAGCAAAGGGAAACGAATTTCAGGAATTTGAGAGAGGTTTTTTCTCATAATAAACTGATACACAAAAAACTCTCCCAAATTGTACACAGTTGTCATGATTCAGGAGATACAAAGTCATAATTGTAGGCCAATTTTCAGCAGTTTTAGTCCATTTTTCATGCCAGAGAGTTCTAAAATTTATTGTAATCTCTGTTATCTTTAGAAATTCAACCTCCTACGGAGGATTTCGACCTCAATAGTTATATGAGGCATGATTGTAATATTTGGGAGTGGGGAGCAGGGGGCTCTTCTTCTGAAAAGAAAGGGTTGGAACTGGAGGAACATGATAGAAGTTTGATTTTAAGGAGTTGTTTCATGCAGATCTGTATGTATTTCTTATGTTAGTTTTTGCAGAAGATGACTATTATGAATTAAAAATATGATCTTTGAGCCATTTCTTTTTCAATTTATGAAGTGTATGCTTTTGGTACTCTGTCCATATGTGGTCTAAATTCCATGTTATGATTCTTCCAAATAGTATATAACTATGCCCTCATCATGAAATATATTTGAGATTTTATATTCATAGCCTTAAGATCACAGTCTTTCTTCTGTTTCTATTCATATATTGAGATGTTATATTGTACTTGTCTTTTATTTCCTTTTAAATATTTTAAATAATTATGTTTTTTTCTTCCACCAAACAAAACTGAAACAGTCATTATGTAGATGCCTTATTCCTACAACCAAGATCTCCTTAAGCTTGATCCCCTGTAGTCTAGGGTCAACTTTAGGGATAACATCTTTTGGCGCCGTTGCCGGGGACGGAGAAATGAAAGTATATCTTCCCTGGGTGTTGACATTTTTATAGTTGGTTTTGAGAGGTGACAGAATCAGTACATTTGTTTACAGACTACATTCACCTGACAGTCAGAAAGTTATAGTGGCTTCAAAGCCGATTGGTACAAGAGGGAATCCTTCATCTGCTTTACATGAAGGATTTTTTGATCCAGAAAAGATTATCAGGGAGGCTAGAAGGAAGTTAAATATTCCATCATTCAGTAACCCTCAGTTTTCCACTAATGATATAGATCTACCATCTTCCTCTTCAAACCCTGTGAACAGCCAAGAAGAAAATAAATTTGATTTATTAGTTAACATTCCTGAAGTTGATGAATTAAATCCAACACAGGCTGGTGACATAGGGGCTGCAATATTCACCTGGTGACTCCACTGGTTTCAAAATGGTAGATTCCGTTTCTGAGCGAGTTGCTTCATATACCAAGACAACAGGATTTGAGGTAGATCTTGCTTTTCTTAAAAAAATCAAAGAATGGAAAGCTGATAATGATGAATGGGAGGAAGATTTATTTTCCTATTTAGATTCTCATAACATTTCAAGTGAAGAAGATAAACTTAGTTTTTTGAAGAAGCTTCTGAAAACACTCGAGTTGGAATGTGAAATTTGGTTGACTCATAAAAATTCTCAAAATTTTTCTGAGATTAACATTTCTAATGGTTAGTATGAAGATATGTGCGTGGCTTTGAATGAAGAATTAAATCTGCATATCTTAGAAAGTAAAAAGTGGTTTTCAAATGATTGTGAAGGAGAAGGTTTTATGGAGATAGTGAGGTCAGAGTTTATCCAGAGGTAGCTTGCTTATCTTCAAGAAGATACAAGGATATCTGATCAAAACATGGTCTTTAATCATTTTTATGATCCAGCGGCCACTTATCTCGAGATTTTTATCAATTCTAACTATTCAGTTTTGTTCAGCTGCAAATATGGATTTCAGATCCATGAAAAATTGCCTATCAGTTCTTCAATCTTTATTTTACAGCAGCATGTTTCAGGATTTCAATTGCTAATTCAGTTCTTAACTTGGTTCCATTGGAAATCGAGTTACACATGATCAGCTTGATCTTTGCAAGACTAGTGTAAATAATGTGGATAAATAATATCATCTCAAGAGCATTCATCTTCTTTCAGTTCTCAGCAGTAGAACAGTTATCTGGTTTTCAATATGAATTTGGTTTTCCACAAACATAGTTTGATTTTAGTTTCCAGTACATGGATTTCAGTATACAGTTTGTTTCTAGTGGGTTTTATTTTTTATTATGATGTGTGGAGGAAGAAGTGAAAGATGGTCAAAAAGCAGTATTTGTGGAGATAGGCTTGGACTGCACTAAAGATGGGAATCAACCATTCGATATAGGTGAAATTCTTTTTCAAAGTCCAACAGAACTTGTAGAAGTAGTTGGCATCATAAAAGTTCAACTTAGCATAGAAAATGGATTTTTTAGCAAAGATATCTGTTCAGCTGTTTCAAAAAATTCTTAAATTTTTATTTTCAAAGGATCTTGTAACCCGTGCTTTAGTTTACCAGTATTTGAATTATGAATCATCATATAGATGTCTATGGTGTTAGCTATATTGTATGCGCCGGGGTTTGTCATGCCCAATAAAATTGCAGGGAATACTTCGATCTTCTGCATAGAAGCGATTATATATTGAACATGATGAAGGTAATATGATAATGCCTTCCTATGTGAAAAGACAGGACAATTGCATGTGTTTGATGATATATGGCAAAAAATTGTTTCAGATACATCTAGTGTGTACAGTCTATGGGTGATGTTTTGATATATGGTTTTCACCTTCAGAAGAGGAACAATATCTAGAGGCCAACAAGCTGATACTAACAAAGCAGCATGAAGACTCCAACCCAATGGAATGGAAAAGGCACTTAATCTTCGTGTTCTTAAGGTCTCACAGGGAAGACCTTATCCCCAGGTGGAGCCAGATGTTATCTCTAGTATTGTTCCTTAGATTTACATAGCCCTTACCTTATCTTTGTTCATTTTTTCTTAAGTTTTATTTTACCATTTGTTATACTTCTATGATTAAATAGGATCAGGCTCATGTTCATATTTATGATTCAAAATGAAGTTTAATTTCTTGCTTCAAAAAACATTTCAAATGTTTGGAAAATTTAAAATGTATCAAATTTGATTTAAATATCAAACTGACAGCATGTGCAAATTTCCCGAATCTAAAAATTGGTGATTTGCATTGATTATAATTCGAAATGAATTATCCGCATACATGAATCTGGTACTTCATGAGGCGTGGCAACTGGCTGCACTCAACATTTCGCAATATGATGGTAAATGAGTACTTCCTCCAGATATCGAAATGAATAGAGTTGATGGACAGGAAAATGTAATTTCAAAGAAATTAACCCCGCAGGGTAGGGTTTTTATAGCATTTGTTACAGGTTCATTTTGAAGAAGGATAAAAACATGGAGGGAACCGCACAGGTACAGGAGAAGTTTTGAAGAATAATGTGTCCAAAACAATATCACTTGGAGAATTTATGAAAGAAGATTTTTCTAGAAATGCCATGTTTCGTCTTTTTTTCCAACACAGATTGTGGCCTATAGAAGATGAATTTTGGAAAACTGAATAAGGTTTTTATTCCTAATATATAGAACTACAAAAACCTATCTCACTTTTTACACAGCTATCAAGGATTGAAATATTCGAGCTCGTCATTTCAGCCTATTTTTCTGAGTGTGGAAATTCCAGTATGAGTCATATTCTTGCAGAGCTGATTATGGACAGCTGGTGGTGGATTTTGAAAAATCGAAGGAGGTTTATCTTAGTAACATATTTATATATAATAACCTCTTTCATTTTTGTTACCGGTGTCATAGAGTGATAGATTCGAATCCATTATTGAGTCCTATTTGTTTGGATTTCAGACTTTTTCTGTTTTGACAGTTGTTTTTAGAATGCAAATTTCAAGCGAAGGGAAACGAATTTCAGGAAGTTGAGAGAGGTTTTTTCTCATAATAAACTGATACACAAAACCCTCTCCCAGAATGTACACAATTGTCATGATTCAGGCTATACAAAGTCATAATTGTAGCCCAATTTTCAGCAGTTTTAGTCCATTTTTCATGGTAGACAGTTCTAAAATTTATTGTAATCTCTGTTATCTTTAGAAATTCGACCTCCTAGGGAGGATTTCGACCTCAATATTTATACGAGGCATGATTGTAATATTTGGGAGTGGGGAGCAGGGGGCTCTTCTTGTGAAAAGAAAGGGTTGGAACTGGAGGAACATGATAGAAGTTTGATTTTAAGGAGTTGTTTCATGCAGATCTGTATATATTTCTTATGTTAATTTTTGCAGAAGATGACTGTTATGAATTAAAAATATGATCTTTGAGCCATTTCTTTTTCAATTTATGAAGTGTATGCTTTTGGTACTCTGTCCATATGTGGTCTAAATTCCATGTTATGATTCTTCCAAATAATATATAACTATGCCCTCATCATGAAATATATTTGAGCTTTTATATTCATAGCCTTAAGATCACAGTCTTTCTTCTGTTTCTATTCATATATTGAGATGTTATACTGAACCTGTCTTTTATTTCCTTTTAAATATTTTAAATAATTATGTTTTCTGCTTCCACCAAACAAAACTGAAACAGTCATTATGTAGATGCCTTATTCCTACAACCAAGATCTCCTTAAGCTTGATCCCCTGTAGTCTAGGGTCAACTTTAAGGATAACAGACCCCATATTGAAACTATAACAACCTAAATGTGTATTTAGTGTGGTGGCATATAAGAAGCATAACCTCTTTAACATGGGTCTAGTTTTCATTCATAATATCTGGAAATGGTAACTGCAAAATAATCTATACGTCATCTATAGATATTTGCCAATAATCATATTAAACTGGATTGACTTCTTATAATATGAGGGCAGATAGATAATGCCAATGATTCCATATTTATTATCTTTTTAAGTTTCAATAGAATTGTATTAAAAACCTTTAGTGTATAATTTCACGGGTTGATATGATTTATTTCAAATAGTTTCAATGTAATTATTTTTATTGGAAAAAATTATTTTAACTTACAAGTTGTTGGATTGATTTAAAAATGTTTTCAATCTTTAATAACAAGAGCGAAAGATGTAAAAACTAATTCCCTATCCATTAGAGCATATATGAGCTAGACATAGAGCATACATCGGTCGCGCATATAAGAAATAATTGATAAGAATTGGCATAGGCATCGAAGGAACAACTAATAAGGCACAAGACACTATTCAAAAGGCCTTTGAATAACCTTATTTTCCATGGACAAAAACGAACAAATGATACGGCATCACAGACACCATTCATAAGAGGCGGTGCACTATCGTTTTAGAGCTCTGAGATGACGTCATTGATCAACGATGTGAAGCAAAGGGACCGATCCATACCAAATATGATGAAGCAATATGTGATGAACCACCAAATGGATGCTAACCATTGGAATGCATACTTCTGTGATCCTAACTGCATAAATTTAATTTGTAGATGCTAACCATTGGAATGCATACTTCTGTGATCCTAACTGCATAAATTTAATTTGTATTTCATAGAAATTTAAGTATCTCAGATTAGTTTTAATACAAGTATGTTAATTGTTTCTATTTTCTTATATAAAAATTAATAATAAAATCACTTATTGTATTATTTATATGCTTTTACTTAAAATGCTTTGAGGCATTATTTTGATTAAAATGAAAGAAAGAATGAAAAAAAATTATTATAAATCAAACTTTTTATATTGTTTTAAGAAATCAAGTCACCTGAATTTTCACTCTTAAACTTGGATAAAAAGTCAAAATGATTGAATCTTCACTCTTAAATTTGGATACAAAGTCAAAATTATAGAGCAGATAGAAAAAGCAAGAGTTTGGTGATCGAAATTGGAAATCCTTTTAAAAACTATAATCTTTATATGGCTAGCAAGCATTAAGCAATACAATTCTAACTTGGGATAATATTTGGATACATGGATGGTGTGAACTTGTAAACCAAACTTTTTATATTTTTTAAGAAATCAAGTCATTTGAATTTTCACTCTTAAACTTGGATACACATTCAAACTTATTGAATTTTCACTCTTATACTTGAATACAAAGTCAAAATTATAGAGCAAATAGAAGAAGCAAGAGTTTGGTGATGGAAAATGGAAATCCTTTTAAAAGCTATAATCTTTATATGGCTAGCAAGCATTAAGCAATACAATTCTAACTTGGGATAATATTTGGATATAGGGATGGTGTGAACTTGGATAATCTCTTTATGAATTGGATGGAAATTGGAAAACCCCTTAAAAAACATTATCTTTTTATTATTTGGAAACCATTAACCAATCACATTCTAACTTGGCATAATGGTCAAAAACAAAATTGGATAAGACCAAGTTGGTGTGCACTTTGTATAGTCGAAAATGAAACTTTGGATCATCGCTTTGTGAATTGTTTATTATTTGTATGTTTTCTCTTAAAATTTCTTGGGACGTTATTTTGATTAAAATGAAAGAAAGAATGAAAAAAATTAATATATAAACCAAACATTTTATATTGTTTTAAGAAATCAGGTCACTGAATTTCACCCTTAAACTTGGATACAAAGCGAAAATTATAGAGTAGATAGAAGAAGCAAGAGTTTGGTGATGGAAATTGGAAATCCTTTTAAAAGCTATAATCTTTATATGGCTAGCAAGCATTAACAAATATAATTCTAACTTGGGATAATATTTTGGATAAGACCGGGTTGGTGTGCACTTTGTAAAGTTGAAAATGAGATTCTTTGTGAATTCGATGGAAATTGAAAACCCTTTAAAAAACATTATATTTTTTTTATTTGGAAAGCATTAACCAATAAAATTCTAACTTGGGATAATTGTCAAAAATGAAATTGGATAAGACCAGGTTGGTTTGCACTTTGTATAGTAAAAAATGAAACTTTGGATCATCTTTTTGTGAATTGTTCTTCTACAAAGGTTTTCTAGAAGAAATTTTTTTGCATGCTATAATGCTAAAAAAATGGGAGGTTCTTTTACAAAGGTTTCAAGAAGAAAGTTTTGCATGTTATAATGCTAATAAAATGAGAGAAAAATATTATTTTGAAATGCTTGGAAATGTTGATATTAGGATTTCTTATGGACATTGCTCTAAAGCTCCAAGAATCTTAAATGAACCAATAATCGATTATACATTTTCTTGGGGATTTTTTCACGGTGCATGTCAAGATACACTAGGTATATGTGCAGTTGGTGCCATTTTGTTTATAAACAATACATAGTACTTTATTCTTAAATTTGGAACACAACAAAGAACAAGCAACATAACATAATTCTATGCCCTATGCCCTTTGGATACTAATGAACTTTGCAGATGTTTGCAAACTCAAAGTTGTTAATAATTTGGTATTGAAGAATATAATATATATTAATAAGAAATAACTAAAAAAATAAAAACTATAATTTTTTCATTAAAAATAAAATCAAATTTTTATATAATAATTAATATTTCAAAAAATTTATCAAGTTTTACCTTCAAATACCCATATGCACCAAATTATTCAATTACAACAAAATATATTTGAATTCCAACCATTTAAATTTTGGCAACTCCATTTTAAAAAATCACAATTTAACTCGATCAAAACCTTTTACTTAACTTTTTCATTTCGCTTAAGTAGATTTGGAAAATGAAATACAATTCAACTCCTTGAATCTATGACAGCACATGAAAGAAAAGAATACAAGCCTGGCGGCCCTTGAGGGGCTATTTCTTGAAAATGTGGATTACCTTGGTCAATGCTCAACACGAGTGAAGCTGCTGCACGTCTTCCTGAATATATCTTTAATCTTCACGATGCACAGAGACTCTCAAGGAAGAAGCTTCTCGGAAAATACATTGCAGTGCACAGCACAGGTTTCATAATTGTATATTTAATGCAATAGGTATATGAGTAAATTTAGAAATTTTTGTTTTCAAAATTATTTTTATTTATTTTTAAATTTTAATTAAAAAACCATTCTACTCAGGAATTATGTTTCAATTATTTAACCAATTAGAATATTAAAATAATATATTTAAAAATTTATTAAATTTATTTTGATTTTTCAAAATATTATGATTAATACTAAAATTATGTTAAATATAGCAAAACATTGTAAATTTTCTTAAGTTAAAAAGTAATTATATCATTGCCTTCTTTGAGAGAGAATAAAAAAAGTTAAATGCATTATTCTATCACCATAGATCTATCTTAAATCCGTATCTATCAAACACGTAGAGGGATCCAATTTCTTGAGATGTATTTCTTTTTTTAAATTTAAACTCAAGAAATTTGATCTCTTTTGATTGATAGATCAAGATTTAAGTTTTAAGTTTTTATTCTATAAACGAACATCTATTTTTTAATTAGTTTTAATAATATTTTATTTTATAAACCAACATGGATTTTTTTTAAATACTTTCTATAATTTTTTAGTTTATGAGTCGATATGAATTTTTATAATTATTTTATAATTATTTTGTTAATAACAAATGTTACATCACAAACGTTACAACATCTCCCCCCATACTAGGTTGTAGAGCACCTCGTTTCTCTTGGTACAATGAGTTTTTTAAAGACACTAATGAGTGTATTGTCTATGAATATTGGAATGAATCGTCAAATGATCATGGATAAACTTAATATGCAAGTTGTTCAATTAATATGATAGGTTCAATTATTATATTTTAAAACATTACTTTGAGTATAATTTTTGGTTTGAGTTGATGCATAATATTTAATAAATGTAATTTAAAAGTATTATTGACACCAAAAATTTTGGATAAGAACATTATGAGTTATAAAAGTATTGAAAATAGAAACTTTCACTTTAAGATAAGGTAAATGATAATAATTTATATGAAAATAATATATTGTTTAGTAATAAATAAAAAATAACTTTTTTGTCTAAAACACATTTTAATTGTCAATTTAAAATTATTTATAAATATTATAAAAAATAAAATGTATTCTATATATTTAAAAAAATAATCTCCTAAAATTTTATAATTATAAGATGAAAAATATATGAATAGACCATGAAAAAAAACTCATTCTTCATACTATGCATACCATATTTATGGATGATAAACATTTACAATTGTTTAAATAAACAAAAACAAATTACTTGAAATTGAAAATGTCTAATAGAGCAGGCTAACACCTAGTGGTCGTGCATCACTAAGCTCGATTCATGAAAAGGGGCTGCCGTTATGGCCGAGTGGCTGGGGCGGTCGGCTGTGGCCGTCCCCACCCAGGATCGACCCCGAGACCCCGTCTGATTCGGCATCCTCACCCACCATTGGGCGCCAGTTTAACTACATGTGAAAAAAAAAAGCTCGATTCACAAATCCGACAATTAATTGCTATGAAAATCTTTTGGCTGGAAAATATGTCTGAAGTCATTATCGTTTCTCTGCTATCCATCCAAATATTATTTTATATAAAAAATAATGATATGTTTCGTATAATATAATATAATATATACTATTAAGGTTAAAAGAATTTCAATCCTACCAAATATATTTTATATAAAAATTAATGATATTGTTCCGTATTATATAATATAATATATACTATTAAGGTTAAAGAATTTCAATCCTACCAAATATACATAATGTTATTATATAGTTAAAATATATTTTATTTACAAGTATTCCATTCCTATAAAATATACATAATTATATCAATATACAACAAAATACAAGCTTGAAAAAGTTTTCGGGTGGTCGAAGAGAAGCTGCCCCCTTATCACTCAAAAATGGGAAGAGACTTTCAACCACCCCCTTTCCCTTGTTTGGGAAACCACACCACCAAAAAATAAAGTTTAAAAACCTGCGAGTAGTCAAGAATTAGGCTTACAAAAGTCCTTTGCAAAGGAGTGCAAAGGAGTTAAGGGGAAGCTGTTTAATAAACAAAAAACTAACTAAGCTGAATAACAGATGGTGGTTTTTAATAGCCATGGCGCAAAACAAAAAGAGAAGAAATCGAAGAACCTCAGATTACTTGGGAGAGTGACCACGGGTTGCCTATTCTGGTTTTTCCTCTATAATTGGACAAGAGTAGGTGTGAGAGTCGGAGGAGGAGTCTTTGGGCTCCTTGATGGGATGAGGAGCAGTCTTGCTAAATGAAGAGGGCCCTTCCAGATTGCGAGGTTCCACTTGATTCCGTTGTTGAACACTTGATTGCCCAATTTCTTCCATCACCTACACTTGCTGAGGCTCCTTCCCATGCGACTGTTCGTGGTGTTGTGGGGGCTCAGGCATAGGAGCGAGACCACTTGAAGAAGAGGAGTGAGCAGAGGAGGAAGGAGATGGGGAGGATTTTCTCTCCATCCTCCCACCACGAGTTCGTAACAGAGCCTCAGCTAGCAAATTTTTTACTTTCCAATAGTTTTTCTAAGGCATCCAAGCCCGATGCTTAGGGATTTGTTGGACCACCACTTCTTCCTCCTAGTCGTCAAGCATGCTTCTTGTATGCCTGGGGACCAAGTTGTCATATCCACCCGTCGAAGAGCCTCTAAGTCCTAAGTGACCCGAACAACCATCTCCCCCGCTTCCCCTATGAGGAGCACCTCGCAGTTGTCTTAACATGATTGCTTTAGGGGGCTAAGCTAACCAATTCTTGCAATGCAGAGCAAACCTTATACAATAGCGACGCCCTGTGTATGGAAGTGTGAACTGCTATGGAGAAGTCCATTAACAAAAGATCCTGGTGAGAATGCAGTTGGTAGAGTGCTTCAAGCTGACCCAAAACCCTTGATAACCAGAGTGGGAATGATTGTTTCCATCCACTTACGGTGCCCAAATCCCACACAAAATCGATATTATTGCTATAGTACTAAACCACCACCTTCGTCGAGGTTGAAAGGCCACGCGATTAAATAGCCTCGACCTCATTAACCACGGGAATTTAATATGCATGGGTGGTTTCCATAGGGAGATCCACGTGGTGTGGAGCTGGTGCCCTCCTCCCAACTCCCACACGTACTCAAAGATGTCAGTCGTCACCCGCATCTAGGTAAAATATACATAATGTTAATTTCATTCATATTAATAAATTATATTACATGGTAAATAGCATTTCAACCCTTTTTAATCTTGCAATGATTAAGTTATTTATTTAATTTTCCCACACATTTATAAAATAATATATTTATGTATTATTTATCTTGATTTAAATTACGATGTATATGGATATATTTGATATAATGTATATGGATATGTTTGATATGATTCATAGCGTTAGCACACAAAATTTCATATTGACTGATGTGATGTATTCATGTTGTATTCATCCACGTTGTATTCATCCACGTGTACATATCGCACATTGGTCCACATCATTCCTTAAAGATTAAACCTATCTAACAAACTAGGTGTTGAAAGTTGACATGGTTTAATCTAAGCTGTGGTCAAATTCAACTAAGATGACAATTCACACCATCGTCAAGTATTTCACATAATCCTAATTGTAGAGACCGCCTCCATTTCATTGAGTGTGCGTACATATATATTTTTAAGATTTTTTTAGACAATACATTACATACAGGTAGTAGAATCATAGAAGGAAGGAGGTGTTGCTCATAAGGTGGCTAATCAGTTTTAGCATGTAAGTTCATTGTACAACATGAAGTACATCCATAATCTCAATTCATTTTTTCTTTAATGGACATCCATTCAATATGTCTTACTTTTACAAAATTTTAAGTCTTGTAAAATAATCGTTATTGTAGTTTACTTTTTATAGTCATTCAGTAATGCCATTTTCCTGACATAGATTTCTCCTAACACTCGTTCCTCAATTCCATTTCCTTTAGAAGATCTCATTGATGATGCCTCTTCCAATCTCTGTTAAAAGTTTTGTGATGTTGTAATTTCACTTTCTAATTGGGAAAGCTATCCAAAATTAATTTAACAAGAAAAAAAAGAACCCTTACCATGTGAGCTTGAAAATATTGTGATTTCAACTTTTTATCTAAGTTTTCCTCTCTTTTTAACCATTGAAATATTTATGTTTTTTCTTTTCTTATAAGGATTTTTTATAAGGATTTTTTTTAAGTCTTATTATGTATCATTTTATTTATATGGTTGTGTTTTCTTTTGGTGTTCTCTAAATTATTATTGGTATATCTTATTAACATTTGTTTACTTGTAACCTTAATGCTCATTTGGATCTATTAAAAAAGAGTAGTGATCTAGCCATGCTATACCATTTCATTATACGTGAGGTAAATAATATCTATGACCTCTCTATATATTGTATATCATAAATGAGCTACATATTTTCCTAGAAGAATTTTAATAGGTTTGATAGTCCATCATTTCATAGTTTGACCTATTTTGTCTTTTGAATGTTGACTTCAATGTGTTTGTTTGGATTATCATTTGATCCGAAATAGATCAATATATAATTTGTCATCTATTTTGGCTCGTTTTGGGTGGAAACATTAGAGGGTTGGCTTGTAGCTAGGGCCCATTTTAGGGGTAGGTCTCACTTTCCAAATTTGGGTTTCAAACATTCCAGGGCCTGTTCAAGGGTCTAAACAATGTTTTTCGGGGTCAAAAGTTCATCACTTCCACCATGCCCCTTTATGTTATTCTACAATGATAGATCTTTTCAACAGTTTAAGAATAGCCTCAAATGAAGTATGGATGAGGTTGTTATGCCTCCTACAAGTTGACCTATCTAGTTGACTCACTATGGTACCAAGTAGATTCCATGTCATATCTTGTATTTCAGTCCTGCAGAGCTAGCCACATGTAGACTTTTGATACCATTCTAGGATGTCTAAAAAACTAACCCTAATAAGGTCTTCGGACATGCAAAAACCCTACAACTAACCCTACGAGACTATCGATCTTTGTTAAATACTAGGCTATTAGCAAAAAAAAGGGGTTCCATTCTTTTGATGTGATGTATTGTTCCATAGTTGAGCAATGCACGAGACTGGATAATAGAGTAGAATAGAGGGGAGTGGGAGATCTTGTAGTAGAAATTCCAATCACGGAGTCATAGATAAGTCCATAGGTAGTGCCACTTTCTTTGTAATTGTATTGCATATTGGAGAAGAAAAGAGGAAGTTGTAGTCCTCATTTTTAGCTAGGTTTTTACCCATAGTGGGTTTTCTCAAGGTAAATCTTTTGTTGATTGTGTATTTATTTGCTCTAGTTATTTCTCTTTAAGTTCCATTTATTTAATAAAGTAATGAAACTAAATGTAAGATCCATTGAAGGACTATTCTAGTGGAATATCCTCAACAATTTATGGATCATATTGTTATCAGAGCAATTTTCTTTGGGGTCTTGTGCGAAAATGCAGGATCTAGTGATAGAATAAAGAAAACAAAGTCTTCAAATCCTAGCCATCAAAGTCTTCAAAGTTTTTTTTTCCATCTCGTTGTTTCTTTTACGTATGCCAATGCACAAGCTCTAGAGATCCTTTCTATTCTAGAAAATTTATCCTTGAAGTTATATAATTCCCTTTCCAATCCTTTCAATAGTTCTATAACTTATTCATCTCTTTGGCAAGAGTGAAAACGTTATTGAATTTTATTGATATTTCATTTGACGTGTCCTCAACTACTTTAAAGCTACGAGACACCTCTCCACGACTCTCTTTCATCTATGGATAACATCCTAGTCAAAATTATTCATGTTTGGCTTCTCTTTACCACCATTTTAAATGCGCCGACTTGAGTCCTGTGCCTTTTGAGAACACTATCATTAACCTCTGTAAAATTAACTCGTCATTGCTCATGACACTAAAACCAAATTTGTCTATGGCTTTTTCCATGTAATAATTTATGGTACGCATCCACATAGACATTAGTGGAGATAGAAAATAAAGAAGTCTTTATTATATGTGTTGCAATGATACATCTCTCGCACGCCCTTACCTTTCTCCTTATTGCAATTTATAACATCCCTAAGTGATTAACGATCCTCTCATATGAATTGAAACAAACATTCCGGTCTTTTAAAATAAATATTATTATAGTATTAATACTCCAACCCCCATAACCCCTTCCCAATGCAAATTTTTAAAAAATTTCAACTCAAGAATGTTGCAAAGAAGAAGTACATGTCTTCAAAATTCATTGATTTGAAGAGTGCATCTTATTCTACCATCATTCATTGATAAGCATGTGGGTCATAATGCTCACCACTTCTCTACATTGGTAACATTGTTACTGGTCTTTAACTTCTCTTTAGCTTTAGATTCGAGTTTGAATTGTAAATTATTAGAATGTGTTGTCTCCCTCATTCTAAAGGAAAAATTCCACCAAACCCACCTAGAGAATATTCCAGCTTTGATATATTTCCATCTCTCTAAAGTATTCATCTTACGTTCTTACATTGAAGGAAATATATAATTGGATTCACCTTAACAATCTATCAATTTAAGAAAAAGTTATGGCTACCACTATGACCTTTCCTAGGGACTTACTTGAGTTCGTAATCAAATATTGTATTTTTTAATGGATTCAACAAATTATCATTAACATTACACCTCTTGTTATCCTTCTACATATTACTTCTCCTTGACAAAACAAACTATGTGATGCCATTATTGTTCTCTTCTGCTTCTCGTGTTCCAGACATTCGTTGCAAGTAATTGTCGGATCCATGAATCGAGCTATTAGACATTTTCTTTAGCATTCTGTATTAGACATTTTCACACGGCCTTCGACATCGATGTATGGTAAGATGCAATTGGTTTGTAGAGGCCTTCAATTCTGTACAGAAAAGTCATTTTATGGTAATATGAAATTCGGTCCATCAACTTCATATTGTTAAGTTAATTTGTACTTTAGCCCATCAATTTTAATATAGTTTCACTTTCAGGCACAGTGAATTTAACCATCCTGAAAGTCCATAGAATTCCCAATCCGCGTTGGATAGAAAAAAACTCAAACCACGGGCTTTCGCCAACAGATTTCATCCATTCGGTCCTCTGGTTATTTGAGAACAGTTGTATGGACGTAGATATTATAACAAAGCAGCAAATGTTGTATATTGCTTGTCGCTTTCATTCAATCATGCCAGTTGTAGGAATTCAGTCATTCATATACCCGAAATTTCCACATCTGCTTGTGTTGGGCGACAAACAAACAACCGTCAGCTTTCAAATGTGTACAGAAGCAACAGAAGCGCCCATGAAACTGGACAGGAAGGCTGATTGTGCTATGAAAACTATTTGGCTAGAAAAGATGCCGGGTACCAATCGCCGCCGGAAGTCATTATATGCTATCCTGTCAAATATTATTTTATATAAAAACTAATAATACTGTTCCGTATAAAACAAAGAGTATGATTATCTCGCATATATTTATTAATAAATATTATTAAGGTTACAAGAATTCCAATCCTACCAAATATACATATGTTATTATACACTTAAAATATATTACAAAATATACATATGTTATAATCGCATCCATATTAAGAAAGTATATTACATGTTTTAAAATATCTCAATCCTATAAAATATACATAATAATGTTATCTCATTTTTATTAACAAAGTATAAGGTGGTTTATAAATTTTTTAGTCTTGCAATGATTAAGTTATTTGTGTAATTTTACTATATATATTTATAAAGTAATATATTTATGGACTATTTATGTTGATTTATAAATTACCATGTATATGGATGTATTGGATATGATGCATAGCTTTAGTACACAAAATTTTGTGTGTATTGAGTATGCTATATTCATCAACTTGTAAATGATTGTTGCCCTATCTTCAAGGCATTGGTCTACATTTCTCTAAATTAACTTGGGAGAAACCATCTTCAAGTATTTCACAAAATCCTAATTGTTGGGACCACCTCCATTCATGCATTTCACTATTCAACTCATTGAGTGTGTGTACATACATATTTTTTAGAGAATACATTAGATATAGTTACTAGAAGCATAGAGGGAGGTGTTGCTCATCACGTGGATAATTCCTTTCTAGCATGTAAGTTTATTGTACAATGTGGAGTCCACCCATAATCCCAATTCATTTCCCTCTAATGCACACCCCTTCACTATGTTTTCCTTTAACAAAATTTTAAATGTTCATTCATGTAGTTTCCTTCTTATATTCATTCGTTGATATCATTTTCCTTCATTGATATAGATTTCTCCTAACAAATATCCTTGATGATGCCTCTACTAATCTCTATCACAACTTTTGTGATATTGTGATTTCACTAGTGAATTAGGCAAGCTATCCAAAATGAATTTCAGAAGAAAAAAATTGGGACCCCTACCTTGTAAGTTTGAAAAGTTTCTGATTTTGCCTTTTTATCTAGGTTTGATCCAAAATGGGTCAATATATAATTTGCCATCTATTACGGTACCTTTTGGGTTGAAATATTGGAGGAATTGGCTTTTAGGTCCCATTTTAGGGGCACATCTCACTTTGCAAATTTGGGTTCCATAACCTTTCGAGGCCTATTAGAGGGCTTAAATGACTTTTTCTGGGTCAAAAGTTTATAATTTTTACATTCTTCTTTATGTTATTCTGCACTCATATACCTTTCCAATAGTCCAAGAATCGCCTCAATTAGAGTCTCTATGAGGAAGTTATGCCTCTCGCAAGTTGACCACTATGGTATCGAGGAGATTAAACATACTCTTGTTTCTCACACATGCAAAGCTATTCATGTTTGGGCTTTCAAGAAAATTCTATAAGGTCTAAAAACCTAACCCTAATTAGGACTTGAGACATGCACAATCCCTAGAACTAACCCTAGATAACTATGAGGCTATGTTAAATATCGAGCTATTAGGAAACAAACGATTTCCATTCTTATGATGTTACGTATTATTCCATAGTTGAGCAACAACATGAGAGTGGATAGTAGGGTTGAGGAAAGGAATTAGGAGCTTCTATAGTAGAAATTATTGTTGCAAAGTCATAGGTAACTCCATACAGAGCCCCACATTCTTTGTAGTTGTAAGTTGTATATTGGAGAAGAAAAGAGAAAGGCATAGTCCTCACTTCTGGATGGTTTTTTACCCTTAGTGGTTTTTTTCAGGGTATAATATATTGTGTTATTTCTCTGCATGTGTTATTTTTCTCTAGTTAATTTTATTCAAGTTCCATCTTATTTGAGCATTCAATGACAATAAGCTAATAAAGAACTAAGTTTTAATATTCGTTGTGATGATTTTTTCCAGTGGAATATCCATGGTAGTTTACAGATCATGTTGGTATCAGATCCAAGTTTCTTTGGGATTTTTTGGGAAATTGCAGGATCTAGTGGAAAAATAAAGAAAAAGTCTTCAAACCCTAGCCATGGTGGACGAATCTGGTAAATAAGTGGTTGGTGATTATGAGAAACAATTTACAAAGATGGAAATAGAAGTCATTTATCACACCATATGTCAATCCTCATGGTGTCTTTGGAGAGTGAACCTTTCGGTGATTTTGGAGGCTCTAACTTAGAGATTGGATCAAAGTGCAAATTGGAAGATAATGGAAGCCAAGGAAAGGAGGCAAGGAAAGAGCTCTACAAAGAGCAGTCAAGTTCCAATGCCATTACTCCTTTATTTAATATGGAAGCAAAAATTGATATCATGTCGTACCAAGGAGAGATCCATTCTTTAAAGTTGAATCATTGGTTGCAATAATTAGAGGTTTATTTTAGTGTCCATCAAATCTAAATGAGGACCATAAAATTTCACTTGCTTGATAGAAATTAGAGGGCCATGCATTAACCTAGTGGAAAATCCACACAAAGAAACTTAGGATGGAGGGTGATCCGCTAGTAACTAAGAGGGAGGATTTTAAAACCCTCATTAATTCCTAGTTATACCCTATCGGTTATCTAGCGGACCAATGGATCCATTGGAATTACTTCAAGAAAAGGAAAGGGCAGAGTATACAAGAGTAAACTGTTGAATTTAGGAAGATGGATATCATGATGGGTATCTCACCCTAGAATCTACATGTACTCTTCAATTATTTAGTGGGTCTACATAGTCATTTATGAAAGCAACTGATGTTCTTCAATCCTAGGACAATTGAGGAGGAATGTGTGCAAGCATAGTACCTAGAAAATATAGGCCACAAGAAATGAAAACCAAGTGGTTCTAAACAAAAAGAGAACCAAAACACTTCCAAGGAGGGCAAGAAGAAGTGGAATGGAAAAGATAAGAAGATTATAGTCATGGCACATCATTAGAAGGATCCAAAAAACCATTGTAACCATTGTAACATCAATGGTGACATTCAAGAATAGTGTTGGAAGCTACATATAGAGATGAACCCTAAGAACTGCATGAAGAATGCTAAGAATAAGAACCTTCTAGCCATGGATTCAAGGAAAGAGGTAGAGAGAAGCTCAAAAGTGGATAAGAATATTTTATGGACTTCAATGTAGAAGGAGTTTAATTTGAGCATCATTCATCACAAGGAAAAGAAGGATATCACAAAACTCATCCATATCAAGATTCAGGGACAGAAGACCAAAGTTGACGCTTTATTTGATTATAGTTCACAGGAAAATATCATAGCATAAGATCGATTAAGTAAGATTGGTTTGGAAGTACATGATCATCCTACATCTTATCCATTGAGATGGGTAAATAAGGATACAAAACCTAGGGTCACTGTAATATCCCAAGGTTATTCTTGGAGATCATTATGACTAAAGTTTTGAGCAAGTATATTATTGTGATATTGTAATTAGAATATTTGAAGATTAAACACCATGGACAATCAATGGTGTGCATACACATATGATTTGTTTATTTTATGTTATTTCTAACATGCCAAATGCACATCATAGAAAGAAAATTGAAGTCAAAGTCTTTCTATGAGGGAAAGCTAACTTATGGAATCAATCTGAAAAATCATTTAATAATATTTAATGAAAAGACTAATTTACCCCAAACCCTAACTATTGTTGTGAGGTGTCTTAATCACATTTTTCCTAAATAAATGACCAAAAATAGAATACTCTCAATACAAAAGAACATAATTGTTGAAAAAAGACATTGATTTCCCCCTAAGAAAGAACAACCAAAGAAACGAAAAACCTACTAACAACTCTAACAAAGGAAGATGAATAAAATATCTTAAGGGAAGGGGAAAGAGCCATTAATGGGTATTTGCAGGGTGTAAATGACTTGATATCATTCCCAAATTTCCTGAGGTTCATGTTGAAAAATTCTCTATGGCCATAGAGTGAAACATTATTGTGTTGTTTGGCATGATTGCTTATTATATTGGCAAAGTTTGTCTATTTTATGGGACTTAAGCAAGACTGATAAATATTTCTTGGATTCAATTTGTCACAAATACGATAACCCCTTTTACGATTTCACTACTTTGAGCACTAAAAAATGTGTTAGGTGAACAACTAAGGGTGTGACTTTTGATCACCTGGAATGAGTAAGTCATCTGCAGAAAATTCGAATGAAATTCCTGACTAATAAAGAATAAACTGAGTAGCTTGACCTCTAGTATAATTTGGCTTTGATCAAGGGTGATTAGAAGGGTTGAAAGATAAAATAAATCTTACTAATCTATGGATGGGTGGTTTCCGACTTCTCTTTCAACATGTTCAAAGTTCTCAAAGTTAAGCATATAAGAAGACATTATGTACTTCTTTTATCATTGCTAGATATTTATGAAATATATTTAGAGTTTATTCTCTACCGGTTTTAATGGATTTCAACCATTCATTGTATGTTATTATGAACCTAAATCCATGTGTTAGTTCAAACATTTATTATTGATCTGAAACTAAATATACATGGTTATCACAGGAATATTTGATAACGCGAAAGAAGTTATGAATACCCTATAAGTATTAGTTGGATGGGAAGCTTGTAAATCCCTTAAAACTCCATACTGTAAATACTTATGATTGTTATGATCGACTTAGGGTTGACTTAAAAGTCTAATCAAAAGAGGGTATTAATATACATGTAGCTAATTAGTAGGCTTAGAGATGTCTAAGGTTATAAACCATGAAAAATAATAGAAGTGATAAAACATGTGTTTAGACGTTCATTATATAATTATAATGTTTAAAAAAACTAAATAAGATTGATATTGTTATTATTATTTTTGCATATTTATATAAACGATTATACTTATTTATGTTCAAACGAACCAATTACTCCTAATCCAAATTGAGTAATAACAAAGTACTTACTACCGAAAGGGTTTTGGTAATAGTAGTAATATCTATAGTGTTGTAAATTTAAATAACAATATGAGTTAAAATACGGCTTTATGGACTTATTAGATGTAATAAAATAAGAAAATGTAAAATTACACTAGCATGATTATGATAACTAATGTAACTAAAATTATATATGTAGAAAGAAATTAGAAGTAAACAACTTGAGCTAAACACTTTCGTTACCAATATTCCACAAAATATAACTCATAATAAGAAATCATACCGTGGAAATAATTCATACATCAAATGCTATAGGCATATAGGGCTGAACCCCTAATAAAATAAATACAATGGTTTACGAAGGAAAATCCACACATCAACTATGCATCATGGGTCAAATTTTAAGACCAATAAAATTATGGGAAAAGGAACATATACATTAAGGAGTAGATCCCACTATGTCTCCATATAATAAAATATATAAATGATAAGACTCTATCTCGATACAATAAAATATATAAATGATAAGAGAACCAATAACTCATATATTAAACAAAACTAAGAACTTATATATGAATATGATTATACCAAAGGAAGATAGACTCGAAGTCTTCCCATAAATGAAGTAGCGTTCAAGGTACAGTAAAACATAACTCTCAATCTTATTCAAACAAGTCTAAGATAGCATAAATAGGGTTTCATGATTGAATAAGTAATATGGCTTATCATAATCAAGTATATGGGATGAAACGGAGTTCCCTTACTATAATCTATACCACCCATATGGGCTCGAGACAATATCAACCCCGATTAAATAATAACCCATATGGTTACTAAGGTCAAACGCTCAGAAAAGAGCATTGATAATTTTGACCATGTCATGTACATTAAGAAATATAGGAATAACTTATAGGTTCTCTCAAAGAGTCACAGATGCATGGGAAATACAGTGTTTCCGACCCTATGTCTTATCCTACAAAACAAGAGTGGCCTGGTTGTTATAGATATATCATTATTTGATATGAAAAATGAAAGAGAGGGATCCAAGATGGATGCATATTACTTGTAGAGGGTTGAAGCATTGTTATTCCCACCAAACTACTTCATAATAACAAAAGAGATTAAAACCTGGCACCAAAAATAAATGATCAAGTTCGAATTTAGTAGACCAAATACTAGTAATATTCTTACTTAGAATTGGAGGAGGATTTTGTTCAACAACTCCTCCTTTAACCCTCGACTGGTAAATCTGGAGACAACATTCTCTATGCATATCCTAAGTAAAAATAAGTCAAAAATAATTAATCACATGTACGTCGTGTTTAAAAGGACAATGAACAACAACCAAATAAACCAGAACATTAATGTTGAAAAGTATTATTATCATAGTATTTAAGTTTGTTACCTAGATTCAAGACCAAGAGTTATATTCATTTCCCTATGGCCTCCAAGTCAGAAAACCTACATAGCATATTAAAAACATGGAGTAAGTATCTATCAATAAACAACAACCTGTAAATGAAATACCATGAAAAAGTATTCTTTGGAGAACAAGAGACATGCTTGAGGCATATACCTTCATATGCGTAGCCCATGTCCCTCTCGAGGAGTCCTCGATGCACATAAAACATTGACCCAAGAGTTTCTCATAAACCCCTAAGGGATTTAATATGGTGGAAGAAGGAAAACAAGTGTCTCAAAATATTGCTAAACATTCTAAGGCTCATGAACTATGATTGAGTCCTCAAAAAAGAACATGAGTACATTATAGGGGTTCTTTGCAGGTCTTTGAGTGGGATATAGGTGCCATGAGTAGGTTTTTTGCATTGGAAATTGGTCTTCAAACATAACATAGTAAAAGGGGAAAATAAGGGTCTTAGTCCTTAATTGAACCTTTTTTAGATCAAGCACCATGAGGAAAAACTAGACACAACAACAAAATCCCTTACTATATATATGAACCATTAACATGTTTTACACACCATGTATCAATGTTGAGCTATTTACTATAGTCATATTAGGGAAAAAATAGACTCATGGCCTTGACCATAGTCATTAGAGGAAATTTGGGGTCTAAAATGGGCCTCCTAAGGAAAATAATAAAGAAAAGCTACATCACACTACAAATATCCCATGTCACACTAAGTTAAAGGTGTTATCTAGTGAAGGTCAACCTATAGTATCTCATTAATGGTAGTTGACAAGTATGTTGGGTTAGTATAGAGTTAAGAGAAGAGGGTTAAAAATAATAATGAAAGGTTTAGAATCTTGTGCACACACAATAAATGATATATTGGTAATTTTTTTAAATTTATATTATAATTTTATTTTATTTTTATAAATGTACCACTACTTTTATTGATTTAATAAAATCTAAAACTTAAGAAAAACTAAAATTATAATGAAAAAAAATAATTACAATAATATTAAAAATAAGCAATCACTATTTTTATTTTATTGTATATTATCACTACTTCCAGGTCCTTCAAAACATAAATATCGCATTAATTAAGAAGATAGTGGAGTAGTTTTGAAATAATAAAAACATTGATGTAATTAATCTTTAAAAAAATAAATAAATAATATTTACAAAATTATTATAAATAAGAAAATAGAAGAGAGGAAAAAGAATATTTCACTATTTTTGCAATAAATTTCTCTCATAGACTCGGTATTTGACGCTCTTGGTACCATTGGAAATGCCTGGACGGGCGCTACAATTTTCATGGTTTGAACTTTTCGAGATTCTCCACTGATTTTCCAGGGTGGACATTTTTGTAGCAGGGTGTTAAAATGTCTGCCGTGAAAAATTGGTGCAGAATCTTAGAAATATCAAAACAAGGAAGTTGTATCTCTCGTCAAGGCATTTCCAATGGTACCAAAAAAGTCAAATTAGTGAAATATTATTTTCCATCTCTCCTATTTTCTTATTTAGGATATTTTTTAAATATTATTTATTTTTATTGTTAAAAGATTAATTATATAAATGTTTTTATTATTTCAAAATTACTCCACTATCTTTTTAATTAATGCGATATTTATGTTTTAAAGAACTTATAAGTAGTGATAATATAAAATACTCTATATTTAATATTTCAAATAAACTTATCATATTTTTAACTATTATCAAATAAAAATATGACACATAAGCATCATTGAATTCTATATGTCCAACTCAAGCATAATTGTTGACCTATGTTATAGAAATTCTATTGGTTTGAGAAATCCAACTCATCCATGGCACATTTTTTTATAAGGCCCATTTTAGACCCCAAATTTCCTTGAGGGAGGGAAAAAATAAATTTGTAACCTAAACCAAGTGTCTCAAGATTAAAAGCACCATGAACATGTCATGAAACCTTGTCAAGCTTAAGCACTAGGAAAAACACTTAAAAACCATTACACAAGCCCTCTTTAGGGAGTATTTGGAACCAAAGTTGAATATCGGTACCATTATGATGTCTTAGGCATCATGGAAGGGTGTCAATTTTGTGACCATAGGATTCGGATCACAGTTGGATGGAATGAAAGCATATTTCCATAAAAATTTAATCTTAGGATGAATCACCAATGATAAGTCCTCCAACAACCATATTTGACCTCTGTTGGTAATAAATCACCTCGAAGAATGCTATTGGAACCATGAAAATCTTAGTTGTGTACAAAGAGTTTTCTTAGATCTCTATCCGAGGTCACATGAGGAGAATAATAGGCGTTGTGCCCTAAATTGTTCCCATCTTGCTTAGTCACCATAAAAAAAACCTAAAACCCATAAATCGTCTCCAAATATAGCATTGAATGCTTCCTTCAGCAACCACTTAAGACACTTGTAGTGATTCTCTAGATGAATACAAGTGTAATGATTAAACCAAAACACATCAAATTATTGTGATTCCACTAACTTACCAACAAAAAAAATAGGCTCCCCAAAACCCTTAGCATTGAAAGATAAAAAAATCATGGGGGAACCCTCTCATGGGTTTTCCTTACTCTAAGGTAACCTTTTAAGGTATTATACATTCCTTATTGAATCAAACTACATGCTTTTCTCTAGGGAAGGGTTAAAAGAGATCCATGTTCGCAACGTAGTACTGTTCAATTTGATAGGCTTCATATCCACTAGTCCAACCTCCTAAATCTTATTTAGAAAAAAAACTTAAATATAGGGTATACTCTAGCTACACTTCCATAAACATTTTCCCTTTTGATAGAAAAATTTAAATCCTGTCTGAAAAAAACCTTCCTTCTTAGAATATATTCTGCCATCAACCTTCCTGGAAGGCCACCCTATCTTCATAAGAACCATATATATTGATACAAAGAAGATTCCCCTAGCTCTAGAGGGAGGAGTTCTTCTCCTATACCTATTTCAAATATCACTAGAGTTTATTAGATTGATTAATCTCTTCTCACAACCAATTACCATTCCACTATATCTTGTTATAGAATCTATAGAAATAAAATCCTAATTCTTCAAGATATTAGAAAGTTATCTAATTATTTTTATCCCTTCCCACAAGGTTTCTATAATTAATACAACATTAAGATTTTGTAAATATTGTAGCCTACCTAGGGGCAATTTTGTCTTAGTAAATTCAAAAACCCATAACATTCAAAGTCATCAAAATTAGGGGAATCCCTTTTATGGGATTGCAATGCTCTAAGGGCCCCTTTTAAGGTCTTATATTTTCTTTGTTGAATCTCCCTACATGATTTTTTCCAAGTAAGGGTTAAATGATATTTTCTTATCCTTCCAAATGAGAACCTTATTTTACCTTATACAAATTGAACCCTTCTTAAATAACTACATTAATCATATCCATAGTTTCTTATATAGATATCAAATGGTATATGGATTGGTGAGAAGATCAAGAGGTGCAAACCTTTCATGTAGGATATTGTACCCAAATTCACCTAGATTTTTCTTTATTATCCATATATTTTTGTACACCCACTATCCTAAAGTCCATATTCCCTATATTCCATAGGTCTTTCAATTTTTGGGCCAATTCCTTAGGCATGTTTCCTATATTGTAATATTGTCTAGAAAAAATATTATAAGCCCCCAAATATAGTAAGGGGCTAAGGTCTAAGGACAAAGGCCCTGAAAATTTGAAGAATTAGCATTAACATTTACAAACGTACTATGAAATGAAAAATTATGGAAATTGTATAGAGCTCCTTTTAATATCTCATACACAGAAAAATTTACAGTGACCTTTTAGTTAACACAAACTTGAGGGATCCTATTATCTTATTATTGTTTCCTTCTTTTGTCAAATTCTCCAAACTTGGATCTTCAAATTAATATGTTTTGAGAACTATTGGATTCTCCATCCAAATCATTTTTTCCCCAACCTAAAATCCATTTTCCTTTCCCCCATTTCCATTCCTCTAGATGTTGGCAATTTCCCCACGAAACCTTAAGACTCATCATTTTTCCTCCCCCATAAATTTTTGTGAAATTCAAGACATAGTCAATTGCTAATTTTCCATAAATATATAATCCAAAGAAGAAAAATGGAATACCGCATAAATAATGGATTGGGTATATTTTCTTCCCCTAACCTTCAATTCAATATCCTCATTAGCCCCTCCTTCAAATATACCTCAACAAACATGTAGGATACAAAATGTGAATAATACATCTAAAAACATTCAGGTACCTAAATGAATTTCTCAAGTCACTATTTCCTATAGCCCTAGAAACCTCGAATGACCAAAATTCTAAAGACAAGTTTGGTAGCTCCACTAATACAATTTATAATATGGTATTTTATGTTCTAGGATCTATGCAACGTCCCCCCATATTTTTTACTAAAGGAACATAACCCCAATTCCATTTAGCTCACAATATATTGAGTGCATCTACTTTAGAATTGAAGATGAAAGTGAGCCATCAATTTAAAAATAGATGGAATTTTGGGATAAATCCTATTTGAGGTTTCCACAACTTTATCTATATCCCATCCCCTAAAGTTTTTTTACCTAGAGATATGTTTATTAAGGATCCTCCTTGTTAAGTTTGGGATCCTTAACTCCACCATCATATCCATTTATTGTCCTCCTTTAACTGGAATTTTACCTTATTCTTCCATATATTTACACACTTCCTTCCTTGTTTCCCTAGTTTTACTTTCAATTCCTTATTCCTCTTTGCATTCTCAGCCACTACATCATTTCCAAGGATTATAGTCGAAGAAGAATTTATAGAATAACCAATTCCTTTTAATTGTGCAATCCACATAATGTTTTCCTTAGAATATCCTATCTTGTCTTTAAACCTCAAACATGTTTAGGAATAATAAGACTATTAGTGATATAACATGGCTCACAACTTCTACTCCTAGAAAATATGGATGGAATGTACTTGTCTTGAGGATGATTCAAACCTTAATTTACCAGGCTTCTTTTCATCCAATGTTATTTCCAAGGACTTAAATTCTATGGGACTTAACTTCTATGGGCATATCCTATCCTTAATTATTAGACGTCCTTGTGCCATATGCCGCATGGGTGGATATTTGGGTATGATTCTTAAAGTTCCTATTGGTCCTATTTTCATCTCCAAATTCCCTTGATAACTTACCTTACCCTAGAGATCCAATCATCATTATTCTCTTGGTAAAAAAATTTTACCCAACAAATGGATATTTAACATACTCAGTAAATTCATCTAAATCCATCTCCATGACTTATAAAACAATAGATAGTGTATTTAAATTGAGTTCATGTAGTTTGGTTTATGGTTTTTTATGAACAATTATGTGTGTTTATGTTGCCTATAATCACAATTACTCTTGTTTTCTTGATGTAACTAAGAATGTTTAGAATTAGGAAATACCATCCATTGCAAAAATATAGGTGATTGTGATTATCCCTTCAATTTGAATTTTATCCTTTCCCTCTAAGTTATCAATTTCTATGCGTGGAAGTTAACACAATCCCTCCTTTCTCACTATCTTTGGCCCTATTGTTACCTTCTCATCCATAGAAATTTGGGGGTTTTCATTTATGGCTTGGAATCCAAGGTTCAGTGTACTTAATATGATTACTTCAATCCTTGTGTATTTTGTATCATACATTGGATCGCTCTTGTTTAGAGGGCTGTATTTAATTGTTGATATTTTGTTTTCATCCTAAAAAGATAGTTGGTAATAAAAAAAATCCTTATCGTATAATGTGGCCTTTAAACTTTCCTTCTATCTGTTTTTAATTTCTAAAAATTCTAGCTCTCCAAATACATTTTATTTTGATTCTCAAAGTATATATTTTTATTAACTAGTCTTCTAATTGTTATGACATACAAATGGAAAGATCATCCCAATAATAGGTATATATCCACTATTTTATGTAAGTCATAATTGAGTGATTTTGGAAATATATGTTTCTCGTTCAAAGATGTTACTCTAATACTTTCATTATAATCATAGATTTGATAGGTTTCAAAACATGTTTTTACATTATTAATCCATAAACCCCTTTTAATTCAATTTTTGTATATATTACTCTTTGTCTATTAAAAAAAATGTAAAAGATGATCCCAAATTTAAGGGGAATATTGTTATGATAACTTAGTGAAAGTGTTTATCTATTCCTCCCCCAATTGAATGGATCATGATCGTCTAGTTTATTATTTGGGATGGTGAGAATCTTGGACTAACCTTTCATTTTTGTTTCAACTTCGAGTATTTATTTGTTAAAATGTTGACTTTCTTATCCAAATTCTTATTTTAGTTTTTATTTCTAGCATTTATTTCGTTACAATATGAACTTCCTATTTTAAAATTTCTATCATAAGTTTAATATTATTTTTTATTTTTTATATATGGTTACAAATTGTATGTAGGTTGATGATGTAACAAATGGCTCTTTTTTGGTGTAGATCTGAATATTACTATCTTAAAAAATAAGTTTGTCAACTTTTTATCCTAAAAGTAGTGATGTGTTTTATACTTAATATGGACTAGATAATGTAAAAAAAATCAAGTAATGTTAATGTGGAAACTATAGCATAAAAGTTTTAAAAAAGACTAATAATGTTAATGTGGAAACTATAACCTATATTACAAAAGAAAAACATGTTATCTTATATAATTAAAAAATTAAAACCATCATAAATCCATTTAAACTTAAAAATTTACACCTTTAAAAATTGGATATTGTAAATCCTCGTAGGATGCATATTGAAACTTGTTTTTACTTTAAAAAAAAACTCGTAATATTATTGGAAAATATTACGTTTTTCATATGCTAATCAACATTCCATTTAAGGTCATAGCCATCAAGGCATCCTTTGTGTTACCGGACTTTACATCAAGTATATTCATACTTTTGACATCAAGTATTTTCATACTTCAGATTTGTAACTTCAAAGTCAAAAAACAAGAATTGTTATTATGTGCTTCCATCAACTGCATTAGACAATTCTATAGCAAGTATATTCATACTTTCGACATCAAGTATTTTCATACTTCAGATTTGTAACATAAAAAAAACTAGAATTGTTATCATATGCTTCCATCAACTGCATTACACAGTTCTATAGCCTTTTCAATAAAAAAAAAGTAATACAAGATCCAAAGTTTTCTCAAAATTATCTTTCTAGTGTCCATAATTAATTTTGTAGAAAGAAACAATACAAAACACATACCAAATTCCTATTCTAATAAAATCTGGATATCATCCCATCATTTTGCATTATTTGCCACACACCTTTTTCCAAAGTTAAGCCAACCCTGGAGAGCCTATCTAGTTCAGTGTTAATGTTGACACAACACCTGTTGATAGCGGTTCACTTCACACCATTGTCAACAAAGACCAACCAAACACCCTTAATTATTAGCCCAGAAAGGTTTTACCCTTTCTAGCAACACTTGTAGAGAAAGTGAGGTCTCACCCGAGATGATTAAGGGGGATGCAGGAACCATATTTTAATAGTGGGGGGAGTACATGCATCAAATCTCACTCTATAGCTACAGAAACCAGAGATTGTGTTGTCGCATGACATTTAACAGTTCATTCATTCATTCTTCGCATATTCAGTGCATAATCAACATCCGCATTATCATGGTTAAACTAACATTTGCATCAACACCATTTAGCAAACCATAAAGCTTTAAACATTTCACAACTAGCATTCACATTCATCCTTTAACATGAAAAAAGACAAAGGAGATAAGCATAGCCGAACATCTTCACGCATTCATCAAAACCTGCGATATAACCTTCGCAGAAATAGTTCAAAACACCTTATCGCGGATCCATAAAAAACTGCCGAAAACAGAACAAAACATTACAGAGTTCAACCGCACATTTATCGACCACTTATGTCCTCATTCTACGATGCCCTTAGGATTACAATCATAGTCCTATTTATAGCAAGCTAAGGTGGTTAAAAAACAGTTCCAATGACCCATTCTAACTAACTAAACCAATCTTGCGATTCCATTGGTTCCTTGTTCTCCAAGAATGGTCCTTTCTTCTGCGGATGGTCCTTTGCATTGTTGTCGGCTTCAGCACTTCATGCGGTCTAACCTAGTTCCAACATCCCCCCAACACAAACTTGTGGCACACCCTCAAGCCACCTCAGCTGGACACCTCTGGTGCATTCACCTGCTGCTTGAGGTCGTCGAATGCATTTTTGATTTAGTCAAGCACTTCCTTGGTTGATACTTTGAGTTGTGTACATTCTTCTACTTGCTGGTCTATTGGGTGTTCACAATTTTTTCGTTCTTCCTCCTTCAATTGTTGCTTGACCTGTTCCAGTGTTTCCATTACCCGTACTGCCAGAACTTCTGCTTTTGTTTGGATTTCATCCAAGTGGGTGGCCCTTCATTGCTACCTCTCGCATGCCTTGGTTACGCGTTGCTGCATGATTTTTAGTTTTGCATCCTTTGTCATATGTATCAGTCAGGGCATCACTTTGATCGATCCATTCAACGATTCCAGCTGTGCTTCCGCTTCACTGAGTTGCACCTTCAACTCACTTAGTTGTTTGTCCTAGATTATGCTTCCCCAAAACTATGTGACACCCTCGATGACTGTCTATGCTATATTTTCCATCTCCAGGATCTCTGTCATGGCTTCCTCGATCGCAATCTACCAACTTTGAATCTGTTCTGGCGGTGTGCTGGTATCGCTCTATCCTGTAGTACTGCATTCACTTTCCTTAGTTCAGTGATGGTTACGCCTAATAGGATAGCTTGCACTTCGGGTAGTACATCCTGATCTATCTCTGAAGTTTCACATGCCTTAGCGAGCACCCTTTCAAGACTGCCTCGATCCTCTATAACCTTCTCTTTCTCGGCTAGTGTTATGGTTTTTTCTTCTTGGAGACGTTGTGCCTCCATCTCGGTGGTGTGCACCTGCTGCTTAAACTTTACCATTTTTTCATGCATCGTAGTCATGGATCTTTGCACTTGATGCAACTTGGATCTAGTGTAATGACAACATTGGTAGTAAATTGAAATATACCACGATTGAATCATCTCCCCTTAGTTCCAGGTCCAAGGCCTCATCACCTGTTTCCATGGCATTTGGATCGATTTGGACTATCTGTGGTTGTGTTCTGACTTCTACTTCGACTCTTCTGCTTGACAAACTGGGCGGGACTTCTCCATGTTGTACGGTTGACTCCACAACTACATTTGATAGGGTGGAGAGAATTTGTCTCACCTGGTGGAAGTATTATGTTGAGTGTTGTGTGGTTTTCGCACTGTTTTATTCCACAACTTCATTTTCTCTAGGAGCCTTTCAACTTGCTCTGCATGAATACCAAAACTTGTGCTTCCTTCTCTAGTTTCCATCCTATGCTTTGTTCCGATTTCTTCGCACTGGGCCTCTAAGTTAGAATCCATCGGTGTGGCTTTTGAGGCTCCATCATGACTAGACACCTGCGACTGTTCTTTCGCAAGATCATCTTCTTTTGAACCATGTTGTCGACTGACTAAACCCATATATTATTCTAACTTCTTTTCCAATTGGTATTCCACATGATTCCATAAATCCTTCTCTGTGGCTGGGACTTTCCATTATGTTGGTCATCCCTCTCTAATGGCATCCAGGTCCTCGTCAGTGAGCTTATACCCTGTCGATAACCAATGCTTCTGTATGTCTTCTCTCACTTGAATGTAAATGGTTTGAGACTGAACGGATATTCGGGAAACCCATCAATGCTTCCTTGCTTCTTCTTGAGTTATCTGCGGTATTGCTTTCGTGTCTGCCCTCATCATGTCCAAAAACAAATAAAATTGTACAACATTGAATGCTTGTCGTTCTTTATCAGTCATTGCCCACAAATTCTGGTACCTTGCGCCCTCTCGTACCCTGGCCTCTTCTGTCTCCATACCCAAATAATTATCTGGCTCCCTCCATCCTACTAATGCGACCAATATTAGGAGCCATGAATATGTGAATGGCTTCACTATCTCCCGTGTGTCAAAAGAATCCTCCACCAACTGAATTAGCAGGAATTTCGACCAGTTCATCTGCGTTCTTGTGGCACATAGTTCTGTGGTTGCAATGATTCCTAATGTGCATTCCTTCGGTCTGTTCTTCCACGCGATATTAACGACAAGTATTTTTGCTCTGACCTTGACAACTTGGTTCTCAATTGTGTGGATGAGGTATCCTCGGGTGTTTTTTTCCACCCCATACTTTGTTTTCAGAGTTGCCGCAAGCTTCTTGTTGTTGTCCTTTCCTTGGAAAAAATGGGAAGGGTCGTCACCATCCTTTGGAAGTCCAGTGATTCTTGAAATCAGGTTGACTGTGACCGGAATCTTCTCCTGTAACCATAGGTAGCCTCCATGGAAACATGCGAGCAATTTTTTTACGCATGCATTCACCTCCACCAAGCTTCCAAAGTGCGTTAATTGGGTGAGGCCTAGTATTCCCGATTGCTCTAACTCTAGCGCTCTCGACGCTGGTTCCTGCGTGACCGGGACTCCTTCTCCATGCGAAATATTAACGTATGCTTCCGTGCATTCAGGATAGTTCATTAGTTCATGATCACTATACTGTAGTTTCTACATATTTTCTACGATCATCCCAACTTGCACAACCCCTCTCGATATCGTTGCCATTATGATATTGCATTTTTGGTTCTTCCGTATGCAGACTATTGGTGTTCCTACCTTGCTTGCCGGAACATACCCTAGTATCATTGGGCCCTAGTGCCCTCTTCGCGATGCTGGTTTCTTTTGGGTAGCATCCGAAGTGCCTGCTCCTTCATCCACCAGGCGTGTTGAGTTCCCGGTTCCTATATTCGGTGTTCGGTCGGTGTCTGGTGTCGATTGGCGCTCCACTTCTTCCTGAATAGTATTCCATACATGAATTCTAGTTGCTCTTGCAGAACTAGTGTGGGTTGCGGCCGTTCGGTGCTGGTGCTCAAAATGTAAACTTCCATGCGACTCTACAGGCTCTTGGTTAACACACATTGCATGAAACTGTCCCTTTTCCTCGCATTTATAGTGTGGGTTGACTGGACCCAACCGATTCTGGCCCATGATTACCGAATCTAGCACTGATTCGCCAAATCCACTGCATGCGTCGGGTATTAATGTCTGTTTTTTTCATTTTTTCCTTTGTCCATCATGGCTTAACTGCTGCATTTATGACTTAATTTGACCTTCTTTCACCGAATCTTTCCACTATGTGATTCCCTTGTCAAAAAATGGTCACTTGTCGACAAAGGTTGATCTTCGTCATATGTGCTGTAATCTGCGGTAACCTTCACAATTTTTTTATTTTTTTAAAAACCGAAGGGGGTTCTGTGGAACCAGTCCTTTGCTGGAGTTGCTCTCGTTCTTCTGTGTCGCGCTCCTTGGATCTTAGTTTCAACTGATATGGTTTCTCCTTCCTTAAGTCGACACAGATTATGACTTCTCAAGTTTTCTTATCCTAAACCACCATCGGGATGATCCATTTCGATTCCTCCACTGGTTCTATAATTCCTGCATCCAGCATCCTTTCGAGTTCAGCTTGCACCTGCTCCTTATACCTTGGATTCAACTGGTAAGGTCGTTGCTTTACTGGCTTCGCATCGGGTTTTAGGGGGATTTTCATTTCGCCTAAGTCCCCAGAAATTCCTTTCATCTCTGAGAATTTCGTTGGGAAGAAGTCCTTAAAATCATGCAACAAATCAGTCATCTTGGCAATGGTTGAGTTGTCCCAATAATCTCCGATACTCGCAAACTTCGGATTCTCATCCGATCCAATGTTCACTTTCTTGATTTTCAATGGTTGTCGAAACTTGTCGGAAGGCATTTATGGTGCCTCGACACTACGAATTCCCTCTGAATATGGTATATATGTAGCCCTCGGGTCATCCTCATCATCTGGTTCTCCTGTTATATTGTAGCATTCCATCATCATTTTCGATGTCACAGACCATCGAAGTCCCATTGGATGCTCTGTCGAAACTGCTTCAAATACTTTCTTGCGCATCACCTGTAATGCACTGTGGATGAAGGGGTTTTCATTGGAGAAACTAAACGTTTGGCTAAAGCCAATAGTTATTTTTTCCCATGAGGTGGTTCCACGTCGTAGTTTTGTTGCGATATACCAACTTCATGGTACTTCATCTGGTGTGTGAATCAATGCGTGGACCCATTCCTATTTCTCCCGTAGTACCCATTGGCTTTGACATTCATTCACATGCTCCTTTGGATCTCCTCTTCCATCATACTTCCTTCCACCCTATCCTGCAGTGTCACCAAACCAAACCTCCATTAGGTGTCGACATAGCGTCCTGTTTTTTATACTTGATTTGTGCGCCACCCACCATCGCGCTGGTGTAGCCTTCAAGGCTTCCTCCAAGGCCAGTGGTCATTGTGGTTCCACCACTTTTTCTTCGAACTCGATGAGAAATGTAGTCAAGTTGGGAAACCCTTCATATGTTGGTAGTGTGCACTCTTCTATGTCTACCCCTTGGAGTGACTGTGTGATCCATGCACACCCCCTAAATGATACTTCATGTAGCTGATTCTGCCAATTTTTAAGTGCCTCATTCGAATCTGATGACGACGAGCTGACACTGCGCTATCCCAACTCGCCATTTGCAGTAGGATTAATGTAGTCTTCAGATATATTGTATAAACTATCCCATCCCTCATTGAATTCATCCCTTTTTGGTTAAACATATTGCTACCCTTCTGCGGGATCAAGACGTGCGACTACCCTCATCCCGCAGTTCTCGAATGACAGTTCATTTTTTGAAATTGATTATGGCCTGGTTCTCCATCACCCAGTATATCCCTAGCAGCATTGGATAGGGGTTTGTGTTGTCAACAATCTCTATCACATCAAATTCTGCGTATGTTTTGAGTCCCTCAATTTCAACTGGAACCTGGAACACTCGACCAATCGGAGTAACCTTACTTTGATTCGCTAGTCGTAGTTGTACTAGTGACCAGGCCAACTGTGGTTTCCCCGTCGTTTCCTAGGTTTGCTTGGTCATAATGTTTACGTTTGACCCTAGGTCTAAGATGATTGAGTTGACATCAAATTTCCTGATTTGTGCAGACATCCGAATTTCTCTTCCCATCTTCCTCTTATGGATTTGATTGACCGTGCATTCTTATCGTGCACGCTCCCTCTGATGCAACAAGCTAGATATTTCTACCAATGCGTCCTGATCTTTGGCCAACTCTAGGAAGCTTTCCAAGAAGGCTCGTAAAGTGTTATCCTTTCTCGATGACTTGGTTGTGTCAAACATTGATGGCATGTCATAGGTAACTTATTTTCGGTGAAGAGGTAACTGTCTCCTCTGTCCCATTGCCTCCCATGCTTTCAAGAAAATATCCCTCTTTGCTTCTCCATCAAATGTTACCTGCTTTCTTGCTGTTGGTCTCTAACATACCCAATACTTGAGACATTTTATGTTAGTGGAAAAACATTGTCTTAAGTTTTATTGTAAAGTTTTATATTTGACCAAGTTGTCAAGGATGACTGTAAATGAATAATATTACTATTTAATAAAATAAAATAGGAGACGCTCACCCAAAGAGACTGTTGAAAGAGTCTTTACTGACCCACTAGGAGGAATGGAATCTGGGGTAGAAGGCAATGGACAAGTGGCAACATCATGAACTCAGTAACTAGCTGTTGTTATGGGACAACTCCCTTGAATTGTGGTCAAGCTCGCTTGAATGTGGAATTGGAGCTTGAGGCTCATTTATTGAAATTGACCACTAAAATACCTAGGCATCTTTTATAAGACATTGAATTTGAGTATAGGCTCACACTTTTTCTGACGAGAAAATTTACCTTATGGTTTTGTTGTATGCACACAAGAGATTCGATGAGGGGAAGCTATGTTTTGAGTTGTAGTGTAAGTTTTTCTGATTTCTGCTGAGTGCATAGTTTTCCTATTGAGTGCAGAGGTTTTTGATATGGGCTATGTTTTGAGTTGTAGTGTAAGTTTGTCTGATTTCTGCTGAGTGCATAGTTTTCCTGTTGAGTGTAGAGGTTTTTGATATGTATGCAAGTATCCATTGATTGCTGAAGTACATATGTGAGGTGTATGCAAGTCTCCATTGATTGCTGAAGTACATATGTGAGGTGTATGCAAGTCTCCATTGATTGCTGAAGTACAACCTGAGTGCCTTGCTTCTAAACAGAGTCTTCTTCCTAGTGGTTCAGTAAACAGGCTCAGGGGTCCAAGGGAGCAATGATTTGGATGCTTCTTCTGGAGAAGGTTGGGAGGAATAGGCCTCTTAGGGTGTTTGTCCACCCTATCAAGATATCGGGTTTTTACTTGTTATGTTTTCCTTCTACACTAGTTAAACCATGCTGTTTAGATTGTTTTAAAAATGTTATTTTTTGGTTAGCAATTAGCTGAACTATTGAATGATCTTCTCATTAAGTTAAATTAGTTTCTACAGACTTAAGGAATGAATGATATGATAAAATTGAATGAATAAAATATCTTCCTGTGTTTTTCCTTTCCTCATAAACAATGTACTCTAGTACAGGAAGTGTATAATTAACTTTGCAGATGAGATTGGAAAATAGCAGTAGGTTTATACTTCAAATAGAATAAGTCCTTTTTATGATATACTACTCTTACAACATAGCAAATGCATACAATATACTATAGTATTTTTAGGTTTTTGTTATCAATGTAAATGTATTTAGAATTTTATGCTAGTTTCGAGAAAACAATTTAGTAGAATGATATAGGGCTTCAGCTCAAAATGCAAACTGAAATATCTAGTTATACTTTTACTAATCGTCTCCTAATATACAAATATTGTTTTAAGAATAGAGTCTGCATACTTACTTATCATATACTATACATCACTGTAACCCTAAACTGTAGATACTTTCATAAACTATTGCAGCATTGCTTATACAAAATTGATAGTCTCTTTTCCAAACAAACTATTCGAATAAACATAACATAGCATTTATGTAATGACTTAGACAATATACAGAGTCAACACAGTAACTACTATTAACATTTTTCCCTATAGCAGAAGTGCAAATCCTTCGATGCAACTAATATACTTAGATAATTATAGAATGAATGTTATTATCATATAAACGGGTTCATAAGACCAACAGAAAATCCTTCAAGTCATGAGCTCGAGTGTTGACTCGCCCAGTTACTCATCTTTTATAAACAATCAACATTTAAAAACTTATAAGTTAATATTTTAAGCTTCATAGACGAGCACAAGGGTTTAAACGATGTAACTTCCTCCAAACATGTTCATAAATCAAAGTTAGGGTTTATCCCTTTCATCTTTAACTAAAACGAAACTCCAAAAAAATTTGTAGGCAGAGTTTAAAAATACATTTCTAAAGAAAACGAGCAAAACATTTCTTATTCATATAATGTAGTATTACATTACAGTTGAACTACCAGGCGGATAAACGATACTCCATTAAAACAACTTCCTATCAACACTACAGGCGAAACCCTAAGTCGGGTCATTGCCCAGAAAATCAACTACTGTAGCATTGTAACCTCGACAACCATTTTTACAAATGGAGTTTGCACTGACGAAGAGAAACAAAACATTACATCCTTGTTGATAGAGGAAACTGGTCTAATCGAGGCTTACCGGTGATTGCACACTGTGGTGGTTCATCCCTTCGACTTCACCGTGGATAAAAGACCTTACCTTTCCATGAAACATAAACCAGGTTAAACGTTGTTGCAAATCTTGATACAGTACTGAAATTTAAATAAGTGTTTGTATACTGTATCACAACTTACCTTGACTGTCACAACTCAAAGCCGAGGATGAACCAAGCATTGGAAACCCTTTGCACGATGCAAAACTCATAACTCCTCACGAACTAGCACTCATCAACTATCAACCAACACGACTAGTGGAGCATGAATGCTAATAGTTATGGCGGCCAAACAGGCCCAGTCTCCTCCTCCATAATGAAGAGTAACAATAAACCAAAGACCAAAAACCAAAAACCTCGAAGTAGGGTTTTGATAGTATTAAGATGCATTTACGATCTTCACGTGATCACAATTAATGTGACAGCTACCACAACATCTTTGGTTATACAAACATCCACTTTGATATAGTTTCAACATAGTTTCCCATCACTTATTTTAATATGGCGCCGGATGGGAAATCACGACCCACTAATCTATAGTTTAAACCATAACAAATGTTTAATACTCCAAAATTATAAGTTGAAACACCAAAGCCACCCTTACCATGGAGTTAATATGTCGATTGATAACGTAAGAACCTTTTCTTCATCCTTTGCAAATCATAGAGGTTCCCACTATAAGGTAAGTTTAATAAACTAGAACAAAGAAGAGTAACATTGAACACCATAGCCGTCGCATGCTTTTAACTTCACACTTTAATTCTGAACACGTTATGCATTTATAATTTTGGTGTCTAGATTTACAAGTCGCCATTTAAAATAAGGCGAGGGTCATTAATATCCTAACATAGGACTTAATATAATTCATTGCACTATCTCATCAAACACCAAACGTATGCAATCTGTAACCTAGACAGTTGAAGAGATGGTGTGTTAGCTTAAGCTAAGTAAGCCTCAATGGTACACCAGATTCCAACTACCAACAAGAAGTTAATTATAAATAATAGTATGCAAATAAATAAATAATATCATAGTTCCCAGCTATCATACCATAATACGGAGTACAACAAAACAATAACATGATCGCAACTACATGTAGGATTATAACATAATTATCACACATGATATTAAAAGACGATGTTTTATATAATTATAGATATACCATCGTAATACTTGTGTTCCATGAAATAGTTTGCATATGCAGCAAAATGACGACTCAGATAACAACTAAGATCATTAAAATAGACATAGGAGTACTCATGCATTAAATTGTTGATTAGACTTTAAAAGATCCAAAGATAATTACATGTCGTAATTAGTTAGTATTAAGTACAGTCATTTAATAGACATTTATTACTTCCGCACATCATTAAATGTCAAAACTAATGCTTAGAAAAAAATTTAAATTTTACAAAATTTTGGGATGTTACATGTGGTATCAGAGTGCGAGTTCAAACACTAGGCCTGAAAAAGGCTCATGCGTGCAAACATAAAATTAAAACAGAAAAAATTAGTTACTAAGTGTTGTTTTAATTTGTTTATGTACAGAATAGTTTGACATTTAATTTGCAGGTATGGAAATACTAGAAGAATCCGCAGAAGACAGATCTCATCGTAGTGAACATAATAATAACGAACAAGAAAATATTAATGAAGAAATCTATGTAGAATTGAATGATCAATCGTCTGAACTTTTACGTATGGTTAAATATTTAAAAACTGAAATAAGAAATGTTAAAGAAGAAAACGAAAGGATTATAAGAGCACAGGAAGAACTGAACCAGATTTTACTAGAAAAATATCATCACGAGGAAAAAGATAAGAGAACATAAGTAAAATTTGAGTCTGGAAGTATGTCATATAAACAAAGACATAAGAACGTAAAATACAATAAAAGTGAAAGTGACTCTTATTCTAAATCTGATGATAAGACTTATAGAGGAAAATATAATTCTGATCAAGACAACAGTGATAGTGACTGTGGTCCTAGGAAAACGCATAAGCATTATGAACAAATTTCATGGAATTTAAAATGATAAAACTCCCAACATTTAATGGAGAAAATTAGAAGAGTGAGGAAGCCGAAGCATGGTTGTCCAGTATGAAGAAGTGTTTTCAGATTTATGATTATTCATCTCAATTAAAAGTTAAAATGGCCATATACAATCTAACCGAAAAAGTGAAAATTTGGTGGCAGGATACTAAGAGGGTTAAAAGCATCAAAGAAAGGACTATAAAATGGAGTGCATTTAATAAATTATTCAAGAAAAAGTTTTTGTTCGAAAAATATTACGAAGATAAGTCAAAAGAGTTTTATGACTTAAAATTGCGCTCCATGAGTATGAAGGAGTTAAGTAGCAAATTTCTCAGTCTGTTAAGGTATGTCCCTTACTTAGGTGAAGAAAAACCTAAGGTTCAAAGGTTTTTGAGCTACTTACCCTTTAACATAAAAGATAGAATTGAATACAATAATCCTACAACTCTTGAAGAAGCCATGAGGAAGGCCAAATTCTGTTTTGAACAGAATAAGAAAAGAGAAGGTGTATTGAGTTGGATGAATAATAAACCAAGTAACTTTGAGCATAAAAATGAAACTTTTAATTTCATGAATTCTGGAAATAACAAAAATTTCAATAACAGAAACTTTCAAAGTAATAATTACAGAGCTAATGCACAACATAATTACACATCTACAAGAAATGTGCCTAATAACAATAATAATAATAATAATAATGCTAGGATTAATGAACAAAGACCACCTTTAAAATGTTATTACTGTAATGGACCACATAGTAGAGCAAACTGCCCACTCAAAAGAAGAATAGTCGGCAACATTCACACAATGCAGACAGAACCAACAGTCGGTGATGTAGCAAGGGAGATGCTAAGAATCAACGCAGCACTGGAAAACCGACAAGCAGACCATCAAACTTCCATGGTCGAGATCGAAGGTATGATACAAAACAAACCTATCTCTATTCTAATTGATCCAGGTGCAAGTTTGAGTTACATATCACCTTATTTAGTGAAAAGTTCCAAGTTAAAAGTAGAAAAATTTGATAAATCATAGTTGGTTAAGTTAGCAACAGGGACCATAAGAAAAGTTGCAGAATTTGTTAAAAGTTGTGATTTGCTTATGAGTCAGTTAAAGACACAAGTTAAATTGAATATTTTACCTTTGGGGTCTTATGACATATTAATAGGCATGGACTCGACTGAAAAGCATAGAGTAGTGCTGAACTGTTTTGAAAAGACTTTTACTTGTTTAAATAATGATGGAGACATTGAAGCAGTAAAGGGAATTCCTAGAAGAACTTATGTTAGACAAATTTATGCTTTACAAGTTCAAAAGGCTGTAAGGAAGGGTTGTAAAATGTTTCTAGTAAATGTAATTAATGACAAACATTCATCTAAAGAAGATAAGTTAAAATTGGAAGACATACCTATTCTTAAGGACTTTTCTGATGTATTCTCGGAAGAAATTCTAGGACTACCTCCGAAAAGGGAACTATATTTCACCATTGAGTTAGTACCAGGTGCGGTGCCTAACTCAAAGGATCCTTACAGAATGAACATTTTGGAACTTAATGAACTAAAATCACAGTTGATGAAACTAATTGATAAAAACTACATAAGGCCAAGTGTGTCTCCTTGGGGAGCACCAGTTATCTTTGTTAAAAAGAAGGATGGTACTTTGTGTCTATGCATCGATTAGCGTCAACATAATAAAATTACTATTAAAAAACAATATCCTCTGCCCCGCATTGATGATCTATTTGATCAAGTACATGGAGCATCGATATTTTCTAAAATAGACTTGAGGTCGGGGTACCATCAAGTCAGGATAAAAGACGAAGACATTTTTAAGACTACTTTCAGGACCCGTTATGGTCATTACAAGTTCGTAGTTATGCCTTTTGGGATAACTAACGCACCAACAGTCTTCATGTGTTTAATGAATAATGTTCTACATAAGTATCTAGATAAGTTTGTAATTGTGTTCATTGATGATATTTTAATTTATTCTAAGACTAAAGAAGAACACAACGAATACTTAAAAATAATTCTACAAGTGTTAAGAGAACATTAGCTTTATGCTAAGTTCAGTAAATGTGACTTTTACAAAGATAAAATACAGTACTTAGGTCACATAATATCTAAAGATGGGATCATAGTTGACCCAGATAAAATAAGGCCAATTAATGAGTGGACTGTCCCAAAAGACGTAACAGATGTACGTTCTTTTATGGGAATCACGAGCTACTACAGAAAATTTATTGAAGGATTATCCAGAATTACGAATACCATAACCTCCTTGCAGAAGAAGGGAAAGAAATTCATATGGGACCAAAAGTTGAGGAGAGTTTTAAGAAATTAAAAAAATTATTAACAATAACACCTATATTAAAAATTGTAGATCCAAATAAAGACTTCGTTGTATGCATTGATGCATGCAACGATGGAATTGGTGGGGTCTTAACTCAAGAAGTTCATGTAATAACCTACGAGTCAAGGAAGTTAAAAATTCACGAAAAGAACTACGCAACCTACGATCTAGAGCTGGAAATCGTGATACATGCATTAAAAATGTGGCGTCATCACTTGATTGGAAGGAAGTTTTCACTAATGATAGATAATAAAGGTTAAAATATTTGTTGGATCAAACAAATATGAACGCAAGGCAAGCTAGATGGCTAGCTTTCCTTAACGAATACGATTTCGAGATTCAACACATTAAGGGTAAAGAAAAAAAGTTGTTGATGCCTTAAGCATAAACGCTAAATTAAATTTTGTGGCAGCAATCAACACTTATAAGACAGATCTGGAAAATCAGATCAAAGAAGGAATTAATCAAGAAGAAAATTATCAGAAATTACATGATAAAATTGTTGAAAATGTATCTGAAAATTTAATAACAGATTATAGCATTAACGAAAAAGGTTTAATGGCTTATAAGAATAGACTTTATGTGCCTAATATGTCAAAAGTTAAATTGTTGATTTTAGATGAAGTTCATAAAAGTCCTTATTTGAGACACCCTAGTTATCAGAAAATGATAACTATGTTGAGAAATGATTACTTTTGGCCAAACATGAAAAATGAAGTAAATGAATACATAGCTAGGTGCTTTGAATGTCAGCAGATTAAAACTAAGCATCAACACCTAGCTGGCCTATTACAACCATTGCCAATCCCAAAAAGGAAGTGGGAAATTATAAGTATTGATTTTATAACTTGTTTACCTAAGAATAAAAAACAGAATGACTCAATAATGGTAGTTGTGGATAAGATTAGTAAAGCAGCTCATTTTATTCCGATTAAACCTACTTTTAAAGCTGCTAACATTGTTGATGTGTTTATGAAGCAAATATTTTGTTTACACAGAATTCGTAAGGTAATAATTTCCGATCGTGATTCTAAGTTTACTGGAAATTTTTTGACAACATTGTTTAAAGGTTTAGATACCGAGTTAAATTTCAGTACATCTTTTCACCCTCAGACTAATGGGAAAACTGAAAGGGTGAATCAGATTTTAGAAGACATGTTAAGAATGTATGTAAAAGATCAACCAACTAAATGGGAAGACTATTTACATTTAGTTGAGTTTGCTTACAATAATCACTATCAAACTTCTGCTAGACTTAGTCCATTTGAGATTTTATATAGAAGGAAATGCAATACTCCTATTTCTTGGAGTAATCATGTTGACAAATTGATATTAGGACCAGATTTGTTAAAATGAATGGAGCTAACCGTGAAACAGGTACAAGGCAATTTAAAAATTACACAAGACAGACAAAAAAGTTATGCAAATCTGAAATGAACTTAAAAGGAATTCCAGGTAGGAGATCATGTTTTTTGTTAAAGTAAAACCCAAGAAAAATTCTTTTAAGCTTGGGAGTTGTGCTAAACTAACACCCATGTATTGTGGATGATTCGAAATTCTATCAAGGATTGGACCAGTTGCATATCAGTTGGCTTTACGATCTAATTTAAGAATACATAACGTTTTTCGTATTTCTGTTTTGAAAAAGTATGTGCACGATGATACTCATGTGCTAAATTGGAATGACATACAGGTGGAGCCCGAAGGAGATTTTTAGGTAGAACCGGACTGTATCCTCGATAGGAGGGAAATTATGCTCCAGAATCATACCATATGGCAGGTAAAGGTGTAATGGAAGCACCTTAGCACGTATGAAGCTACCTGAGAATTGGAAAGTAATATACGTGCAACATATCCAATTCTGTTCTAGGGAGGCTCCGATGAAGAATAAGCAACATCGAGGACGATGTTGAGCTTAAGTGGGGGTGTTTGTAATATACCCCATACTTGAGACATTTTATGTTAGTGGAAAAACATTGTCTTAACTTTTATTGTGAAGTTTTATATTTGACCAAGTGGTCAAGGATGACTGTAAATGCATAATATTATTATTTAATAAAATAAAATAGGAGACACTCACCCAAAGAGACTATTGAAAGAGTGATTACTGAACCATTAGGAGGAATGGAATCTGGTGTAGAAGGCAATGGACAAGTGGCAACATCATGAACTCAGTAACTAGCTATTGTTATGGAACAACTCCCTTGAATTGTGGTCAAGTTCCTTGGAATGTGGAACTGGAGCTTGAGGCTCATTTATTGAAACTAACCACTAAAATCCCTAGGCATCTTTTATAAGCCATTGAATTTGAACAAAGGCTCACACTTTTTCTGACGACAAAATTTACCTTGTGGTTCTGCTGTATGCACACAAGAGATTCGATGAGGGGAAGCTATGTTTTGAGTTGTAGTGTAAGTTTGTCTGATTTCTGCTGAGTGCAGAGGTTTTTGATATGTATGCAAGTCTCCATTGATTGCTGAAGCACATAGGTGAGGTGTATGCCAGTCTCCATTGATTGCTGAAGTACAACCTGAGTGCCTTGCTTCTACACAGAGTCTTCTTCCTAGTGGTTCAGTAAACAGGATTGAGGGTGCAAGGGAGCAAGTGATTTGGCTACTTCTTCTAGAGAAGGTTAGGAGGAACATGCTTCTTTGGGTGTTTGTCCACCCCCTCAAGCTATCAGGTTTTTACTTGTTTTGTTTTCCTTCTGCACTAGTTAAACTATGTTGTTTAGATTGTTTTAAAAATGTTATTTTCTGGTTATCAGTTAGCTGAACTATTGAATGTTCTTCTGATTAAGTTAAATTAGTTTCTACAGACTTAATGAATGAATGAGATGATAAAAGTGAATAAATAAAATATCTTCCTGTATTTTTCCTTTCATCATAAACAATGTACTCTAGTACAGGAACTGTATTATTAACTTCGAAGATGAGATTGGAAAATAGAAGTAGGCTTATACTTCAAATAGAATAAGTCCTTCTTGTGATATACTACTCTTACAGTATAGCAAATGCATGCAATATACTATAGTACTTTTAGGTTTTTGTTATCAATGTAAATGTATTTAGTATTTTATGCTAGTTTCCATAAATCAATTTAGTAGAATGATATAGGGTTTCATCTCAGAATGTAAACTGAAATATCTAGTTATACTTTTACTAATCGTCTCCTAAGATACAAATATTGTTTTAAGAACAAAGTCTACATACTTACGTATCATATACTATACATCATGTAACCCTAAACTATAAATACTTTCATAAACTATTGCAGTATTGCTTATACATAATTGATAGTCTATTTTCCAAACAAACTATTCGAATAAACATAACATAGCATTTATGTAATGACTTAGACAATATACTGAGTTAACACAGTAACTACTATTAATATTTTTGCTTGTAGCAGAAGTGCAAATCCTTCGATGCAAATAATATACTTAGATAATTATAGAAACTCTAAACATTCTGCATAGACCTTTTATAAAAACACTCATCACTTTTCAACATGAATTAAAATATATTGATTATACAAGTATCGAACCAATACTTAGAATTAATGTAAAAATATAAAAATATATAGAAGTCCAGTATAATCATGTAACCATTGTAACACAAGAATAGCTTAACATAATCAAACGTTTCAGGATCGACACCTGTATAGGCTCATCCGAGGGTTTAACCCACGTTTTAAAACAATAACAAAACTTTAACTAAATTATGGTTGACAACATATAATCTTTATACAGAATCCAAAATAAGATATGAGCGTTCGAGTCCCCATTTGGGAGCTGACCCTTACATTGAAACGTAAGGTTCAACAAAGTTAACAACATATAAATTTATGCGGTGTTAGGTCCAAGCCTAAACCCTGTAGAGAAATCGGGTTACACATTAAAATCAAACCCCAAACTTAACACAATTCTCAAAGTAATTGACAAATGCTCAGTAAACAAAGTCAATCAGCTTATAAAGAAACTAAGGGTTCGAGTCTCAAAACGAGCTCGCCCAAGCTGTAAGTCACGGCTTTAAAATTTCAACCAATAATTTGCAGAACCAACATGCAGTGTTATTATCGTATAAACGGGTTCATAAGATCAACAGCAAAATCCTTCAAGTCACGGGCTCGAGTCTCGACTCACCTAGTTACTCATCTTTTATAAACAACCAACATTTAAAAACTTATAAGTTAATATTTTAAGCTTCGTATATGAGCGCAAGGGTTTAAAACCTGTAACTTCCTCCAAACATGTTCAGAAATGAAAGTTAGGGTTTATCCCTTCCATCTTTAACTAAAACAAAAATCCAAAACAATTTGTGCATAGAGTTTAAAAATACATTTCCAAAGAAAACGAGCAAAACATTTCTTATTCATATAATGTAGTATTACATTACAGTTTAAATTCCAGGAGGATGAATGATACTCCATTAAAACAACTTCCTATCAACACTACAAGCGAAACCCCAACTCGGGTCATTGCCCAGAAAATCGACTACTATAGCATTGTAGCCTCGACAGCCATTTTTACAAATGGAATTTGCACTGATAAATAGAAACAAAACATTACATCCTTGTTGACAGAGGAAACTTGTCTGACCGAGGCTTACCGGTGATTGCACACCTTGGTGGTTCATCCCTTCGACTTCACCGTGGATAAAAGACCTTACTCTACCATAAGACATAAACCAAGTTAAAAGTTGTTTCCAAACTCGATACATTACTAAAATTTAAATAAGGGTTTGTATATTGTATCACGGCTTACCTTGACTGTCACAACACGAAGCCAAGGATGAACCAGGCATTGGAAACCCTGTGCACGATGCAAAACTCATAAATCCTCACGAACCAGCACTCATCAACTATCAACCAACACGACGAGTGGAGCATGAATGCTAACAGTTATGGCAGCCGAACAGGCCCAGTCTCCTCCTCTATAACGAAGAGTAACAATAAACCAAAGACCAAAAACCCCAAACCTCGAAGTAGGGTTTTGATAGTATCAAGATGCATTTATGATCTTCACGTGATCACAATTAATGTGACAGCTACCACCACGTATTTGGTTATACAAACATACACTTTGATATAGTTTCAACATAGTTTCCCATCACCTATTTTAATATGGCGCCATATGGGAAATCACAACCCACTAATCTATAGTTTAAACCATAACAAATGTTTAATACTCCGAAGTTATAAGTTGAAACACCAAAGCCACCCTTACCATGGAGTTAATCTGTCGATTTATAACTTAAGAACCATTTCTTCATCCTTTGCAAAGCATAGAGATTCCCACCATAAGGTAAATTTAATAAACTAGAACAAAGAAGAGTAACATTGAACACCATAGCCCTCACATGCTTTTAACTTCACACTTTAATTCTGAACACGTTATGCATTTATAATTTTGGTGTCTAGACTTACAAGTCGCCACTTAAAATAAGGCGAGGTTCATTAATATCGTAAGATAGGACTTAATATAATTCATCGCATTATCTCATCAAACACCAAACGTATGCAATCTGTAACGTGGACAGTTAAAGAGACGGTGTGTTAGCTTAAGCTAAGTAAGCCTCAATGGTACAACAGAGTCAAACTGCCAACAAGAAGTTAATTATAAATAATAGTATGGAAATAAATAAATAATATCATAGTTTCCAGCTATCAGACCATAATGCAGATTACAACGAAACAATAACATGATCGCAACTACATGTAGGATTATAACATAATTATCACACATGATATTAGAAGATGATGTTTAATTTATATAATTATAGATATCGCATCGTAATACTTATGTTCCATGAAATAGTTTGCATACGAAGAAAAATGACGACTCATATAACAACTAAGATCATTAAAATAAACATAGGAGTACTCATGCATTAAATTGTAGATAAAACAATTTAAAAGATCCAAAGATAGTTACATGTCGTAATTAGTTAGTATTAAGTACAGTCATTTAATAGACATTTATTACTTCCGCACATCATTAAATTTCAAAACTAATGCTTAGAATTTTTTCAAAATTTTACAAAATTTTGGGATGTTACATGGTTGGACGCTAGCCTGTGACCTGTCGGTTCCTGACACATATCCTCCTGGAGTTAATACTCCAATGGTCGCAGTATGACTTCTGACCTCTATTGATATCTTTTGTACCGCTGGTGGTGTATTCTGGTTCTAGTTCGGTGGAGGCGTGGGTAAGTTCTTGGTTTTCCACTTCGCGATGACCTATGGACAGTTTTCAACGCCATGGTCCACAGTGCTACAATAAGTGCACTAAGGTGTTGGATTCGGGAAAAACCTCTGGTAATGCCCCTATTGACCACAATTATAACATATGATTGGCCCTTGACCTTGTTCGACAGCTTCTCCTCATCCTGCACCAACACCTCGACCTCCACAGAACCCTCCTCTAAAAGCTCCTCGCGGTGGCCCATATGGCAGGTACTACGGTTGACCATACTGTGTTGGCTAATATTGAGGTTGCAGATATTGCGGTTAACCACACTGTGATTTCCCATACTCCCCTTGATCATACTGCGGTGGCTAGTTATAGTGAGGTTGTTGTTGATTATAATATGGTTATTGTTGTACCGCTGGTTGCTCTTCTCCCTTCATGAAAAATGTATGCGCAATCCATTCTTGGAGTAGATCGTAAGCCCTGCAATATTTTTCATTGTGGCCAACCGATAGACAAAATTTGCAATACAAATTCATTGGCTTCGACCCAATCTTCTGTAGGTACACACACTCTTCCGATCGATGTCCTCTATTATGACAGATGTGACACCAAGGAATCCGTCCTTGATTGAGGGGATTTGGTGTAGCTGACTGCAAATATTCTCGAAATTCCAGGCACTGATCCTTGTGGTATCCCTCCATTTTACATATACTGCACCATATATCTTTGCATGCCTCTTTTACCTTATTCATATCTTGTAGTTGAAGTGTCAAATTGGCCAACTGCGCTTGTATCCTATACATGCCTATGCCAACTTCACCGATTGGTGAAGCCTCGAGCTTCACCGCAATATCCAGCGCTTCGACTTAATTCGCTACCTTTTGTTGCATTAGTGGTCTGCGGATGTGTGGCACCAACCCTACGATAAACAACTCCTTATGTTGCATATCGTTCATCCCGAAGCTCACCTTCACCATTAATGTTTTGTATTGTTCATCAAATCCCATACTGGCTCATTCGGGTATTGCTTGATTTCAATGATCTCGGTGACATACTGTGATTCTGATTTTGGTTTTCTGAATTCATCAATTAGTCCTTCCTTGATCTGTGCCAGTGTCTTGTCTGGAGTTCCCATCGAAACCTTAGTAAACTTCATAAACTACTCTAGTGCATGGCCCATGAGGGTCCTCGCTAGCTACCCCTTTTTGGTATTTTCATCTTGGACCTACTTCACGGTCCATACTACTTCGCACAAGAACCAGTACTGTCCGGGATCCTCAGTCCCGTTCCCCTGGAGAGTGGGCATTTTTGCATCGTCAGCTGCCATCCTTACGTTCCTACTATTATTGTTTACTGATGCACTGCTCCTACCGCTGCACGTAGGACAACTCTGCGAATAACTTGTATGTCTTCCTGTAAAATTCTGAGTAGTGCATGGAGTTGAAGGTATGTTGTAACTTACGATCTGTCCCTCTCCTGCCACTGGGGTGGCCTATTCACTTTCTTCTTCGTTGCAATAAGGTCACTTTGTCCCTTGTGGTCCTGTTTCATAGCCTTCTGTTCCAGTTCCCTCAGGATACTCTCTTTCAGTCCTCCTCTTCTTCTCTGGTAGACGGAATATTGCCCCACTCCTCAAGGTACCACAATTTTTCTCAACCTCCCTTAAAAATTTGTCATCTCTCATGTCCATGTACCCCAAATATTTCTATCAGATTCGCATTCATGCGATACCAATAACCTCCGCAGACCGATCTTCTACTCGTCGAAATTCATCCTGAGGATGCCCTTTTCGCAGACGAGCATCTTAATACACAACTCCAACGATAGTAGGAATATCCCTCTAGGTCCTTTGAAAAATTTCCTTTCCGCATCACTGTATGATTTGATTGTATCAACTGTGATCTCAGTAATGTATCCCTCTAGGATACTATCTACCCAGAAGTCGACATCCCTCGATACTTTATTGTTGATCCGTTTGAGTTGTTGAATCAGTTCTGGATTCCAATGGTCAGGCTCTCTCTTTTGACAATGGTTCTTCGGAAATGTCTGCTGCGCCAACCACTCTTGCAATAATACTGGGAATTCGGAGAAAAAAACTTCATGGATATCCGAATAGATATGCTTTTGCAACCAGCTGCTTACCGTCTGCACAGGGTTCCTATTTTCTCCTTCCGTGAATTCTTTTGTCTTTTTATCAAACCGATCTTGAATCTCCGGTTTCATCGGGTGCCACAGCATGTCCTCTTCTTTTCCTCTTCAAGGTCCCGGAAATGGAACCATTTGTTGACACAACAACTATCAATAGGGGTTCACTTCGCACTGTTATCAACAAATACCAACCAAACACCCTTAATTATCATCCCAGAAAGGTATTACCCTTTCTGGCAACACTCACGGAGTGAGTGAGGTCTCACTCGATATGACTATGGGGGATGTAGGAACTAGATTTCCGTAGTTGGGGGGAGGACATGCATTAAATCTCACTCTATAGCTACAAAAACCAGATAGTGTGTTGTTGCATCACATTTAACAGTTCATTCATTCATTCTTCACATATTCAGTGCATAATCAACATCCGCATTATCATGGTTAAACTAACATTCGCATCAACGACATTTACCAAACCATAAAGAATTAAACATTTCACAACTAGCATTTGCATTCATCATTTAACATGAACAGAGACAAAAGAGATAAGCATAGCCGAACATCTTCATGCATTCATCAAAACCTACGATATAACCTTCGTAGAAATAGTTCAAAACACCTTATCGTGGATACATACAAAACTGCCGAAAAAAAAATCACAACATTACAGAGTTCATCCGCACATTTATCAATCACTTATGACCTCATTCTAGGATTCCCTTAAGCTTACAATCATATTCCTATTTATAGCGAGCTAAGGTGGTTAAAAAACGGTCCAAATGACCCATTCTAACTAACTAAATAAATCTTGTGCTTTCGCCGGTTCCTTGTTCTCTGCGAATGGTCCTTTATTCCATGGATGGTCCTTCGCATTGCTGTCAGCTTCCGCACTTCATGCGGTCTAACCCCGTGCCAATGGTTAAGTTCCTTGTAAATATGCTTGTAGTTGATTTCATTAAAATGTATATTGGTTCTACAAGTCTCCTCCATTAGAGATAACAAGTAAAGCCTCTAGCAATCAGATTCCCCCTTGATCCAATTAATTATTAGTTGAGAGTCCCCAAAAATAAATAGCTTTTAATTCCATTCTCTTTTTCTAGTTTGAGTGTGAGCTAGAGAGCCATTAATTCAGAGAAGTTGTTTGTTCCAGTTCCAATTCTTGCACTAAATGTAATTAAATGGTCTTCAGAAATTTGTAGTGCACCTCATGATCCACACGGTTTCTCCCTGCTAGTTTGTGTGGATCCATCAAAGAAGAATATTGGATATAAATTTAAGTCCACCTCTGGAATTATTCTCATTTTTATTTTTCTTTTGATTAGGAAAAAATTGATCATGTAGATACTCTAATTTACACAGTAAGAAACAAGAAATTGTAAATTTTCAAATAAAATTAAATTTCTTACCCTCCAAATTTTCTAATTAATAATTGCAGGTAGCGCTTTATAATCCTCCAATGCTAGGTTGTTTCACCATGTTTTAAAGCATACATCAACTATATCTCCTTTCCAAATATTATATAGACCAATTTATTTCTCGATTCCCTTCTAGACCATCTTGGTATAATCATAGTTTACAGCCAAATGCTCATTTTTTTGCTTGTCTATATTGCATAAGGAACATATTCTAGGTCCTGACCAACTTCTATTCTACAGATGATCCCAAGTTAGTGCCTTATCTAATAAGAGGTGCCAAAAATAAATTTTGGATTTCATGGGGCGCTGTAATTTCCATAATATCTTCCACCACCTTCTGAGTTTATCCTACACATATTTAATTTTGAGAGTCTTGTACCCTAACTTTGGAGTATACATACCATTTGTAGCAGTGGTCCAAACTAGCTTGTTCATACTATCAAGAATTTTTATGTGATTTTCTTTTAATTTCCCAATATACTCCTCCCAACATTTTTTTTCCTCGCCTTCAAAATCCAATTGTTCTACTGAGATCCAATATTATGTATAATTTGAAGTTCCCATTATATTTTTTATTTGGTTTAGCACCCTGTAGCCATTATCATGAAGCTTTTGGACCATTCCTAAAGAGAGTAAATGGGAATTCCCACATCCTATCCAGGGGAAAACCCCCAATCTAACTTTCATTCTAGACCCTTCTTTCCAAGAGATCCCATCCCCTATCAAAAATAAAGCTTGGATTGTTTCCCTCCAAATAGTAGAGATGTTCCAAGTGGATTTCGAAGGATTTCTGATCCAGTCCTTTAACGAAGCATGATTTATATAGTTCTATAATATCACCTTTACCCATAATCCTTTACCTTCTAATAATCTCCAAATACTTTTAGTTGCTAAGGCCATGGAGAAAGGGATCATTTTTTTTACTTCACATCCTCCCATGTCTTTAGGAAAATAAACAGCCTTCCAATTTACCCAGACTATTTCTTTATTCTTCAATCTTCCCGACCAAAAGAAGCGCATTAATAGTGATGAAATCTTATTCAAAACTTCTTTAGGGATCCAGGATAAAGAGCAATAGAATGGTATGGCTATTAACACCATATTTATTAATATCAATCTGCCCCTTTTCAATAGCCACCGATGGATCCAACTGTTAATTATCCTTTCACAATTTCTTTTATCCATTCCCAATATTTGAAATTGTTTGTCGAGGCCTTTAGGTTAAACCCAAGATATTTCGGGCCTTGTTCCATTTCTACTGCTTTGAAGCCCATAACAAAACTAAACCTTCCCAAGTCCTCCTCTTCTAGTCCTTCTCCAAGCAGTAGATATTTTTCATTATTTACCTTCATCCATGAATCCTTGCATAAAAGGAGGATGAGATAATTCAGAGTTTCCAATTCTCTTAAATTTCCTTCACTGAAAATTAGAACGTCATCTACAAACAATAGGTGAATAAGAGATAACTGATTTCCCATTTGAACTTCTTTGAACCTTCTAATACCTTTTGCATGTAGCAAAACCCTACTGAGACCTTAAACAATTAAAATGAAAAATAAAGGTGAGAGCAGGCAACCCTTCCTTAAACCTCTTCCAGGTCTGAAGAATTGTGAAGCTTCACCATTAATCAATACTGCAAAAGGAACTGAAGTCACAGAACTAGGATCCAATTAATAAACGAATTACAGAAGCCAACCTGAGTTAAGATCATCCTAAGGTATGCCCAGCTCACATTGTCATAGACCTTATAGATATTTATTTTTATAACTGTCGGCTTTAAATTCCTTTGTCTAATTGTATGCATCCCTTCCTGTGCCACTCCAACAGCTTCATGTATCTCTCTGCTTTGAAGAAACCCAAACTATTCATCTGAGATATTAGAAGCTAATAAGTTCGTTATTCTTCTTTCAATGATTTTAGCTATAATTTTATTTATGCTATTACATAATGCTATGGGTCTAAACTCATCAAAATAATTAGCATTATCAAATTTTGGGATAAGAGAGATAAACGTGGTATTGAACGCCCCCAAGATTATCCCACTTTTTTTCTGGTTTCCTCTATTACTCTGATTAGTTCTACTCTCATAGTATTAAGGATCCCCAAAAAATGCTCGATAGAGAGACCATCAGGGCCCGAGATTTTTTCTTTCTTTAGGTTGTACATAGCTTCTTCCAATTAAGAATTTGTGACTTCCTGTAGGAGTTCTTTATTTTCCTCCTCCTTGACAAAATAAGGGTATAACTGAGTTATTATGATTGCTTCATCTACTGAGAGAGCCTCTTCTTTGTATAATTTCCCAAAGTGGTTAATCCCTGCTCCTGCCAATTCATCAAATTTTCTTATAGATTCTCATGAATCTTTCTTTAGTATCCATATAGTATTTATACTCTTACGGTAATTTGCATATTTATGAAAGAACTTCGTAATATCACGCCCCTTAGTCATCCAGACTGCCCTGCTTTTGATTCTCCATTCTACTTCCCTATTCAATAGTATAAATCTCCTTTTTTGTTCCACATAGAGAATTTCTTTTCGGGATTCCTCGTTGATGAAACCAAACCCCTCATATTTAGTTAAAAGAGCTAAAATAGTCTTAATATCATTTAAATCGTTTACCTCTTTCTGTTTCTTTTAGCAATCCCACTCTCCCATCACAAGTTTTTCATGTTCCAGGTTCTTTAGAAGCTGTATTCCAGCATAATTTATCAATCTCGAGTCATAAGGTTTCCATGCAAGTTTCAAGATCTAAATACACTCTTCGTCCTCAAGCCAGGTAGGGTTTATTTTAAAGGGACTAGCAAATACTTTTTCATATAAATCAAGCTCCAAAAAAAAGTTTGATGATCGGAATCCCTTCCTTGTCCTACCCATTGTCTTAACCTAGAGGTACTTTCCAGGATTTCCTCAGAAAATAAAAACCTGTCCAACCTCTTTACAATTCTTTTTACTCCAGCTCTTCGATTAGACCAAGTATGTTTAAGATTAACTGGTTCTATGTCTATAAGTCCCTTATCCTTCATCTTGTTCATGAAGAAACTTGAAAGTAGGTATTCCCTCGCACTAGGACCCCATATTGAAACTATAACAACCTAAACATGTATTTAGTGTGTTGGCATATAAGAAGCATAACCTCTTTAACATGTTTCTAGTTTCATTGATAATAATTGGAAATGGTAAATGAAAAATAATCTATATGTCATCTATATATATTTTCCAATAATCATATTAAACTAAATTGACTTCTTATAATATGAGAGGAGATAGATAATGCCAATGATTCCATATTTATTAAATTTTTAAGTTTCAATACAATTGTATTAAAAACCTTTAGTGTATAATTTCTTGAGTTGATATGATTTATTTCAAATAATTTCAATGTAATTATTTTATATTGACACAAAATTCTTTTAGCTTACAAGTTGTTGGATTGATTTAAAAAATGATGCTAATCTTTAATAACAAAAGCAAAAGATGCAAGCAACTAATTCCCTACCAATTAGAACATACACTTAGAGCATACATCAGCTAGGCATAAAGCATGCACCGATCGAACATATAAAAAATAATTGATAAGAATTGACATTTAGGAATCTAAGGAACAACTAATAAGGCACAAGGAAATATTCAAAAGGCCTCTGAATAACCTTCTTTTCCATGGACAAAACCGAACAAATGATATGGCATCGGAGGAACCATTCATAAGAGGCCGTGCACTATAGTTTTAGAGCTCCGAGATAACGTCATTGATCAATGGCGTGAAGCGAAGGGACCGATCCATACCAAATATTATGAAGCAATATGTGATGAACCACCAAATGGATGCTAACCATTGGAATGCATACTTTTGTAATCCTAACTGCTAAAGCTCTTTTGACTGTGCTCAGGGAATACGACAGTTCCAAGCACCCCCGTGGAATAGATGTCCATGATAGCCACGATGTTTATTCATCTCAAATCTGAACTAATCTAAAAAAATTATTAAACAATTGTGCCCTCCTCTCTTACGCAGGTAGTTCCTTTGTTGGTGTTCGACATCTACTGCAAGATATTGTCCCTACAAGAACACCATCCACAATCGCTCCTAGTCTATGATGCACTCGCCATGCAATCAATAATAACATTTCCAAAACATAGACATTGCTTTTCAATGTTTATCTTAGTTGCACTCCTTGATCATAATGGTTGCTTAATTGAAAAGTGTTTATTCACATGTGAAATGTGTGACCTAAGCCTCTATCCAAACCATAAAACTGCACAGAGATAATAAGCATAGCCAGGTTTTTGAGCTATTGAGAATGTCCGTCACAATAGACTGAGAGTGACATGTATGTCCGTCACAATAGACTGAGAGTGGCATGTACATCCCTCCAAATGGAAGTGGCTCCATCGAATCTACACCCAAAACCTGTGAAATCCTGAACTCATCCCATTCACTCGAAACCAATGAATCAATCCTCAGCTGCAATTATATCTTCATATTGTTTGCTTCACAGGTGCATACTGGCCATTGGAAACTAGGGTGCTTCCTTTGATTGCTTTTCTAAGTCAGATTGGGTAAGAAGTAAGTGTTGAATTTAGAGAAGGTAGCAAAGTAGTATTCTCTACATGCAACAGAGATCTATCACTAGGGGACGCAGGCAAGTCCATACAAGTGGAAAACATGTCGTGAGAGGAAGGGCGAGAATTTTTTAACTGTCTAGCTTTCCAAGGTGGCAAAACTAACGTTCACGGTTTGCCAAGTAATGCATAAGGTGTAGAGCACTAACCAATAGAGCTCCGATACCATGTGCCTCACTTTTGAGTGTTTTCAACACATTCACTGCTAGAGTTGCTGCCAGAGCATACAACTTCATCTTATATGGCCCGCGTTTCGATACAAGTTAGAGAATCTTTGTCCTTAATCCTTTTCTTTTTCCAAATATCCATGCCTTGGGTTTGCAATATGCAATTGTATATTAAGAAATTATGCCCCATCCGAGATGTACTAAACCAATTAGAAAATTAAAATAATGTATTGAATTTTTTTATTTTTTATTTTAAATATTATGATTAATATTAAAATTGTACCAAACATTGTAAATTTTTTTGGTAAAAAAGCAAACTAATGCAGATTGACTAACTAACTGTTAATATATTCGTGCCTTGAGAGGGAATAATTAGATCATTTGCTTGGAAATTAGATTATGTACTTTAACAAAGGCATTCAATTAGATATAAGCAAAAGAATATTTGGTTTATAAATTTAATTTGTAAAAGACAGAAATTTAAGTATCACGGATTAGTTTTGATACAAGTATGTTAATTGTTTCTATTTTCTTGTATAAAAATTAATAATAAAATCACCTATCGTATTATTTGTATGCTTTCTTTTAAAATGTCTTGGGACATTATTTTGATTAAAATGAAAGAAAGAAAGAAAAAAATTAATATTATAAACCAAACATTTTATATTGTTTTAAGAAATCAAGTCACCTCAATTTTCACTTTTAAACTTTGATACAAAGTCAAAATTATAGAGCAATAGAAGAAGCAAGAGTTTGGTGATGGAAATTAGAAATCCTTTTAAAAGTTATAATCATTATATCGCTAGCAAGCATTAAGTGATACAATTCTAATTTGGGATAATATTTGGATATTGTGAATTCGATGATGGAAATTAGAAATCCTTTTAAAAGTTATAATCATTATATCGCTAGCAAGCATTAAGTGATACAATTCTAATTTGGGATAATATTTGGATATTGTGAATTCGATGGAAATTAGAAAACCCTTTAAAAAAAATTATCTTTTATTATTTGTAAAGCATTAATCAATAAAATTTTAACTTAGAATAACGGTCAAAAAAGAAATTGGATAAGACCAAACTGGAAAATAGTGAAAAATCAACTTTCAATTTTGCCTCTAGATCCTTTTTTTTCCCGCGAAAAAAAGCATACCATTGATATTCATACTTGAATCAAACAGTACATGATATCAATATAGAATTGTTCAAGAGGTCACCTCTCCGAAGAGAGTTTATCAGTCACACAAGATTTATACAATATGAGCCAAAAACAGACCTAAAGATGTCCTTGGCATAACTTAGCCTAATCAACCCAAAAACTAACAGCTATCAAAATCTTAATAGTCCAGAAAATAACAGTTACCAGAATCTATCATCTGGTCCTCAAAATATTCCTCCCAAAGTAGTAGACCATCTTCACCAGCCAAAGCCAGTTTGGAAAGCATATCAACCCGAGAATTATGTTAGCGAAATATGTGTTTTAAGGAAGTCCCTCCCAGCTTATGTAATTCCTCCTTAGTTCTGTCGCACCAACCACATAAATTAAGTACATTAAGCTCATATTCACGCCTCACCCATTTGATGGTAACTCGAGAGTCACCAAAGATCTTCACATGGATGAAACCAAATATATTAGCCTCTAGTAATAGTCGATAATGCAATAAGCTTAGCCTTCATGTTCGAGTCTCTACCACACTTCATCTTTAAAGTGTAATAGTGATCAAGGTTAAGAAAAATAACACCTCCAACACCATAGTCACCCAAGTTTGCAGCACCATCAAATAACAGTATAGGATCAGTAACCACAAGTTTAAATTCCCCAATGTCTCTATGCACCGGAGGTTTGTCTTCTTTCTTCCATAGCAAATAATGACTGATAGCAGTATTAAAAGTCTTCTCCAGATATGGAGTAGAATCTTCAAATGTAGCTTTATTCCACATCCCCCAGATTGCCCAGCAAATGAAAATAGGCAATGTCAAATGTGATTTACAATTCTACATCCAATGCTGCATAGTAGTGATAATATTCATACCATCCCACCTTTCTTTGATATTAAAAGCCTGATATATCTTCCCTCACAGTTCCACTGTGAAAGCACAATCTAAAAATAGATGTACAGTAGTTTCTGCAAAACTTTTACATAATATACATTGACTAGGTCCTGTCCATCCCAATAGAATGAAATTTTCCCACGTCTTCAGCCTACCCTGAAGAACAAACCAAAAAAAGCATTTCAATTTAAGTGCCAAGTACCATTTCCAAATCTTATCATACCACTAGTGTCTTGGAAAGATACATCTACGTTTTATCATGCATGCCTCTAGATCCTATTATGGAATGGTCCCCAAAAATAAAATCACATTATAAAAAATCTTATGTTTTAGGATAAGGTACGACTTTACCTTTTTTTTCTTTGGTATTGAAGAATGTAATAAATATTTATTTGGTATTGAAGAATGTAATAAATATTGATAACAAATAACTAAAAAAGTTAAAAACTATAATTTTTCATTAAAAATAAAATCAATTTTTTATATAATTATTAATATTTAAAAAAATTTACCGAGTTTTACCTTCAAATACCCATGTGCACCAAATTATTCAATTACAACAAAATATATTTCAATTCCAACCATTTAAATTTTGACCACTCCATTTTAAATAATCACAATTTAACTCGATCAAAACTTTTTTGTTAACTTTTTTATTTCGCTTTTAAGTAGATTTGGAAAATGAAATACAATTCAACTCCTTCGAAGGGTTAGGAGGATCGTGATAATTTATTGAATCTATTACAGCACATGAAATAAAAGAATACAATCCTGGCGGCCCTTGAGGGGCTGTTTCGTGAAAATGTGGATTACCTTGGTCAATGCTCAACACGAGTGAAGCTGCTGCACGTCTTCTTGAATATATCTTTAATCTTCACGATGCACAGAGACTTTCAAGGAAGACAGATTTTCTTTACAGGTTTTATAATTGTATATTTAATTCAATATGTATATGGGGTAAATTGAGAAATTTTTGTTTTAGAAATTATTTTTATTTATTTTAAAATTTTGATTAAAAAACCGTTTCATTAAAGAATTATGTTCCATTCCAGTTGTATTTAACTCATTATAAATTTAAAATAATATATTTGAAAATTTGTTAAATTTATTTTGATTTTTCAAAATATTATGATTAACATTAAAACTGTATTAAATATAGTAGAATATTGTAACAACAATTTGGTAAAAAATAACTATATCTTTGCATTGACATGGAATAAAAAGAGTTAAGTGCATTATTCTATGAATTTGTTAAAAACACTAATGAGTGTAGTGTCTAGTCTATGAATGTTGGAATGTAACATACCCCAAATTTCAACTATACGACACAAAGGCCTGCCATGATTGCATCAATAAAGACAATGATTAGTTGTTCATACAAAAGATATTCCAACATGCATAATCATTTAGGTTAATCCTTACTACATACCTTACTTGTTTATGCTAAGGTCCTTAGTAAATAAACAACATAAATCTTCTTGCCATATTTAAATGATGTCTAGCTTATCTTACTGGAGAAAATTATACACAATGGAAAACTTACATTTATACACCAGGTTAACCATAGTAAGTGAATTGATATTCACGGATGTTAATCAAGTCACCTATTACATTAAACTCATACTCGAATAAGTATTTCGTGAAATATTACTTAATTGAACACGATGCTTTTACTTAACTTAAAACAAATGCATCTAAATTAAACAACAAAACCATCATTCACAATCCATCATACATGAGAGAGTCCATATGTAGGTGGTTCACCTAAATCTACGGGCTACGTCCGCAAGGGTATTTTTGTGATTATTTATTAAAACATAAAGTGGTACAATATACAACTCAATATGGAAATTAGGTCACTTTCCACTTTCTCGAGCTCTTACAGAGATAACATTTCCAACATTCCAAATTCTATCACCGAAGATCTTATCAACACAATCTTACTCTGACCACCATGGTGCTCATGATATTATAATTATCAATTCCAAGTCTTATAGGGATAAACCTCCAATTCCTACACAAAAATACAACATTGCATGTACAAGCCTAGCAATAACTATATATGTATAAACCCCAGATCGAGAACTATATAAATATATATATACAAGGATGTACATGAGCTCAACGAAGGCTTAAAATAAACATAACCGTGGCAGTATAGATCCCATAGGGATCAAACACTTTTACGGTGGAAGCATAACTTGTAAACAGGTTTCAGGGAGCGCGGAATCCATAGGGATCATTCGCTAACATAATGGGAGAGATCTATGACCTATTACAAGCAGCTTAACTTTGAGCCAGAGATTAACCAAAATCCAACAAATAAATAGCGCCATGCGATCAGAGAAATTAAATGATAGAACCAAAGAAGTATAATTTTCTTTTCTCTTGGAGAGGCTACATTAAAACCCTTCATGCCATCTCTTTGCAGAGAGGCCGCATCCTTCCAGAGCCTTTGCATGTCATCTTGTTACAGTGAGGCCGCATAAACAAAAAACAAAAGGATCTGGCTCTAAGGAAGTACTCAAATGTTTATCCTTCCAGATCAACAATTTCCATATAGATCATACAACGATCTTCAAGCAGATCATAAACTATTATCAACTATTCTAATGGTTACTATCGCAGGTCAGTAAATGATCTTCACATGAAATGGTAACGCAGGCAATAGTTTTCCAGAGCATAAAACGATCCAAGTTAAAATGCAGAGTTATTCAGCATAAATCTATACCCAAATGGTCCTGAACACAGTTCGTCAAATGATCATCACAGGAAAAGGTAACTCAAGCTATAGTTTTTGCGGATCATAAAAAGATCTAGGTCAAAACGCAGAGATATTTAGCATATATCTACACCCACAATTCCCTTGCAGCAATCTACCCAGATTGGAAAGGTATACACTAACTTTAGCAGCGATCAAACCAAAATGCATCAGTCAGTATCTAACAAAATATATACATCTACATTTCCTTGCAGCGATCACTATATAAAACCCATGCATATGGATCGGGTCCCTCATTTATTACGCCTAGCAGAGATGTATACAAAACCATACTTAGAGAATAAACAAACAAGCAACGGTATAAAGGAACAATACCGTTAGAAAAAGAGACTCACTTACAATATCTTTGTTGGCAGCCCTCTTTCCCATCAGTATAATTGCGTGAATAGTTCCATCTCGAGAATGGAATCTGGTTATTGTAGAGATTGTTCTTGTATCATGATCGCAGGGATCGTTTCTCCATCAAGATCGCAGGGACCATTCTTCTATCATGATCGTAGGGATACTGTCCCAACACTTTACAAGATGCACCATCTGATGCAGAGGTCGCCATCATCTATGGGAAAAACATCCTCAAGCTTATGATGGTAGTACAAAAATAAATTCCGAATCCAATGCTTTGTAGAAGCATAAAACCATACTGCAATTTCCATCCCGTGATCCACACCTATGGCGGTATATCAATAAACTAATGTACTGGGATTTAACCATGGAAGAATACAAAAACAACTCTTACTCCCAACTTGGCTGCTTCCTTTCTCTCGAGTCGCCTCACACCAAAACCAGGTATGTCCGCCCCCACAATGACGAGTTGTTTCATCCTTAAGATGGACTGGGTCTTGTGTTCATCCCAATGACAAGTGGTGACTTTACAACTGGTGAGGATACAAATGGCAACGACGGTTTTCTCGAGGGGACAACTCCCTAACTTTTCTCAAGGCTTGAACCGCTCTATTAGATATGCAAAATAATTTAACCTTACATGTATTTTAATAATACATTTAACTTAAGATAAGTTCCCTCTTTATGAGTATGCTCCTTTTAACTTTATTTACACTTGAATAAAGCACTTATCATAGGATAGGTTACACTTATGCGAGTATGGTCATTTTAAATATTGCTTTATTTTTAGGAATCTATTATAAGAATATCGCCTCTTTTATATATATATAACCTTAATATATGTTTTTCATTATATATATAATATTTTACATATCTATATTATATTCCTTTTGATTTGTCAAATATGAGGAAATAAACCTTTTAATAAATTTATCACAATCAAAGTTATACTTCCACCTACTTAAATATATATATATATGATAATAGTTGATTCTTTAATGTAATGAATGCCCTTCTTCTTTTTCTAAACTAAGGATCTTAGTTTTACTTAGGATAGAATAGTTAACCTAGAATAGTTAACCTAGCATTGACCCTTAGGTCTTAGGAGTCCTTTACTGTCCTTTCTGTCGTAATATTTAGAAAAATGACATAACAATACTCAAGTACTTCTGGTGGGGCCTTGGCCTTTAGCTCCTCACCAGCACCATTTAAATAATTTACAAAAATAATAATACTTATAAAGGTCAAATTTGAGGGATGTTACATGGAATGAATCCTTAAATGATTATGGATAAACTTAATGTCCAACTTGTTCAATTGAAATGATAGGTTCAATTATTATATTTTAAAACATTTCTTTGAGTATAATTTTTTGTTTAACTTGATGGATAATATTTAATAGATGCAATTTAAAAGACACAAAATATTGTAGATAAGAACATTATGAGTTATAAGAGTATTGAAAATAGGTAAATGATAATAATTTATATAAAAAGAATATATTGTTTTCAAAATGAAGTCATCAATAAAAAGATAATTTTGATTTAAAACACATTTTAATTGTGAATTTAAAATTATATATAAATATTATAAAATGTATTTTATATATATTTAAAAAAATAATTTCCTAAAATTTTATAATTACAAGTTGAAAATATATATAAATCTTCCATGAAAAGAAACACATTTTGCATTTTATATCTATGGATGATAAACATTTATAATTGTTTAAATTAAAAAAGAAAATTATCTATCATTCAAATTTTGGATTTTATTAAATATTTAAATGATTAAATTGTAATTTATTTAGATAAATTATAATTTTATTAATATTATATAAGAAATAAATAAGATATAAATAAATAAAGTTTAAAGAGTTTGGATCCATTGGTGAAGAGCATTTTGAGATTAGTGATGGAAATGTGATTCCCCTTATTTTAACCAAGTCAAAGAAAAAAATAAAATATAAATAAATAAAATTATTTTAAAATATAAATAAAATAATAATAATAACTTATTTAATAAACTTTATAAATTTAAAATTTTGTTCCTGTTTTTTTCATTTAAATATTAAATAAATCTAAAAAATTCAAAACATATATAATTTTTTTATCATTTAAATATGTAATAAAATACGAAGCTGAAAATATATATAAATATATTTTCATGGTTAATAAAATAAAAGTGTTTTTAAACCCATCATCCACACGAGAATCTTTGATTGTGTGGCGTACATAAAGACTAATTCCGATTTTCAAAAGCTAAGATTGGTTGTAATAGATAGAAAAATAAGGTGACAGGTATAAAATAAGATGAACTTCAAATCTTTTTATTCGCAAGTTGTTGGACAGGTATAAAATATGATGAACGTCAAATCTTTTTATTCGCAAGTTGTTGGACAGGTATAAAATATGATGAACGTCAAATCTTTTTATTCGCAAGTTGTTGGTTTGTGCTATAAACTCCAATGGAAAAATAACTAGTGCAATTTTAGGGTTCATGTGATAACCCTAGTTGTGAAAATGTCTGGTACACGCGAAGCAGAAGAGAACAGAAATGACATCCCAATGATCTGCAGCATTGTCATATGATTCTGTGCATTGCATGATGATGGTAATGTGAACTTGGGTTCATCAACTTTCATATTGTATGGTTTATTTGTACTTGGGCCCATCGATTTTGATTCAGTTTAAATCTTCCAGGCACAGTCAATTTAACCAACCTTAAATCCATAGAATTTCAAATCGGCGATGGATGGAAAAAAACTCAAACCGTGGGTTTTCGCCAACAGATTCTGCCCGCTGGTTGTTTGAAAACAGTTGTAAAGAAGCAGTAAATGTTGTATATCGCTTGTCGCTTTCCTTAATTCATGCCAGACTCCACTTGTAATTGGAATTCAATGATTGATATACCCGTAATTTCCACGTCGGCTTGTGATGGGCGACAAACAGACAACTGTTAGCTTTCACAATTCGATTAACTTGCAATTGTGTACAGATTTATATGATTCCGAAGCAACAGAAACGCCCATGAAACTGGACAGGAAGGCTGATTGTGCTATGAAAATCTATTGGCTGGAAAAGATAATCGTTGTCCGAAGTCATTATCATTTATCTGCTATCCTAATTTCCAATATTATTTTATATAAAAATTAATGATACTGTTCCGTATAATATAATAAATACTATTAAGGTTAAAAGAGTTTCAATCGTACCAAATATACATAATGCTATTATATAGTTAAAATCTATGTTATTTATAGGTATTTCATTCCTATAAAATATATATAATGTTTAGTTTTTAAAGTTTCAGAGTTAAGTTATATTAATATACAGTAAAATATATGCATGAAAAACAAGTTTTCGGGTGGCCGAAGAGAAGCTGGCCCCCTTATCACTCAAAAATGGAAAGAGACTGTCAACCACCCGTTTGCCCTTGTGTGGGAAACCAAACCACCAAAAATAAAGTTTAAAAACCTGCTTGTAGTAAAGAATTCAGGCTTAAGGAGTCCTTTGCAAAGGAGTTCAGGGGAAGTTGCTTAATAAACATAAAACTAAGTAAGTTGAATAAAAGAAGGTGTTTTTTAATAGTCATGGTGAAAAACAAAAAGAGAAGAAACTCTTACTTGGGAGGGCGACCTATGGTTGCCTCTTTTTTTCCTCTATAATTGGACAACAGTAGGTACTAGATTCGGAGAAGGAGTCTTTCGGCTCCTTGATGGGATGAAGAGCAGTCTTGTTGAACAAAGAGGGCCATTCCAGATTGCGGGATTCCACTTGCTTTCATTGCTAAACACTTGATTGCCCAATTTCTTCCATTACCTATGCTTGTTGAGGCTCCTTCTCATGAGATTGTTCCTCATGTTGTCGAGGCTCGGGCGTAGGAGCGAGACCACTAGAAGAAGAGGAGTGAGCAGAGGAGGAAGGACATGCGGAGGATTTTCTCTCCGTCCTCCCAGCAGGAGTTCGTAACAGAGCCCAAGATAGCAAATTTTTTACTTTCCAATATTTTTTCTAATGCGTCTGAGCCCGATGCCCAGCGAGCTGCTGGACCACCACTTCTTCCTCCTAGTCGTCAAGCATGTTTCTCAAATTCCTAGGGACCGAGTTGTCATATCCACTCGTCAAAGAGCCTCTGAGTCCTAAGTGACCTGAACAACCATGTCCCACGCTTCCCCTACAAGGAGCAGCTCACAGACGTCTTGACATTATTTCTTTAGGGGGGCAAGCTAACCAATTCTTGCCGTGCAGAGCAAACCTTATATAGTAGTGACGCCCTATGTAAGAAAGTCTGAAGTGCTCCAGAGAAATCCTTTCACACAAGCTCCGGGGAGAATGCAATTGACGAAGTGCTTCAACACAACCCAAAACCATAAATAACCAGATTGGGAATGATTGTTTCCATCCACTGACGGTGCCCAAATCCCACACAAAATCGACATTATTGCTATAGTATCGAACCACCACCTTCACTAGGGTCGAAAGGCGAGGCCTCGCCCTCATTAACCAAGGAAATTTAATATGCATGGGTTTCTAGAAGGGGATCCATGTGGTGTGGAGCTGGCGTCCTCCTCCCAACTCCCACACATGTCGAGAGATGCCGACTATCACCCGCACCCACGGAAAATATACATAATGTTATCATTCATATTAATAAATTATATTACATGGTTTAGCATTTCAACACTTTTTAGTCTCGCAATGATTAAGTTATTTATTTAATTTTAATACACATTTATAAAATAATATATATGTATGTATTAAGTTATTTATTTAATTTTAATACACATTTATAAAATAATATATATGTATGTAGTGTTTATCTGGATTTAGATTACGATGTATATGGATATGTTTGATATGATGCATAGCGTTAGCACACAAAATTCCATGTTGAGTGAGTATGATGTATTCGTGTTGTATTCATCCAAGAGTACATGTTGCGCTATTTTCAATTCACATTGGTCCACATCACTCCTTCGAGATTAAGTGCATCTAACAAACTCGGTGTTAAAAGTTGACATGGTTTAATCTAAGCTCTAGTCAAATTCTACTAAGATAACAATTCACACCTAAGCTAACTTGGGAGAAACCAGACCCTCAAGCATTTCACATAATCCTAATTGTGGAGACCACCTCCATTTCATTGAGTGTGCGTACATGTATATTTTTTAGACAATACATTACACGCATGTAGTGAGAAACCATCCTCAAGCATTTCACATAAGCCTAATTGTGGAGACCACCTCCATTTCATTGAGTGTACGCACATATATTTTTAAGACTTTTTAGACAATGCATTAATACATGCATGTAGTAGAAACATAGAAGGAAGTGTTGCTCATAAGGTGGCTAGTCTTTTTTAGCATGTAAGTTCACTGTACAACATGAAGTCCACCCATAATCTCAATTCATTTACCTCTAATGGAGATGCCTTCATTATGTTTTACTTTTACAAATTTTTAAATGCTCGTTATTGTAATTTACTTTTTATATTCATTCACTAATGCCATTGACATGGATTTTTCTTGTTACTCAATTCCATTTCCTTTAGAAGATATCATTAATGATGCCTCTTCCAATCCCTATTAAAAGTTTTGTGATGTAATTTCATTTGTGAATTAGGCAAGTTATCCAAAATGAATTTTCAAAAACAAATGATCCTTACCTTGTGAGCTTGGAAAGTTTGTGAATTAGAATTTTCTCTCATTTGAATCATTGAAATTTATCTTTTTTACTTTCTTCCAAGGAACTTTTTTTAAATATTATTCCGTCACATTTTATTTATATGGTTGTCTTCTCTTTTGGTGGTCTCTAAATTATTATTCATATATCTTATTAACATTTGTTTACTTGTGACCTTAGTGTTCATTTGGATCCACTAAAAAAAGTAGTGATCTAGCGATGCTATACCATTTCATTATACGTGAGGTAAACAATATCTATGACCTCTCTATATATTGTAGATATCATAAATGAGCTACATATTTTCCTAGAAGAAAATTTTGATAGGTTTGATACTCCATCATTTCATAGTTTGACCTATTTCAGCTTGTGAATGTTGACCTCAATGTGTTTGTTTGGATTATCATTTGATTCAAAATAGATCAATATATAATTTGCCATCTATTTTGGTTCACTTAGGGTGGAAAAATTGGAGGACTAGCTTGTAGCTAGGGCCCATTTTAGGGGCAGGTCTCACTTTCCAAATTTGGGGTTCATAACCTTCCAGGGCCTGTTCAAGGGTCTAAACGATGTTTTTCGGGCTCAAAAGTTCATCAGTTCCACCATGCCCCTTGATGTTATTTTACAACTAGATATCTTTTCAACATTTTAAGAATAACCTCAAATGAAGTATGGATGAGGATGTTATGCCTCCTACAAGTTGACCTATGCAGTTGATCACCATGGTAACAAGTAGATTCCATGTCATCTCTTGTTTTTCAGTCATGCAGAGCTAGTAAAATGTGGAATTTTAATAACATTCTAAAATGTCCAAGAAAATAACCCTAATAAGGACTTGGGGCATGCAAAAACCCTAGAACTAACCGTAGGCGACTATTGATCTATGTTAAATACCAGGCTATTAGGAAAAAAAAGGGGTTCCATTCTTTTGATGTGATGTATTGTTGCATAGTTGAGCAGTGCATGAGACTCGATAGTAGAGTAGAATAGAGGAAGTAGGAGATCTTGTAGTAGTCATTCCGACCACAGAGTCATAGATAAGTCCATAGGCAATGCCACTTTCTTTCTAATTGTATTGTATATTGGAGAAGAAAAGAGCAAGCCATAGTCCTCATTTTTAGCTGGGTTTTTACCCATAGCGGGTTTTCCCAAGGTAAATCTTTTGTTGATTGTGTATTTATTTGCTCTAGTTATTTCTCTTTTAGTTCCATTTATTTAATAAAGTAATGAAACTAAGTGTAAGATCCATTGAAGAACTGTTCTAGTGGAATATCCTCAACAATTTATGGATCATATTGGTATTAGAGAAATTTTCTCTAGGGTTTTGTGGGAAAATGCAGGATATAGCGATAGAACAAAGAAAAAAAAGTCTTCAAACCCTAGCCATTGCGATGTTTCTTGTGAAGAAGAAATGGGAAATTATGAGTGACTATTTACAAAGATGGAAATATCAGTCATCATTATCTCATTGAACGTGTCAATCCTCATAGAGGCTCTAGAGGGCAAGTTTGGACCTTTCATTGATTTTGGAGGCTCTAGCTCAGAGGTTGAATTATAGAGGAAGTTGAAAGATATAGGAAACTCAAAAAAGGATCTGAGAAAAGAGCCCGAGAAAGAGAATACAAGTTCTAGTGCCAGTACCCCTTGTTAACACCCAAATTAACCCCCAAGGTTGTGAGAGAAGGTAATTCAGGGTAACCACTAACCAATCTTTACCTTATGCTACTGAGCCAACACAAACAAAGAGGGCTCTCTCTATAAACTCATGAAAACTAGAAATAATCAAAGGCGTCAACAATGAAAACATACACTAGTCTCCATCATAAATAATATTCAATTACTCCTTGGAAAAAAATGGTTTAAACGTCGTCTGGCTGAAATATATGAATCTCTATTTGGGAAAAGGAGTCACATTACACAGATCTGAAAAATTATTCACAAAGGTTCTGCTCATGAAAAACTAGAATCATCAAATAGAGAGGGATCTCTCTATAAGCTCATGAAAAACTGGAATAATCAAAGGTGTCAACAATGAAAATGTGCACCAGTATTCATTATTAAAAATTATTCAATTACAACATACACAGAAGATCAGATTTCTACTGGAACAAAAATGATTTAAACATTGTTTGGCTGAAACATATGAATCTCTATTTGGGTAATGGAATCACATTTAGCAAACCTTAAAATTATTCACAAAGGCTCTGTGGATGCATTCACACAGGGGCAAGGTAGTAAGCAGCTAGTAGTCAAAGTGATTTTTATTGGTGGAACAGAAGAAAAAAGAACAGTCCTTTGATGTAAGGGATACGATGATGAATACTACACCAACTTTAGCAGAGAATAATGGTGAAATACTTGGAAAGAGTCAAGCAAGCATAATTTATATGAATTCCACTTAACTACTACACTGCACCAAGTATGAAGGAATATTACAGTCATGGAATAACGATGAAAGAAGCACAATTAACATAGGAAAAAGAAAGACAGACTACCAGACCAATTACACAAGAATCCTTGGAAAAACGTAGGTCTGGCTCTGCAAACTTTATTAAATAGCTCAAAATGTCTTACAAACTGATTCTCAAAAGTCCAAAAGTTTTTCAAATAAGATTTTCAACCCTTTTTCATTTGATTTACATCAGATATATAGATGACCTGAGCCTTATGCTCGATCCATCAAAACTGAAAACTGTTGTAACTATGTGACACCTCATCAGGATTTACTAGTCACTTATCTCTACAAAACAGAAACAAGTAGAACCATTCTAATTGTTTTTCATCTCTAATGATCTTTTTACCACATGATAATTACTCTCAACTACAAAGATAAAAGATAACGAAATATTTGTTCCAGCTGACTATTTTCATAGTAGCCTCAAAAAAGATTACAAATTGCATTTAAAAATAAAATTATCTTAGAAGTCTTTGATTCTCAAATAAACAACAACTATTAAAAAGCCAACGACTATTGTGGAGGGCGGAGAGTGTATTTCATTCTTCAGTATCTTTCCACGGTAGTCCACAGCTCATCAGAAGGGAGATCATAATCCTCCATTTCTTTTGCCAGAACCTGGATCTCAATGTGCTCCGCAAGGGAGGCTGGAGGGAGTCTTTCACCAATGGCAACCAACCGGTTCAAGATTTCAAAGTCTCCAGGGATATTTTCCATCAAAGTTCTGCCTATAAGTAGCTGGTTTAGATTTTTGAACTTGGTGTGATCCATCCTTATGCTCCAAAGAAACATTTTCTAACCATTTAGGGAGATTAATTCTTGATTATTATCCGAGAACAATGGTAGCCCCATCTCAACCAGCTTATCAAACACTCCTTTGAAATCCGCCACCTGCCTCTTCATTTCCTCTACTAGGGTTTCCACGCCCTCAACCTGTGCATACTTTCCCAAAACTCTTCATGCTGTTGCAATGACCATGATCTGATTTCCAATATTCAAGTTGATTCTTTCCTCTTCTAATAAACTATTCAAAAAAGTAATAGCATTAAATACTGTTTCCTTGGGCTTCCAGATAAGAGTTTCTCTTGCAGCCACACAACCTATGAAAACATCACTGATTTTTTTTTCTTTTACTCTTATAAACTCCAAGTATGGCCTGAAACTTTCAGCTTCTTTAATAACTCGATCCCAAAATAAATGCTTCCAACCCTGCAAAGCTGCTTGTCCTGTAACTTGGCGGGTGAGCTTCTTATTGATATCAACTAATTCATTATGCTTCTCTCAGAGGATCTTTGCTTCTTCTTCCTTCTTTCCATTCTCCTCCTCCAACCTCTGAGCTTTTTCTTTCAGCTCCTTGATTTCCACATCCTTCAGGCTAATGTGAGACATAGCCTACACAAGGCTGTCAGTACTACTACTATCCCCATTTTGGTTCATATTGGTAGGATGCATCTCCAATTTGGACAAGTTAATTTTTAAGTGATCAAGCTACTTTTCTAGGCTTATTTTCTCCTTTTTCCAACTATCTTCCTCCCCTGCAAATTTTAGCAACTCTGCTTTACAATCACTTAATTCTTTAGACAAGGCTTCCTTTTGCATTTCAAAGTATGTTTCTTCTAGAGCTTCAATTAGCCGGATATTAGGAAATTTCTCCCTTTTCTGTAGTTTCAGAATCAGCTTATCTTTCTCAGTCAATGGCTTGCTCATACTTTTGCCTCCACCATCGCTTATAACTAGGTCATATTGTATCTTCTTGACCTGCTATTGAAGAGCTTGGTTTTCACCTTTTTCATGCTTCAATTGGCTATCTAACTTCCTCACAGTGACTTCCAAGTTCTCACCCTTCAATGCTGCTTTTACAAAATCTTCATATATAAAATCCCCAATCTGCTTGTGGAACTGGATTTTATCTGGAACCTGTATCTTCTCCCAATTGACCCTCATTTCAGTCACTTTGTCGGCTGTCAATACTGCCATGTTCAAAGTGTTATCTCTCATATCTCTGCTGGTCATTAAGGAAGTTTCGGCATTAGAGAAATTCCTAGCCCCTGGAATCAAATTAAATGGACTTTGGGCCGAGGCCTGTTTATTCTATCCATAATGCTCGCACAGGTCGGCTTTGTACCGAAACTTATAAGCTTCATCACCCTCTTTGACATCCTTAAAATTATCGTCTTTAATTTGGACCTCAGGAGCTGAAAGCCCCTCATTATCTTCTCTCTCACCATCCATCGAAACAGTCAATTCTTCCTGAGGCACTGCGATGACCAACTCTTCTTTAGTGGGAGAAACAACTAACTTTGCTTGGGTGGTTGCAACAACTACTTCAACTTGTGTTCCCAATTTAAGCCGCTTGTCTCCACTTCCTACCTCAGTATCCATATCTCGAACTTCCTCCAAGTCCCTTTTCCGGCCTACTTCCACAATGTCTGGCAACTGATCTATGTCCATTATAAAATCGGACAGTATTAGATCTCCTTCCTATAACCTCACAACCTCCTCTGCCTCGGGTTCCCAGTGCAACAAAATCTGCCCCCTTAATAACCCTTCTGGCTCCCTATGCTCAAAAGCACTTAGATTACAATCTTTCCTTCTCTTGGAAATAATGTGCAAGGGGTCGTACTCAACTTCTACATCTTTTTTGCACCCCAAAGGTTTCAATAACTCTTCTACATCCTATAGATCTTCCTTGTTTTTTACCACGAAAGGACCCACCTTCCAAGGGTATTTTACATCAACGCCTTTCTTAAATTTTAGGAACTGCTCCTCTTCCAGCATCAGTTTTTGTCTGATAAACTCAAGAGCGAAAATTCGCAATATTAGAAAAGCGCATAAAACATAGGTGTCTCATACAAAACTATATAGCCTAATGACTGTAGCATCATTTAATAGAAACCAGTCACCGACAGCCAGTTCGTCCTTCAACTGCATCATTGTTTTCATCTCGGGCAATACCACGGGAAACTCCTCTCCAAAGATGACTTTGTAAATTGGAGGCAAGACATAGTTTAAATAAATGAAGGCATTGTCTCTCAAATCATCTTCCTGTAGTACTGGGAAAAAATGCGGGCTTTCTGCGCTGCTATACAAAATCATTTTCATCAACTGTGCCTGATATCTAAAAACCCTAGTACTCAGGAAATTGCTCTATTGTACATGTATCCTTTCCACCAAAAATTCATCAAACCTCAGGGATGGGATGAGCCCACTTTCAGACCTGACCAAACTGATGCTAATCCTAAAAAGTAAACTTAACTAGACTTCAGTCACCCACAGATTCATGTCTAATCCTAAAAACTGAGCCACCAAAGAAAAAACCAACTGGGAATCGTCACAAAAAAGGATGACATTTAAGGGGTAGTGTTCTTCAGCGATTGATGAGCCAGGTTTTAGACACGTAGCTAAGAAATCTTGATGGATTTTGGGTGATTTGGTGATACAAGGAAACCACAAACTCTTCAGAAAAACCCTCCAAATCCTGGTACTGTGACTTGGGAATGAAAAAAAAATTCCTAACAACTGATGCATCTACATTACAGATGACTCTGGACTTATGGGCCTCCATAATTACTCTTTGGGGTTCTGAGTAATTCAAAGAACACCATGTTACAAACTCAGGGAAAGGGGACACTTGTTCAAGGTAAAAGAAAATGAACGATGACCTAAAGATTCCATGTATATCCAGTCCCTATTCATGCAAGGCTTCCAATCTCTTCTTAATTTTCAAAACCTGGAGCCGAATGTATGTGTCAAAAACGTCGTCATCTCTATCTCCTAGAGAAACCTTAACCCTATAACTGGTAGAAGCTTGCTCTTCCCCCATCTTATGACTGTAAAAGACTTAAATTTTCAGAGAATGGTGGTTAGAGATCCTACCTGTCACTTTGGAAGACCTGCACGCACCCCGTCGAAGGTTCTGTCGCCTTCATCGTCTGCCACATGCCGAGAGATTTTCTAACTTTGACAGGATTAGAAACAAATGTCAACTTTTACGGGCGTTCTTATATATATAACCGTGTTTCCATAACCTCCGGCTTCTTTGGCCAACTGTCCTTTAATGTCAACCGTTGAACTCCCACGTGCTCTCTTTCCGCTGTCGAATCTGGCTTCCCTTCACCTACTGCTTTGACAACTCTTTTATTTACATTGTCAGATCATCTTGCTAGTTCTCATATGGTCCGTTCATCTCATCTGCATGCCTCTACGAGGTAGTATCACATGCCTCCAGAATGGTTCCTTATATCGCCCTTCCCCTGTGTGACAGGCTCTGAAGTTGACACCTGTCTGGCAAGAAAAGTCCATCACATCTGCCTTGCCTCTATCTAGCGTTCTACTCCTTGATGCAACTATGTATGAGAACCCTCCATCTCTTCTCATGTGCGTATCCACGGTGAGGCCTCATGCTCCCATTAACTCTTAGATCATCTGTGTGTTGGTGGGATCCTTCCTATTATCTTCTATGCACTTCTAACCTCCACTAGCCGTTGATGTGGCTTTCCTTGCCATTCGAACCATAGATCTACCAGATACCTAGGCCTTTATTATGGTCAATGAACCAGAACCCTTATATCTCAAAAGAATAACCTCCGCCATAGAACCCTACACCCGTCACCACAATCACATGCACCCAGTATGGCACTGCTCACAGCTCTTTTCTCCATGCGACGCCTTCTTAAGCCGACACCTATCTGGCGAGACAAAACCTATCGCATCCACATATTCTTTTCCTTCCTTGCAACTTGGCCATGCGATGCTCCATTGAAAGCCGTAGATCTTGCTCCCACGCTTGATCAACGGTGCCGACCTATGCTATGCTTAGTCTTTCATGTTTCGCTCACAGACTATAGGTTTTAGGGTATTCTCCACTTTCCTTTGTCATTTTATTTTCCTATTAATACCTAGCCTTTGACATGAGTCCATATTTATTGCATTGGACCTTTTCTAGACCATTCCTTTTCATCTCTTAGCACCTAGCCATGGAGGATGGAGATTACTTCAAGCTTGCATCAGGTAGTTGTCTAACCCTCCCCTTTCATATACAGCTTTTTATGCTGCAAAAAAGCAAAAATATATAGGTGCTAACAACTGGCTCCAACCGGGGCTGTTATCCTCCTAGTGAGGTAGCAAAGAGCCCCGTAGACTAAGTGCCTGGTCCATTGGGCAGATCTTCCAAACCCTAGACTAAAAAATTTCTCTAGAAACTGAAACTAAAACTGCGCCTGCTTTCATATCTAGGCCGAAAATTCAAAAAATAAAAACATGGCTCCCCTTTCAGACCTTAGGGCCTTCGCTTTAGGCTTCAAGTCTTTCTGGTTCGCTGTTAAAACCTCAAAACAAATGTGGGAAAGGAAAATATATACATGCTATGGTACATGACATACCTATTTCCTTTAGGACAGGTAATGCTTCAAAACTATTCCATTGACTGGACCTCCTCACCAGGAAGATCCATCTTGGTGTTCCAAGATGAAAGAATTTTCTCCTCGGTTTGCTGCAATAATGTATGGCCCCATCCACATATGGTCGAACTTCCCATGTTTATCTTCCCTTCCAGCATCCCACTTCAGAACCAGATCATTAACCTAAAATTGATCTTCCTTTGCTTTTCTATCAAAGGCACTCTTTATCTTCTCTTGGTGCCCCTGTACTCTATCATAGGCCTTACTTCTCAGCTCGTTCAGCTTGATTATCTAACTCACCCTTCTTTGCATGTGGTTTGGTTCTTCTTCTATCCCCTGCAGCAACCTCATAACTAGTAATCCTAGAGAGACTGGAAAAACCACCTCAGCTCCATATACCAGCTGAAAAGGAGACATCCCAATGGCCCTCTTTGTACTTATTTTGTCAGCCCATAGAACATATTTCAGTTTTGCGTGCCAAGCTCTCTTCTTGTCCTCTAACAACTTATTTACAATTCTTACTAAGATTTTTTTGGATGACTCTGCTAGTCCATTTCCCTGAGGGTAGTATGTTGTGGAATGATTCAGACTGATATGGTATTTGTGACAAAAATTTATTATTTTCTTGGAACAAAATGTTGGTGCATTGTCTGTCACTATTCTTTTAGGACACCCAAATCTTGATAGGATTTTATCTTCCAGAAAATCCATGATAACACTTTCGGTTGCTTTCCTAGTTGGTATGGCTTCTATCCACTTAGTGAAATAGTCAGTGGCTATCAATATCCATCTTTGCTGCCCTGAGGAGTTAGGATTTATCTCTCCAATGAAGTCTAAACCCCACTGCTGGAAAGGCGCTTCTACTATGACAAGGTGAAGGGGTAGTGAGACAACTTTTCTTTTTCCTTCAAATATCTGACACTGGTGACAAACAACAGTTTCTTTATATACATATGAAAACATGGTAGGCCAGTAGAAACCAACCCTCAAGATTTTGTTGACCGTTACCTTCTAAGAATGATGACCACCACAATATCCCTTGTGGAATTCCTCCTTTGTATGTTTGGCCTCTTATTCTAGCAGGCAATTCAGCAACACCCCTCCAGGATCCTTCCAATATAGAAATTGATTCATAATACAATACTTCGCTGACTTTAGTTTCCCAGCTCTGGCCATGCTCTTACTTAACCCTGGAGGAGCTTGTAAGTTTTGTAATACATACACAATGTCAGCATACCAAGGGGATGTAGAGAATTCTAGCTTCACTTGTATTACTATATCCAACTGATTTGAAAAATCATGTAAGCAGTTCAATTGTAAATAATCACAGTTGGCCTTGGTCATTAGTTTTCCTAACCCTTGCCCCTTTACCATTTTGGTAGGTTTTATCTCCAGGTCATACTCTAGCAATACGACAATCCATTTTGCTCTTCTTTGTTTAGGGTCTGCTTGGGTGAGGATACCCTTCATAGCGCTGTTTGGGACATGAGAAATGATGTGGGAATGGAGGATGTAAACCCTGAAATATTTCAGTGACTTGATTAAGGCATAAGCCTGCTTTTCAATGATATAGTATTTCAGTTCTGCATCTCTCAGCACCCTGCTGTAAAAAAGTGATTGGTTTTTCAGCGTTCTGGGCATTTTTCTTTAACTGCACCCCTGCTACTGTATGCTCTGAAGTGTACGAAAAAATTAAAAAAAAATTAGAAAAATATGGACTGGCTAATACTGGGGTTTCGGTGATAGCATTCTTTATTCCCTTAAATGAATCTCTCGCTTCTTTAGTCCACTTTACCTGATTTTCCTTTCTTAACATATTGGTAATATTCATCATAATTTCTGCAAAACTGGGAATAAACCTTCTCAGAAAACCCACTTTCCTTTTTGCTTCTTGGCTCTCTAACTTTCTGAATGGCACTAACCCTCTCAGGGTCAATCTTGATACCATCCTTGGATATAATATGACCCAAGAGCTTAGCTTCTTCTAATGCAAAATGTGATTTCTTAGGGCTAAGGGAAATACTGTATTTTATACATTTCTTGAAAACTTGTTCCAAATGCTTCAGGTGCTCTTCATCAAATTTTGAATATACTGTTATGTCATCCATGTATACAACCACAAACTTATCCTTTTCTTCAGTGAATGCTATGTCCATCTCCCGCTGGAAGGTAGCTCCTGCATTCATCAACCCAGAAGGCATCTTTGCATACATGAAAGTACCCCAGAAGGCATCTAAATAATATATATGTATGTATTAAGTTATTTATTTAATTTTAATACACATTTATAAAATAATATATATGTATGTATTGTTTATGTGGATTTAGATTACGATGTATATGGATATGTTTGATATGATGCATAGCGTTAGCACACAAAATTCAATGTTGAGTGAGTATGATGTATTCGTGTTGTATTCATCCAAGTGTACATGTTGCGCTATTTTCAGTTCACATTGGTTCACATCACTCCTTAGAGATTAAGTGCATATAACAAACTCGGTGTTAAAAGTTGACATGGTTTAATCTAAGCTCTAGTCAAATTTGACTAAGATAACAATTCACACCTAAGCTAACTTGGGAGAAACCAGACCCTCAATCATTTCACATAATCCTAATTGTGGAGACCACCTCCATTTCATTGAGTGTGCGTACATGTATATTTTTTAGACAATACATTACATGCATGTAGTGAGAAACCATCCTCAATCATATCACATTAAGCCTAATTGTGGAGACCACCTCCATTTCATTGAGTGTACGCACATATATTTTTAAGACTTTTTAGACAATGCATTAATACATGCATGTAGTAGAAACATAGAAGGAAGTGTTGCTCATAAGGTGGCTAGTCTTTTTTAGCATGTAAGTTCAGTGTACAACATGAAGTCCACCCATAATCTCAATTCATTTACGTCTAATGGAGATCCCTTCACTATGTTTTACTTTTACAAACTTTCAAATGCTCGTTATTGTAATTTACTTTTATGTTCATTCACTAATGCCATTGACATGGATGTCTCCTAACACTTTTTACTCAATTCCATTTCCTTTAGAAGATATCATTAATGGTGCCTCTTCCAATCCCTATTAAAAGTTTTGTGATGTAATTTCATTTGTGAATTAGGCAAGTTATCCAAAATGAATTTTCAAAAAAAATGACCCTTACCTTGTGAGCTTGGAAAGTTTGTGAATTAGAATTTTCTCTCATTTTAATCATTGAAATTTATGTTTTTTATTTTTTTGGGGATTTTTTTTTAAATATTATTCGTCCCATTTTATTTATATGGTTGTCTTCTCTTTTGGTGGTCTCTAATTTATTATTCATATATCTTATTAACATTTGTTTACTTGTGATCTTAGTGCTCATTTGGATCCACTAAAAAAACTAGTGATCTAGCGATGCTATACCATTTCATTGTACGTGAGGTAAACAATATCTATGACCTCTCTATATATTGTATATATCATAAATGAGCTACATATTTTCCTAGAAGAAAATTCTGATAGGTTTGATACTCCATCATTTCATGGTTTGACCTATTTCAGCTTGTGAATGTTGACCTCAATGTGTTTGTTTGGATTATCATTTGATTCAAAATAGATCAATATATAATTTGTCATCTATTTTGGTTCACTTAGGGTGGAAAAATTGGAGGACTAGCTTGTAGCTAGGGCCCATTTTAGGGGCAGGTCTCACTTTCCAAATTTGGGGTCCATAACCTTCCAGGGCCTATTCAAGGGTCTAAATGATGTTTTTCGGGCTCAAAAGTTCATCAGGTCCACCATGCCCCTTGATGTTATTTTACAACCAGAAATCTTTTCAACAGTTTAAGAATAACCTCAAATGAAGTATGGATGAGGATGTTATGCCTCCTACAAGTTGACCTATGCAGTTGATCACCATGGCATCAAGTAGATTCCATGTCATCTCTTGTTTTTCAATCATACAGAGCTAGTCAAATGTGGAATTTTAATAACATTCTAAAATTTCCAAGAAAATAACCCTAATAAGGTCTTGGGGCATGCAAAAACCCTAGAACTAACCGTAGGAGACTATTGATCTATGTTAAATACCAGGCTATTAGGAAAAAAAAGGGGTTCCATTCTTTTGATGTGATGTATTGTTCCATAGTTGAGCAGTGCATGAGACTCGATAGTAGAGTAGAATAAAGGAAGTAGGAGATCTTGTAGTAGTCATTCTGACCATAGAGTCATAGATAAGTCCATAGGCAATGCCAATTTTTTTGTAATTGTATTGTATATTGGAGAAGAAAAGAGCAAGCCATAGTCCTCATTTTTAGCTGGGTTTTTACCCATAGTGGGTTTTCCCAAGGTAAATCTTTTGTTGATTGTGTATTTATTTGCTCTAGTTATTTCTCTTTTAGTTCCATTTATTTAATAAGGTAATGAAACTAAGTGTAAGATCCATTGAAGAACTGTTCTAGTGGAATGTCCTCAACAATTTATGGATCATATTGGTATTAGAGAAATTTTCTTTAGGGTTTTGTGGGAAAATGTAGGATCTAGTGACAGAATAAAGAAAAAAAAGTCTTCAAATCCTAGCCATTGCGATGTTTCTTGTGAAGAAGAAATGGGAAATTATGAGTGACTATTTACAAAGATGGAAATATCAGTCATCATTATCTCATTGAACGTGTCAATCCTCATAGGGGCTCTAGAGAGCAAGTTTGGACCTTTCATTGATTTTGGAGGCTCTAGCTCAGAGGTCGAATTATAGAGGAAGTTGAAAGATATAGGCAACTCAAAAAGGATCTGAGAAAAGAGCCCGAGAAAGAGAATACAAGTTCTAGTGCCAGTACCCCTTGTTAACACCCAAATTAACCCCCAAGGTTGTGAGAGAAGGCAATTCAGGGTAACCACTAACCAATCTTTACCTTGTGCTACTGAGCCAACACAAACAAAGAGGGGTCTCTCTATAAACTCATGAAAACTGGAAATAATCAAAGGCGTCAACAATGAAAACATACACTAGTATCCATCATAAATAATATTCAATTACAACTCACAGAAGATCAGATTTATGCTGGAAAAAAAATGGTTTAAACGTCATCTGGATGAAATATATGAATCTCTATTTGGGCAATGGAGTCACATTACACAGATCTGAAAAATTATTCACAAAGGTTCTGCGAATGCATTCACATAGGGGCGAGGCAGTAAGCAGCTAGTAGTCAAAGTGATTTTTATTGGTGGAACAGAAGAAAAAAGAATATTCCATTGATGTAAGGAATACGATGATGAATCCTACACCAACTTTAGCAAAGAATAATGGTGAAATACTTGGAAAGAGTCAAGCAAGCATAATTTCTATGAATTCCACTTAACTACTACACTGCACCAAGTATGAAGGAATATTACATTCATGGAATAACGATGAAAGAAGCACAATTAACATAGGAAAAAGAAAGACAGACTACCAGACCAATTACACAAGAATCCTTGGAAAAATGTAGGCCCGGCTCTGTAAACTTTATTAAATAGCTCAAAATGTCTTACAAACTGATTCTCAAAAATCCAAAATTTTTTCAAATAAGATTTTCAACCCTTTTTCATTTGATTTACATCACAGATATAGATGACCTGAGCCTTATGCTCGATCCATCAAAACTGAAAACTGTTGTAATTGAGTGACACCTCATCAGGATTTACTAGTCACTTATCTCTACAAAACAGAAACAAGTAGAACCATTCTAACTGTTTTTCATCTCTAATGATATTTTTACCACATGATAATTACTCTCAACTACAAAGATAAAAGATAACGAAATATTTGTTCCAACTGACTAATAGTAGCCTCAAAAAGGATTACAAATTGCATTTAAAAATAAAAGTATCTTAGAAGTCTTTGATTCTCAAATAAACAACTATTAAAAAGCCAACGACTATTGTGGAGGGTGGAGAGTGTATTTCATTCTTCCGTATCTTTCCACAGTAGTCCACAGCTCATCAGAAGGGAGATCATAATCCATCATTTCTTTTTCCATAACCCAGATCTCAATGTGCTCCGCAAGGGAAGATGGAGGGAGTCTTTCACCAATGGTGACCAACTGATTCAGGATTTCAAAGTCTCCAAGGATCTTTTCCATCAAAGTTCTGCCTATAAGCAGCTGGTTTAGATTTTTGAACTTGGTGTGATCCATCCTTATGCTCCAAAGAAAATTTTTGTAACCATTTAGGGAGATTAATTATTGATTATTATCCCAGAACAATGGTAGCCCCATCTCAACAAGATTATCAAACACTCCTTTGAAATACGCCACCTGCCTCTTCATTTCCATTACTCTGGTTTCCACGCCCTCAACCTGTGCATACTTTCCCAGAACTCTTCATGCTGCTGCAATGACCATGATCTGATTTCCAATATTCAAGTTGATTCTTCCCTCTTCTAATAAACTATTCAAAAAAGTAATAGCATTCAATGCTATTTCCTTGGGCTTCCAGATAAGAGTCTCTCTTGCAGCCGCACAACCTATGAAAACATCACTGATTTTTTTTTCTTTTACTCTTATAAACTCCAAGTATGGCCTGAAACTTTCAGCTTCTGTAATAATTTGATCCCAAACTAAATGCTTCCAACCCTGCAAAGTTGCTTGTCCTGTAACTTGGCGGGTGAGCTTCTTATTGATATCAAGTAATTCATTATGATTATCTCGGAGGGTCTTTGCTTCTTCTTCCTTCTTTTCATTCTCCTCCTCCAACCTCTGAGCTTTTTCTTTCAGCTCCTTGATTTCCACATCCTTTAGGCTAATGTGAGACATAGCCTGCACAAGGCTGTCAGTACTACTACTATCCCCATTTTGGTTCATATTGGTAGGACGCATGTCCAATTTGGACAAGTTAATTTTTAAGTGATCAAGATGCTTTTCTAGGCTTATTTTCTCCTTTTTCCAACTATCTTCCTTCCCTGGAAATTTTAGCAACTCTGCTTTACAATCACTTAATTCTTTAGACAAGGCTTCCTTTTGCATTTCAAAGTCTGTTTCTTCGGGAGCTTCAATTAGCTGGATATTAGGAACTTTCTCCCTTTTCTATAGTTTCAGAATCAGCTTATCTTTCTCAGCCAATGTCTTGCTCATAGTTTTTCCTCCACCATCACTTATAACTAGGTTAGATTGTATCTTCTTGACCTGCTGTTGAAGAGCTTGGTTTTCACCTTTTTCTTGCTTCAATTGGCTATCTAACTTCCTCACAGTGACTTCCAAGTTGTCGCCCTTCAATGCTGCTTTTACAAAATATTCATATATAAAATCCCCAATCTGCTTGTGGAACTGGATTTTATCTCGCACCGGTATCTTCTCCCAATTGACCCTCATTTCAGTCACTTTGTCGGCTGTCAATACTGCCATGTTCAAAGTGTTATCTCTCATATCTCTGCTAGTTATTAAGGAAGTTTCGGCATTAGACAAATTCCTAGCCCCTGGCATCAAATCAAATGGACTTTGGGCCGAGGCCTGTTTATTCTATCCATAATTCTCACATAGGTCGGCTTTGGACCAAAACTTATTGGCTTCATCACCCTCTTTGACATCCTTAAAATTATACTCTTTAATTTGGACCTCAGGAGCTGAAAGCCCCTCATTATCTTCTCTCTCACCATCCATCGGAACAGTCAATTCTTCCTGAGGCACTGCGATGACCAACTCTTCTTTAGTGGGAGAAACAACTGACTCGGCTTGGGTGGTTGCAACAACTACTTCAACTTGTGTTCCCAGTTTAAGCTGCTTGTCTCCACTTCCTACCTCAGCATCCATATCTCGAACTTCCTCCCTTGAACTTCCTCCAAGTCCCTTTTCTGGCCTACTTCCACAGTGTCTGGCAACTGATCTGTGTCCATTATAAAATTGGACAGTATTAGATCTCCTTCCTATAACCTCGCAACCTCCTCCACCTCGGGTTCCCAGTGCAACAAATTCTGCCCCCTTAATAACCCTAATGGCTCCCTATGCTCAAAAGCACTTAGATTACAATCTTTCCTTCTCTTCGAAATAATGTGCAAGGGGTCATACTCAACTGCTACATCTTTTTTGAACCTCAGAGGTTTCAATAACTCTTCTACATCGTACAGAGCTTCCTTGTTTTTTACCACGAAAGGACCCACCTTCCAAGGGTATTTTACATCAACGCCTTTCTTAAATTTCAGGAACTGCTCCTCTTCCAGCATCAGTTTCTGTCTGATAAACTCAAGAGCGAAAATTTGCAATGTTAGAAAAGTGCATAAAACATAGGGCTGTTGTACAAAACGATATAGCCTAATGACTATAGCATCATTTAATAGAAACCAGTCACCGACAGCCAGTTCATCCTTCAACTGCATCATTGTTTTCATCTCGGGCAATACCCTGGGCAACTCCTCCCCAAAGATGACTTTGTAAACTGGAGGCAAGACATAGTTTAAATAAATGAAGGCATTGTCTATCAAATCATCTTCCTGCAGTACAATGAAAAAATGCAGGCTTTCTGCGCTGCTGTACAAAATCATTTTCATCAACTATGCCTCATATCTAAAAAACCTAGTACTCGGGAAATTGCTCTGTTGTACATGTATCCTTTCCACCAAAAATTCATCAAACCTTAGGGATGGGATGAGCCCACTTTCAGACCTGGCCAAACTCATGCTAATCCTAAAACATAAACTTAACTGGACTTCAGTCACCCACATAGCTGTGTCTAATCCTAAAAACTGAGCCACCAAAGAAAAAACCAACTTGGAATCGTCACAAAAAAGGATGACATTTAAGGGGTAGTGTTCTTCGGTGATTTATGAGCCAGGTTTTAGACACGTAGCTAAGAAAGCTTGATGGCTTTCGGGTGATTTGGCGATACAGGGAAACCACAGACTCTTCAGAAAAACCCTCCAAATCCTGGTATTGTGACTCAGGAATGAAAAAAAAATTCCTAACAACTGACGCACTTACATTACAAACGACTCTGGACTTATGGGCATCCATAATTACCCTTTGGGGTTCTGAGTAATTCGAAGAACACCATGTTACAAAATTAGGGAAAGGGGACACTTGGTCAAGGTAAAAGAAAATGAACAATGACCTAAAGATTCCATGTATATCTAGTCCCTATTCATGCAAGGCTTCCAATCTCTTCTTAATTTCCGAAACCAGGATCCGAATGTATGTGTCAAACACATCAGTATCTCTATCTTCCCGGGAAACCTTAACCCTAGAACTGGTAGAAGCTTGCTCTTCCCCCATCTTATGACTGTAAAAGACTTAAATTTTTAGAGAATGGCGGTTAGAGATCCTACCTGTCACTTTGGAAGACCTGCACGCACCCCGTCGAAGGTTCTGTCGCCTTCATCGTCTGCCACATGCCGAGAGACTTTCTAACTTCGATAGGATTAGAAAAAAATGTTAAATTTTATGTGAGTTCTTATATATATAACCGTGTTTCAATAACCTCCAGCTTCTTTGGCCAACTGTCCTTTAATCTCAACCGTTGAACTCCCACGTGCTCTCTTTCTGCTGTCGAATCTGGCTTCCCTTCACCTACTGATTTGACAACTCTTTTATTTACACTGTTGGATCATCTTGCTAGTTCTCATTTGGGCCATTCATCTCATCTGCATGCCTCTATGAGGTAGTATCGCATGCCTCCAGAACGGTTCCTTATATCGCCCTTCCTCCGTGTGACAGGCTCTGGAGTTCACACCTGTCTGGCAGGAAAAGTCCATCGCATCTGCCTTGCCGCTATCCAGCGTGCTACTCCTTGATGCGACTATCTATGAGAACCGTCCATCTCTTCTCAATCGCGTATCCACAGTGAGGCCTCATGCTCCCTTTAACTCTTAGATCATCCATCTACTGGTGGGGTCCTTCTTATTATCTTCTCTGCACTTCTAACCTCCACTAGCCATTGATGTGGCTTTCCTTGCCATTCGAACCATAGATCTACCAAAGACCTAGACCGTTATTATGGTCAATGAACCTGAACCCTTATATCTCAAAAGGATAACCTCCTCCGTAGATCCTTGCACCCGCCCCACAATCACATGCGCCCAATATGGCACTGCTCATTGCTCTTTTCTCCATGTGATGCCTTCTTAAGCTGACACCTGCCTGGAGGGACAAAACCTATTGCATCCACATATTCTTTTCCTTCCTCGCAACTTGGCCATGCTACGTTCCATTGAAAGCCGTAGATCTTGCTCCCACCCTTGATCAACGGTGCCGACCTATGCGATGCTTAGTCTTTGATGTTTTGCCCACAGACTATAGGTTTTAGGGTATTCTGCACTTTCCTTTGTCATTTTATTTTCCTATTAATAACTAGCCTTTGACATTAGTCAATCTTTATTGCATTGGACCTTTTCTAGACCATTCCTTTTCATCTCTTAGCACCTGGCCATGGAGGATGGAGATTACTTCAAGCTTCCATCAGGTAGTTGTCTGACCCTCCCCTTTCATATACAGTTTTTTATGCTGCAAAAGAGCAAAAATATATAGGTGCTAACAACTGGCTCCAACCAGGGATGTTATCCTCCTAGTGAGGTAGCAAAGAACCCCATAGACTAAGTGCCTGGTCCATTGGGTGGATCTTTCAAACCCTAGACTAAAAAATTTCTCTAGAAACTGAAATTGAAACTGCGCCTGCTTTCATATCTAGGCTGAAAATTCAAAAAATAAAAACATGGCTCCCCTTTCAGACCTTAGGGCCTTTGCTTCAGGCTTCAAGTCTTTCTGGTTCGCTGTTAAAACCTCAAAACAAATGTGGGAAAGTAAAATATATACAAGCTATGGTACATGAGTTACCTATTTCCTTTAGGATAGGTAATGCTTCAAAAATATTCCATTGACTGGACCTCCTAACCAGGAAGATCCATCTTGGTGTTCCAGGATGAAAGAATTTTCTCCTCGGTTTGCTGCAATAATATATGGCTCCATCCACATATGGTCGAACTTCCCATGTTTATCTTCCCTTCGAGCATCCCACTTCAGAACCAGATCATTAACCTAAAATTGATCTTCCTTTGCTTTTCTATCAAAGGCACTCTTTATCTTCTCTTGGTGCCCCTGTACTCTATCATAGGCCTTACTTCTCAACTCGTTCAGCTCGATTATCTGACTTACCCTTCTTTGCATGTGGTTTGGTTCTTATTCTATCCCCTGTAGTAACCTCATAACTAGCAATCCTAGAGAGACTGGAAAAACCACCTCAGCTCCATATACTAGCTGAAAAGGAGACATCCCAATGGCCCTCTTTGTACTTATTTTGTCATCCCATAGAGCATATTTCAGTTTTGTGTGCCAAGCTCTCTTGTTGTCCTCTAACAACTTATTTATGATTCTTACTAAGAATTTATTGGATGACTCTGCTAGTCCATTTCCCTGAGGGTAGTATGTTGTGGAATGATTCAGACTGATATGGTATTTGTGACAAAAATTTATCATTTTCTTGGAACAAAATTTTGGTGCATTGTCTGTCACTATTCTTTTAGGACACCCAAATCTTGATAGGATATTATTTTCCGGAAAATCCATGATAACGCTTTCGGGTGCTTTCCTAGTTGGTATGGCTTCTATCCACTTAGTCAAATAGTCAGTGGCGGTCAATATCCATCTATGCTGCCCTGAGGAGTTAGGATTTATCTCTCCAATGAAGTCTAAACCTCACTGCTGGATAGGCACTTCTACTATGACAGGGTGAAGGGGTAGTGAGACAACTTTTCTTTTTCCTTCAAATATCTGACACTAGTGACAAACAACAGTTTCTTTATATACATCTGAAAACATGGTAGGCCAATAGAAACCAGCCCTCAAGATTTTGTTGACCGTTACCTTCTAAGAATGATGATCACCACAATATCCCTTGTGGAATTCCTCCTTTGTATGTTTGGCCTCTTATTCTAGCAGGCATTTCAGCAACACCCCTCCAGGATCCTTCCAATACAGAAATTGATTCATAATACAATACTTCGCTGACTTTAGTTTCCCAGCTCTGGCCATGCTCTTGCTTAACCCTGGAGGAGCTTGTAAGTTTTGTAATACATACACAATGTCAGCATACCAAGGGGATGTAGAGAATTCTAGCTTCACTTGTATTACTATATCCAGCTGATTTGAAAAATATTGTAAGCAGTTCAATTGTAAAGAATCAAAGTTGGCCTTGGTCATTAGTTTTGCTAACCCTTGCCCCTTTACCAGTTTGGTAGGTTTTATCTCCAGGTCATACTCTAGCAATATGACAATCCATTTTGCTCTTCTTCGTTCAGGGTCTGCTTGGGTGAGGATACCCTTGATAGCACTGTTTGGGACATGAGCAATGATGTGGGAATGGAGGATGTAAACCCTGAAATATTTCAGTGACTTGATTAAGGCATAAGCCTGCTTTTCAATGATATAGTATTTTAGTTCTGCATCTCTCAACACCCTGCTGAAAAAAAGAGATTGGTTGTTCAACATTCTGGACATTTTTCTGTAACTGCACCCCTGCTACTGTATGCTCTGAAGTGTACGAAAAAATAAAAAACTCTTTAGAAAAATATGGACTGGCTAATATTGGGGCTTCGGTGATAGCATTCTTAATTCCCTTAAATGAATCTCTTGCTTCTTCAGTCGACTTTACCTGATTTTCCTTTCTTAACATATTGGTAATATTCATCATAATTTCTGCAAAACTAGGAATAAACCTTCTCAAAAAACCCACTTGCCCGATGAAAGACTGTACCTCCTTTTTGTTTCTTGGCTCTCCAACTTTTTGAATGGCACTAACCCTTTCAGGGTCAATCTTGATACCATCCTTGGATATAATATGACCCAAGAGCTTAGCTTCTTCTAATGCGAAATGTGATTTCTTAGGGCTAAGGGAAATACCGTATTTTATACATTTCTTGAAAACTTGTTCCAAATGCTTCAGGTGCTCTTCATCAGATTTTGAATACACTATTATGTCATCCATGTATACAACAACAAACTTATCCTTTTCTTCAAGGAATGCTATGTCCATCGCCCGCTGGAATGTAGCTCCTGCATTCATCAACCCAGAAGGCATCTTTGCATACATGAAAGTACCCCAAGGAGTGGTAAAGGCAGTCTTCTCTTGGTCTTTAGGGCAGACCTTGATTTGATTGTATCCAGAGAAACCATCCATAGTAGAGATCCTTTCTGCCTCGACTACCTTTTATAAGATATGCTCCATTTTAGGCAGGGTGTAATTATCTAGAATGTATATTCCAAAATATATATTTTATTTATTGAATAGATGAATTTTACAAGGAGTACAGTGCCGCTTTATATAAATCAAGGGTCACAATTAAACAAGGTGACCTATCAAGCCATTTAATTAATAAAAAACACAAACTAAACTATTTAGTTTTATTACAAATCATCCCTCTCTGGAATACTTTGTACACGAAGTATTGGTAAGGATGGGTGGCGTGAATGAAAATATTCATTCTCCCATGTAGCTTCTTCCTCTGGTAAGTTTCTCCACTTGATAAGGTATTCATTGACTGACTTGGAGTGAAGTGTTCTAGTTATAATTTCCAAAATATATTCTGGTTCCAACAATAACTTTCCTTTATCATCTAACATAGGCAATTTAGTTTGTATGTGAGTTGTTAAGCCCAATTTCTTCTTTAGGCATGATACATAAAAGATGTCATGTATTTTCCCTTTATTTGGGATGTCTAGAGCATAGTCCACTTGTTCCACTCGCTTTCAAACGTGATATGGGCCATAGAACTTGGGTGCAAGTTTATGATTTTTGGAATTTTTTAGTGAAGTTTGTTTGTACAGTTGAAGACGAACAAACACCCAGTCACCCACTTCAAATTCTTGATCGGTTCTTTTTGAGTCTGCTTGTTGTTTCATGTGGTTTCTTGCATGTTCAAGATGGTTCTTCAGAATGTGGATGACCTCATCATGCGTCGCTAGGTAATCTCTTGCTGCTGGAACTTTGGAATTGTTGATGACATATTCTTTTGTTGTAGGAGGTAGATACCCATATAGGGCTTCAAAAGGTGACATTTTTTTTGATGTGTGATATGTACTATTGTACCACCATTCTGCAAGGTGTAGCCATTGTACCCATTGAGTTTTTCGGTCATTCACAAAATTCCTTAGGTATCCTTCAAGGCATTTGTTTACTACTTCCATTTGTCCATCTGTCTAGGGGTGGTACGAGGTACTCATACTTAATGAAGTGCCAACTAGGTGGAACAATTCTTTCCAGAAGTTGTTGGTAAATTTGGGGTCCCTGTCACTAACAATAACCTTGGGAAACCCGTGGAGCTTAAATATATTCTTTACATAACTATCTGCAACTTGGCTTGCTTTTGCTTTGGATGAAATACTAAAGAAATGAGCATATTTCGTTAATCTGTCAATGACTACAAATATAGTATACTTTCCTTCTAATGTAGGAAGGCCAGTGATAAAATCCATGTATACCTCAGACCATTTTTGGGTTGGAATATGAAGGGGTTGTAGGAGACCTGGAGGGGCCACCGTTTCGAACTTATGCCTTTGGCAAGTATCACATTCATCCACATATTTTTGGATATTAGTCTTCATTCCTTTCCAAAAGAAGGATTGGCGAGTATTGTGGTATGTTTTAAAGAAACCAACATGGCCTGCTGTTGGGGAGTCATGGTTATCTCTTTAAGACTTGAGTTTTCAATTTTGATGAACTGGGTAAATATATTCTTTGTTTGTACCATAATATGTCTTTTTCCCAAGAATATTTGGAGTTTGTTGCTTTGTTGTTTTCAACCTCTTCAATTAGCTTCCTTGTCTCTGGGTCTTTCACATACTCCCCTTGGACTTCTGAAATCCATTCAGGAACAACTATGGATATGGCAGATAGTGAGGCATCACTCTCATGTTTCCTTGATAAGCTATCTGCAACCCTATTCTCCTTACACTTTTTATACAAAATGTCGAAATCAAAGACAAATGGATTTTGCTTACCCATTTCTGTTGTTCGGGAGAGAGATTTTTTTTGAGTTAGAAAATACTTCAGGATGTTGTGGTCTGTTTTAACAAGAAATTTTGCCACGAACAAATATTGCTTCCATTTAACAAGGGCATGCATTATTGCCAACATTTCCTTGTCATATGTGGATTTTGTTTGCTCGCTTGGTTTTAACTTCTAGCTTTCAAAAGCAATGGGATGTTTATCTTGCATGAGGACAACTCCTAAGCCTGTCCATGAAGCGTCACATTCAAGGATGAATGTTTTTGTAAAATCAGGAGCTGCTAACACTGGTGTGGATGTCATCAGGGTTTTCAATTGTTTAAAACAAGTTTCTGCATCGTTATCCCATCTAAAGGCATCCCCTTTTAATAATGATGTTAAGGGTGCTACAATTTGGGCGTAGTTGCAAACAAATCTTCTATAATAACCTGTTAGATGCATAAATCCTCTTAACAATGTAATTGACTTGGGGGACGGCCACTCTATGATTGCCATAATTTTTTTGGGATCGACCTTAATGCCATCGGCTAAAACAATGTGCCCCCAAAATTCTATCTCTTGTTGCCCAAAACTGCATTTTGATTTGTTAGCATAAAATTTGTTTTCTTCTAGAAGGCTCAATATCGTTTCTACATGCTTGAGGTGCAAGTTCCAATTTTTACTATAAATAAGGATATCATGAAAATATACTAACATGAACTTCCTTAGGTATGGGCGAAACAAATCGTTCATTACTGCTTGAAATGTTGCTAGAGCATTGGATAATCCGAATGGCATCACTCGAAATTCATATAAACCTTTGTGGGTGCAGAAAGCTATTTTGGGCACATCTTCTTCTCGAATATGGATTTGGTAATATCCTGATTTTAGGTCTAGTTTAGAAAAATATTTTGCACCATGTAGCTCATCGAGCAGTTCGTCAACAAAGGGAATGGGGAATTTATCTTTTATGGTCACTTTGTTTAACACTCGATAATCAATGCAAAGTGTAGTGCCCAACCATGGCACTGGGTCTCTATTCCGTTTTCATGTAAATACCAAGTTTTTTGGTTTTCTGAAAGAAAAAAAATCATCTGTCTATGTTTCTGTTTTCTATATGTTTATATGTCTGTTTTCTATATGTTTATATGTATCTGCAAATAAATAAACATAAACTTAAGACTTTTCATTTTAACTCTGTTCTTTTAACATATATAATTTGAAAATAAACGAAAATACATTTTTTCTAAGCTAACTCAGTAAAATACCTAGATCCGTAGATTGCAATAAGATAAGAAGATTTATGTAGTGGATTCTGTAGGTTCCCTTAGCAACCTGAAATGATTTGTCCACCCTGCCGATCAGTTATTATCTTGCTAACCCTAGGAAATCAACGGATTTCCTAGCCCCCGAGCCCACAGACCGATAATCTCCATAGCAGCCTTGTCCTTAGTTCAATAACCATACTGTTCAGTGATTTTTCCCCCTCCTCCATTCCTCGAGTTGTCCCCATCCTCGGAATATTTCACTTCTCCATACAAATCCTCACAGTTCTCCCACAATAACCTCCCCTACTACTTTGTTAAATCTTCCCTTAAATAGAAATTTTCCTCCTCCATAACTTCCTTGTCACTCCACTGCCCTAGCCTACATGGTTTTGGAAATATCCATCATTAATGCAACACCATTTTCAACATAAAGTGATGATTATATATATATTTAAATTGAACTCCCAAGACAATTTTAAATAATATTAAAATCATAACTTCCTTGTCACTCCACCGCCCTAGCCTACATGGTTTTGGAAATATCAATCATTAATGCAACACCATTTTCAAGATAAATGATGATTATATATTATTTTAAATCATCCAAGTTTCTCTCGAGTAGTGGAATTATTGACTTTCTAGTTTAGCTTTGAATTCATTCTGTTTAATAGAAGCAAGATATTTATGAATTATATTTAAACTCCCAAGAAAATTTTAAACAATATTAAAATCACTCCACCGCTTAGTTAAGTGTTTTAAATAATATAAATATTGTGGGACCTTTCAAGATATAAAAGGACATAAATCTTAAATGTTTATCCGCATCTCGACACTAAATGGTCTAACTTGTATAAAATAAAATATTATTTAAAGATTATTCCGTCATATATCCCTTTATTTAATTTATCAATTTAATGTACCTCCTTCCATTAATATGAAAATAATCCAAAGTATTTGATAATTTATTTATTTATTTTTAAATCTTTCAACTTACTTGGAATGATTCGGTCAATTAGTTAACTCCATAATCCATTTAATAAATTATTGGATTCACTATGGTTTATAAAATGGTTTATATAAAAAAGACAATTATCGTTTTGTTTTTATTATTAATTAAATAATAATAGTGATAACAATAATAATCAATAATAATAGTAATTAAGTTAATGGTGAATAATGAATAACAATATTCATTTGTTTAATCGATAAATGATCCAACATCAACATAGTACCTTTGTGTATTAATAAACGAAATACTCTTAATGGTTTAATTAATCATCAATAATTAAATAGTACACTCTTCGAGTGTTAATGTTTAAATGTTATACTTCATATTGACTTCATACTGACGTTATACTTCATATTGACTTCATATATTGGCTTCGTACTGACGACACCTTCACTTGAGTGTACTTACAATTGAAGAAACTTATTTTAATTGTTCATTACATTGTTTACATACAAAGACTAATGAACTTATTCCACACATCTTGATCATATATTACTTAAGTCGTTTACTAACTCCTTAACTCGATTATCTATGAAAACTAATAGCATTGTTAAATCCTTATAAGTATGTTGTAAAAAGATACCATTGCACATGTACAAAATGTGCATGCATGGCTAGCGTATGCACAGGTCTGACAAGTACTATAAAAATACATCATATTTCCTATGCTTAACAACTAACTAATACTAATAATACTTCATGCAAACAGAACAAGTATATATTTATCATAACATTACTAAAACATCATCGGTCATTTTATCAGTTAACCTTTAAGATTTCATTTCATTATCTTTATGATTACATTTATTCAATCAATCAAGTACAAGGAAAGTTACCTACTACCACTAACTCAAGATCAAGGAATACCCAACCCTCAACAATACTAACTAACATATCCTCCCATCCTAACCTACGTCCACATCCTCCCTATCCTTCCTCTGCTAGTACAAAAAGTGGGTGCCAACTATACTGACCTGACCACATAGAACCTGAGAGCGGCAGCATCGACTAACTAGCGGACCTAGCCTCTCCTAGCAGGCATCCGACCATCGTCATCACAACAACTTGGGAAGCGTGTCTCAGCACGGCCCTCCCACGACCCCGCGTTTCATAGAAACATAGGGTGGGAAATACATCCATCCCTCTCGACATACTGGGTCTACACCCTTATCGAATCATACTTTGTTGCTATCAAGATTATCGGTCCATGTCATTGTATCATCAATTTCGGTTGCTAAGGTTTACTGCATGGATAGGTTCTTATCCATATATCAGATCAAGTATCTGTCTATCCCATTGCCCTTGTGTCCTGTAGGTTAGTATTCCGCAAAATACACATTTTATAACAAGCATTTCCATTCGATCACCAATTGATCCTTGTCATCAACATCATTTTATTTCACGTCACAATTTTATCGCATCACAGGTATGCATGGAATATAACAGTACTATCAATTTCATCATAGGATGCCATCCACGTACAACACCATATATTTCACATTTCATCAATGAAAACGCTAAAACATATATTGTCATCATAAAAGCAATGAATCTCACGATAATCATAACTTAATAACTGCATGAACATAGTAACATCATAATATCGTTGCATCATATTCATAATGAAAACATAACATAGTAACAACATAAACATGGTAGCAACATATAATCGGGTCGATTGTGTCATAAGTATATTTTACTCACTCTTAGCTGAGTTCAATAGATAAAAAGAAATAAAGTGCAATATGTCTCACGGATAAATCTATCTAGTCGAAATATGGGGCGTTACATACACCCACCCTTTAGGAAACTTCGCCCCGAAGTTACGGTCAAAATAGCGAGGGAAAATCTCGACGCATAGTCTCTACTTTCTTCGAGGTGGAAAAACCTGGGCTATACTTGCCCAAAAGGGCTTCCTCTCGTTTAGACATAACGATGTTTACAAAATTTACTCATTTTTATCACAAGGGAAGTGTTCTTATATTTTGTTTAATGTTTATGTAGGTTGTTGATTTGACGTATTCAGGTTTCATTACTATACTTACCCATAGAATAATTTATATCCTTGTTAAATTATATTGCAATTTTTTTTTTTTTTATAAGGTGATTTATAGGAAGACCGTGTCTTCTACATGACTTTTAGTTTGATTCTAAAACGTTGTCACGACTCCTTCATTAGTTCTCACCTCAAGTTAACTTCACTTTGACTTACACCAATTACTGTTCAATGAATTACATATTATTACCCGATAATTTTGAGGAGATCTTGACTCACGAGTCTCACGATATGCCCATCCATATATATGGTTTTAAATTTGACACAAAATTTACCCTATGTGGAATGCAACCAACCTATGCCCACCATGAAATTCAACCTACCAAGCCTATACACATACCTTGTAGTATTTGTACTATCTTGCAAGCTTAAGGTATTGTTAATCATTATCTAGCCTATCCTTACAAGGTGAAAACATGGCCTTGTAGTATCAATCGTATACTTCTCACTTTAACTGAAATCTCTAGAAATTCGTTATGCGTACTCATCCTACTCCTTTCACTAATTTTGTAAAGACACCCATATTCTCTCGTAATTATTTCCATCGTAAATTCTCTTGGGAAGTATGTTATTGCACCTAGGACGCAATCCTATTATAGTTTTCGTCACAAATGCTCACATTTGCCTACTAGCAAGGGTAATACAAGATGCCCAAAATGTTTTAAAATTTTTACTTCCTACAAGGGCCATCATTACAATCTATAGGACTACCATGCAATTCTTACTCTTATAACTATAATTGTTCATATATTCTTTTCTAAATTTATACCTTGCAATATTTATAGTTATACGCCATGCCTTCATTGATATTATCCATGGTGATTTCTAACCACTCCTACATATCTCTAGCTCCCTCATGGCTTTCCTCTTGCTAAGCCATCTTAGAAGTTCAATAATGCATCAACCGACCCATCCTCGCCATATCGTTTGCTATAACAATATTGAAATGTCATTTATCCATTCAACATATTTCTACACTAGTTATTATTATAGGGCTTGAAAGACTTCTTCATTTGTGTACTACTCCTTCTATCACTAACACTAGCTTTTATGGTAATTAATTGTCATCTAAACATATTGTATTTTTTTTTTGCATACTTTACTTATGTTGTATTTACTTCTCACATATATTTACTTATTGATATCATTATCATTTTCAGAACTCTTAGTCCCTTCGATGTTACATGCCTGGGCATTATATTGCACCATTCTTCCTTAATGTTCTTCGAATGCATCCATAGTACCTTTAATGTTTTCATTAGTCGCATATTATCTCACACATAATAACAAAATATATGGCCTCTCTCTCGTCCTATGGAACTTGGGATTTTAGCGACATGACCTAGCCTCGTCTTACAGTATCATAAGAAAACCAACACATAGAGCCTCGTATCAAACTTAAATTCAATCTATCGAGAGTCGCCTCCTAACCCTATATCTAATTCAAAATTACCTTGCAATTTAACCCTACAATGTCATGAGGTTATTTAACTAATTACCTAGACTTATTGCTAACCCTAGGTTTAAAGGTGAATTTAAATTAATCTTAGCACATAAGTAAGGAATATAGAATTAAAATAAATTATACATTTTAATTTTATAATTCTTTATTTATATTTGAGAGTTCAACTTTAAATGTACTCAAAATTTAAACTATATCTACAAATTTAATTAAACAATTTAATTAATATATTGAAAATAATAAATAATATACAAAAAAAAATGATTTGACTAACCATTAATTAAATTATTTAAATAACCATTTTCATAATCCATAAAACAATTTAGAATGTATAAATATGTTTAAAAACAATTCACATAATCAAATTTAAAAACATATTCGGAGAAGGAGTCACTCGGGACAAAGAGTCACTCTGCATGAAGGCTACGTGGCCAACATGCAATAAAAAAATAATTATACGACAAAGACCTAAAAAGGGTAAAATTTTTCGAGGCTCTCACTTTCCTCACTGAATTTTCCCCACGCGGGCTCTACAACTCCAAGCAACTGCTCGGCTAAATTTTCAGGCCTTTGCCATAGCCTCCCTCTTTGTTGATTCACCATTATTGTTTTCTTTTACAGCTTCACGGCGCTAAGGGGCATTGGCAACGCCTCAATGCTGGGAGGGAGAAGTTTGATAGGGTTCGTAATGGGGATACTATGTTTTGGAGGGGCTCGGGTTCTGCTTTACAACTCAACTCTGCAACTCAACCGGTTGGTAAGGTTTCTCCCTAGGGTTTTCAAATTTTAGTGGGTATATTTTATTTAGTGATTAAATTTTAGTGAGTATATATATATATATATATATATATTCTTCATAGTTTGACTGGTTAAGGGTTTGCTCTTATTGCGTTGCTTGGCTGGGTTGTCTCCTAAAACCCAGGCATCCAGTTGTGAGGATTTCTTATGGCAAGATGTGACCCTAGTGCTTCTCCTGGGAAGTATCTATGGTGTTTCTGGTTAAAAACAAGGTGGTATCCGTTGGTTTATTCGGCCTTTGCCTCACGACCTCTGTGTTTGTTGATTATTTACTTGAAATGTTCTTTCAGGGATTGGTTGAACCAGTGTACTTATTTGACAGTTTTCTTTTGATAATGCACTTCTGAAATGCTTGTAGCTGTTGATTCTGCTACAGCAGATCCATAACCACCACTAGCAGCATCCGTGGTTGTAGGTACAGATCCTCGAGCATCCGAATGATTCCTAGTTGTATACCCTACAATATAAGGCCCTACAGTATAAGATCTTATGGGATCAGTATAAGCACCAGAAAGAGTAGCTGACCCACCACCAGTATTATCAGATCCAACATCTTGCCCATATATATCCATCAGTAGCAGAGCCTATTGACCCACCTTAAGAACTAATAGCAGGGGTTTAAGCCGTGGAGACGGATCCTCCAGCAGCAGTTCATCTAAGTCATCCAGATCTCACTACGATCCAAACTCTGAGCGCACTTGGAGGGACTATTATGTAGAGTTTAGGGTGGAGTATCTGTTCCTATGATATTGATTTGGAAGAGGCTCTACATAATTTGTAGGAGTGCAACCACGAGCTATCTCTTAGGTGGTGTGCTAATGTTTTTATAACGACTTAAATCCCCACGAAAGCAAGCCAAACCAACTCTAAGATTGTTTCCTAGGTTATCCCTTGTTTCTTATGCTTTCCCAGTTCTGCAGTTATTTTAGGGTTTAGAAGATCCGTCTATTTGGGGAATCATAATCAACATATTGAATTTTGGTTTCTGTCTTTTTATTGACGCGCTGTGCAATATGGTGACACGTAGACTCCATTGTGGGTATGCTCAGACTCCCGGATGTTTGAGTTAGATGCTCAAAAACTCGGACCTTAAGAGGCCTACACACACCTATCTACCGTGAAAATTTACTAATTTACTAATCCTACAGTTTACTAAAATAACTTAGGACGAAACCTTGTTAATACTATTGAAAAAAAAAAAAAAGAGAACAACTGAAAATTCAATAAGTTACTTGCCAAACACACAAAACACAAATTACATTAGTGAAAGTGGGTGCGCCCTGCTCCAAGTAGAGAGTTGGTGCATGGACCCCTACCGAATGACGGGGTTGGAGGTTTCCTCCAGTAAGTGCCATTTTTTTTTTGTTTTTAGGTTCGGCCAGCTGCAAATCATAACAAACAGTGTAGCTTTTCTGATCCTTTGTGAATTCTCTTATGCTTATAAGGGCTGTAATTCCCCTGCTCAAGCTCTATAGCACTCATACCTATGTTTTCTTATACTTGTTATGTACGTGATGTTGTGGAACAATCACAATATTCATTTGATGTGGCAAACTTGCCTATGCCCCATGTTATGGTTTCCGTCGCTCGTTAGGGTTTTATGCTACCTTCCATTAATATTTGTTGAGAGAATAGGAATTACGGAAATGGAGAAATTTTGCTTGTTGATCCTATTATTCGTAAGGAACCTCTATTGAAATCATTCATTCATATACAATGCCACCTAATCCTTGCCTCCTCTGGCCAATATGGAAGGATATTAAGTCATGATTAAATTCAAATGGCAGCCCTCGTACCTCAGGAGAGTCTCTCCGGGTCCTCATTCCACCTCTCAACGCACCTCAACGCCCACCCACTGTTTGGGATCCTTCTTGGGCTCTAAGCCCCTAATTCTTCCTACAACTGGTTTCACTTGATGAGAGCTTGAGTTTATGTTCAACACGATATGGAGGAGCAGCGATCGAATATGAACTTTAAATGTTTACAAAATCAATTTGGAAATGAGTCTCGTGGAGCGACCATGTCAACTTCCACTAGATCATGAGTTTACCATACTTTATGATAATGACCAAGAATGTAATGACCAAATCCAAAGCAAGTTAATTCACTGTAAATTACCTGATTGATGTAAATTACATAACCTTTAATTGAACAATTTGTTGGTCATTATCTTCATCTGCTATCATACCTTGCATTGTTGACATAATAAACAGCTGTTCATAGTACTTTAATGCTCATAGAGTCTTATTAAGGTAAACTCGGTGATGAAGGTAAGTGTGTTATGGACTAATTAATCACTGTTTTAACTATTCTGATTGGCTCTCCTAATAAGATATCTCTTACCTAACCCTTAATCGTTACCTTGTTGGCATTAATTGGTCTCACATTTTAAATTGTTGTATGGGTTTAAATTTGTATCACTGTTGACAACTCTCAAATCGGCTGCCTTACACCTGTGGTTGTTACCAAGTTACTGTTGTTACCAAGTTACTGTTGTTACAGTAACGCTCACTTGGTGGAAAAAGGGTACGCACAGAAGTAAGGTATAGACTTAAATTAAAACTTCTTTCCAATCACTGTGCTCACCTCCTTGCGCTGGCCTTTGATTTTACTATTTTCATTCTTATTATGGATAGGCATAGATCGACTTCATGTATGGGTATTTTGCATTAACATCAGTAATACCCTGTAGCCTCTACCTATTGTTTCCAACCAACTCCGGGATTCTTTCTCAGGTCCCCCTTTGTTTCTTCTGCTTTCAAAGTTCTATATTTATTTTAGTATTTTAGGAGATTTGTCTTGAAATGCACCAAATATCCCATTATTTTTAGATTTGGGGGATCATGATCAGCATCTTGAATTTTGGTTTCTCTCTCTCTATATATATATTGACATATTTTGTAAGCACAATAATGACCTAAACATTGCCCATTCCATTTTATTTTAAGCGAGGGTCATATGTTCATGTTGGGAAATAAAATTAATTTAGAGATCAGGAGGACACAACTAATCCTGCATGTAATGTAATAAGGGATGAGCATACGCAGTTGCTATCAATGAAGCAGTTGGCTCAGCCTATTATGTTTGACTAGTCGGATGTGAAGCATTGGTTGATCCGGTTGATCCATCAGTATATATATATATATCCATCTTATCCATCTCCCGCATATGAGCCAGGTGTTCCATACCCTAAAGTAGTACCGGTAGCAACATCAAGGTCGGGTTTATTCCGAACAACCGAGTCACAGCTGAGAGGAAGGAGGGATACCAGGTTCAGTGCTGAGTTTGTACCCTGGGTAAGGCAAGAAAGCTACTTAGGGCCACCTCTTGATGCACTCGAACTGAGTGCTGAGTTGCGTTTCTCATTTTTTTTTTTGATATCCAATTTTATGAATGTAATTTGTCTGGTATTCACGCTAGTCGCATGTTTACCAGTATTTCAATATTTATTTCATGGGATTGGATTCAATATTTGGTTGTTTTTATTTTCTTGGGTATAAATTTTAGGTATAAATTTTATTGTATGTGGAAGATTGAAGCTCATGTCACTATTTTGGGGTCTATTGTAGTGCCATGCCTGCCAATCCTTACATTTTATGTTTTTATTTCTGGCTGAGCCCATTTTTGTTCTGGAATAAACCAATTAATAGAAGCCATAATTACAATTTGTTTTCCTATTTTTAGGAAAAATTAATGACCTATCCAGACCTTCTGTAAATTTTCTTGCAAAATGATTCAATAAAATAGATTTACCATTTGAACATTGTCTTCTTCATACTGTACTTGTAACAACTATAACCTACACTACATAACTTTAACTTTTACAAGATTGGTTATTCCTATGTTCAAGTTAGAATGCCAACATAGGAATTCTCTAGTTATCCTCTGTAACATCACCTTGCGGAAATTACTTTTTTTTTTTCCTTGTGCTAAATATGAAATTTGTGTTTGTTTTCTTATAAAAATTTACAGAATTCCAACTCTACTACTATATGCATATATATTTGTATGTGCAATCAATAGTTATTTAGAAAAAGAGAATGAAAATATAAATATTTATTGATTTTCTAAATGTTAACCCTATTGTGGTTTTATAGGTACCTTGGAGGCTCACCATGGCTATAAGTTAAGTAGGTAAGACTCACTATGGCTGCAAGTCAAGTAGATAACTTGTCAATTGGATTTTCTCCTTAACGGGGACTAGATGAAGCATGAATAGGCTTTTTAGGTTCAAGAGTTCGAATGAGGGCTCTGATACCAAATGTAGTGCCCAACCATGGCACTGGGTCTCTATTCCGTTTTCATGTAAATACCAAGTTTTTTTGTTTTCTGAAAAAAAAAAATCAACTGTCTATGTTTCTGTTTTCTATATGTTTATATGTTTTTTTTCTATATGTTTATATGTCTCTGCAAATAAATAAACATAAACTTAAGACTTTTCATTTTAACTCTATTCTTTTAACATACATAACTTGAAAATAAAAGAAACTACATTTTTTCTAAGCTAACTCAGTAAAATACTTGGATCCGTAGATTGTAGTAAGATAAGAAGATTTATGTAGTGGATTCTGTAGGTTCCCTTAGCAACCCTAAATGATGTGTCCACCCTGTCGATCAGCTATTATCTTGCTGACCCTAAGAAATCAACGTATTTCCTAGCCCCCACGCCCACAGACCGATAATCTCCATAGCACCCTTGTCCTTAGTTCAATAACCATACTGTCCAGTGAGTTTCCCCCTCCTCATCGGAGTTTTCTCCCTCCTCCATTCCTCGAGTTGTCCCCATCCTCGGAATATTTCACTTCTCCATACAAATCCTCATAGTTCTCCCACAATAACCTCACCTACTACTTTGTTAAATCTTCCCTTAAATAGAAATTTTCCTCCTCCATTACTTCCTTGTCACTCCACCGCCCTAGCCTACATGGTTTTGGAAATATCCATCATTAATGCAACACCATTTTCAAGATAAAGTGATGATTATATATATATATATTTAAATTAAACTCCCGAGACAATTTTAAATAATATTAAAATCATAACTTCCTTGTCACTCCACTGCCCTTGCCTACATGGTTTTGGAAATATCAAACATCAATGCAACACCATTTTCAAGATAAATGATGATTATATATTATTTTAAATCATCCAAGTTTCTCTCGAGCAGTGGAATTATTGACTTTCTATTTTGGCTTTGAATTCATTTTGTTTAATAGAAGTAAGATATTTATGAATTATATTTAAACTCCCAAGACAATTTTAAACAATATTAAAATCACTCCACCGCTTAGTTAAGTGTTTTAAATAATATAAATATTCTAGGACCTTTCAAGATATGAAAGGACATAAATCTTAAATGTTTATCTGCATCTCGACACTAAATGGTCTAACTTGTATAAAATAAAATATTATTTAAAGATTATTCCCTCATATATCCCTTTATTTAATTTATCAATTTAATGTACCTCCTTCCATTAATATGAAAATAATCCAAATTATTTGATAATTTATTTATTTATTTTTAAATCTTTCAACTTACTTGGAATGATTCGGTCAATTAGTTAACTCAATAATCCATTTAATAAATTATTGGATTCACTATGGTTTATAAAATGGTTTATATAAAAAAGACAATTATCGTTTTGTTTTTATTATTAATTAAATAATAATAGTAATTAAGTTAATGGTGAATAATGAATAACAATATTCGTTTGTTTAATCGATAAATGATCCAACATCAACATAGTACCTTTGTGTATTAATAAAGGAAATACTCTTAATGGTTTAATTAATCATGATCAATAATTAAATAGTACACTCATCGAGTGTTAATGTTTAACTGTTATACTTCATATTGACTTCATACTGACGTTATACTTCATATTGACTTCATATATTGGCTTCATACTAACGACACCTTCACTTGAGTATACTTACAATTGAAGAAACTTAATTTAATTGTTCATTACATTGTTTAGATACAAAGACTAATTAACTTATTTCACACATTAGTATCTTGATCATATACTACTTAATTCGTTTACTAACTCCTTAACTCGATTGTCTATGACAACTAATAGCATTGTTAAATCCTTATAACTATGTTGTAAATAGATACTATCGCACATGTACAAAATGTGCATGCGTGGCCAACGTATGCACAGGTCTGACAAGTACTATAAACATACAACATATTTCCTATGCTTAACAACTAACTAATACTAATAATACTTCATGCAAACAGAACAAGTATATATTTATCATAACATTACTAAAACATCATCGGTCATTTTATCAGTTAACCTTTCTGATTTCATTTCATTATCTTTATGATTACATTTGTTCAATCAATCAAGTAAAGGGAAAGCTACCTACTACTACTAACTCAAGATCAAGGAATACCCAACCCTCAACAGTACTAACTAACATATCCTCCCATCCTAACCTATGTCCACATCCTCCCTATCCTTCCTCTGCTAGTACAAAACGTGGGTGCCAACTATACTGACCTGACCACATAGAACCTTAGAGCGGTAGCGTCGGCTAACTAGCGTACCTAGCCTCTCCTAGCAGGCATCCGACCATCGTCATCACAACAACTTGGGGAGCGTGTCTCGGCACGACCCTCCCACGACCCCAGGTTTCATAGAAACGTAGGGTGGGAAATACATCCATCCCTCTCAACATACTGGGTCTACACCCTTATCAAATCATACTTTGCTGCTATCAAGATTATCAGTCCATATCATCGTATCATCAATTTTGGTTGCTAAGGTTTACTGCATGGATAGGTTCTTATCCATATATCAGATCAAGTATCCGTATATCCCATAGCCCTTGTGTCCTGTAGGTTAGTATTCCGCAAAATACACATTTTATAACAAGCATTTCCATTCGATCACCAATTGATGCGTATCATCAACATCATTTTATTTCACATCACAATTTTATCGTATCACAGGTATGCATGGAATATAACAGTTCTATCAATTTCATCATAGGATGGCATCCACGTACAACACCATATATTTCACATCTCATCAATGAAAACACTAAAACATATATTGTCATCATAAAAGCAATGAATCTCATGATAATCATAACTTAATAACTGCATGAACATAGTAACATCATAATATCGTTGCATCATAGTCATAATGAAAACATAACATAGTAACAACATAAACATTGTAGCAACATATAATCGGGTCGATTGTGTCATAAGTATATTTTACTCACTCTTAGGTGAGTTCAATAGATAAAAAGAAATAAAGTGCAATATGTCCCACGGATAAATCTATCTAGTCGAAATATGGGGCGTTACATACACCCACCCTTTAGGAAACTTCGTCCAGAAGTTATGGTCAAAATAGCGAGGGAAAATCTCGACGCAAAGTCTCTACTTTCTTCGAGGTGGAAAAACCTGGGCTATACTTGCCCAAATGGACCTCCTCTCGTTTAGACATAACGATGTTTACAAAATTTACTCATTTTTATCACAAGGGAAGTGTTCTTATATTTTGTTTAATGTTTATGTAGGTTGTTGATTTGACGTATTCAAGTTTCATTACTATACGTACCCATAGAATAATTGATATCCTTGTTAAATTATATTGCATTTTTATTTTTATTTTTTATTTTTTATAAGGTGATTTATAGGAAGACCGTGTCTTCTACATGACTTTTAGTTTGATTCTGAAACGTTGTCACGACTCCTTCATTAGTTCTCACCTCAAGTTAACTTGACTTTGACTTACACCAATTACTGTTCAAGGAATTACATATTATTACCCGATAATTTTGAGGAGATCTTGACTCACGAGTCTCACGATATGCCCATCCATATATATGGTTTTAAATTTGACACAAAATTTACCCTATGTGGAATGCAACCAACTTATGCCCACCATGAAATTCAACCTACCAAGCCTATACACATATCTTGTAGTATTTGTACTATCTTGCAAGCTTAAGGTATTGTTAATCATTATCTAGCCTATCCTTACAAGGTGAAAACATGGCCTTCTAGTATCAATCGTATAATTCTCACTTTAACTGAAATCTCTAGAAATTCGTTATGCGTACTCATCCTACTCCTTTCACTGATTTTGTAAAGACACCCATATTCTCTCATAATTATTTCCATCGTAAATTCTCTTGGGAAGTATGTTATTGCACCTAGGACGCAATCCTATTATAGTTTTCGTCACAAATGCTCAAATATGCCTACTAGCAAGGGTAATACAAGATGCCCAAAATGTTTTAAAATTTTTACTTCCTACAAGGGCCATCATTACAATCTATAGGACTACCATGCAATTCTTACTCTTATAACTATAAATGTTCATATATTCTTTTCTAAATTTATACCTTGCAATATTTATAGTTATACGCCATGCCTTCATTGATATTATCCATGGTGATTTCTAACCACTCCTACATATCTCTAGCTCCCTCATGGCTTTCCTCTTGCTAAGCCATCTTAGAAGTTCAATAATGCATCAACCGACCCATGCTCGCCATATCGTTTGCTATAACAATATTGAAATGTCATTTATCCATTCAACATATTTCTACACTAGTTCTTATTATAGGGCTTGAAAGACTTCTTCATTTGTGTACTACTCCTTATATCACTAGCACTAGCTTTTATGGCAATTAAGTGTCGTCTAAACATATTGTACTTTTTTTTTGCATACTTTACTTATGTTGTATTTACTTGTCACATATATTTACTTATTGATATCATTATCATTTTCAGAACTCTTAGTCCCTTCGATGTTACATGCCTGGGCATTATATTGCACCATTCTTCCTTAATGTTCTTCAAATGCATCCATAGTACCTTTAATGTTTTCATTAGTTGCATATTATCTCACACATAATAACAAAACATATGGCCTCTCTCTCGTCCTATGGAACTTGGGATTTTAGGGACATGACCTAGCCTCGTCTTACAGTATCATAAGAAAACCGACACATATAGCCTCGTATCAAACTTAAATTCAATCTATTGAGAGTCGCCTCCTAACCCTATATCTAATTCAAATTACCTTGCAATTTAACGCTACAAAGTTATGAGGTTATTTAACTAATTACCTAGATTTATTGCTAACCCTAGGTTTAAAGCTGAATTTAAATTAATCTTAGCACATAAGTAAGGAATATAGAATTAAAATAAATTATACATTTTAATTTTATAATTCTTTATTTATATTTGAGAGTTCAACTTTAAATGTACTCAAAATTTAAACTATATGGACAAATTTAATTAAACAATTTAATTAATATATTAAAAATAATAAATAATATACAAAAAAAATTTATTTGACTAACCATTAATTAAATTATTTAAATAACCATTTTCATAATCCATAAAACAATTTAGAATGTATAAATATGTTTAAAAACAATTCACATAATCAAATTTAAAAACATATTCGGAGAAGGAGTCACTCGGGACAAAGAGTCACTCTGCATGAAGGCTACGTGGCCAACATGCAATAAAAAAATAATTATATGACAAAGACCTAAAAAGGGTAAACTTTTCCGAGGCTCTCACTTTCCTCACTGAATTTTCCCCACGCGGGCTCTGCAACTCCAAGCAACTGCTCGGCTAAATTTTCAGGCCTTTGCCATAGCCTCCCTCTTTGTTGATTCACCATTATTGTTTTCTTTTACAGCTTCACGGCGCTAAGGGGCATTGGAAACGCCTCAATGATGGGAGGGAGAAGTTTGATAGGGTTCGTAATGGGGATACTGTGTTTTGGAGGGGCTTGGGTTCTGCTTTACAACTCAACTCTGCAACTCAACCGGTTGGTAAGGTTTCTCCCTAGGATTTTCAAATTTTAGTGGGTATATTTTATTTAGTGATTAAATTTTAGTGAGTATATATATATATATATATTCTTCATAGTTTGACTGGTTAAGGGTTTGCTCTTATTGCGTTGCTTGGCTGGGTTGTCTCCTAAAACCCAGGCATCCAGTTGTGAGGATTTCTTATGGCAAGATGTGACCCTAGTGCTTCTCCTGGGAAGTATCTATGGTGTTTATAGTTAAAAACAAGGTGGTCTCCATCGGTTTATTCAGCCTTCGCCTCATGACCTCTATGTTTGTTGATTATTTACTTAAAATGTTCTTTCATGGATTGGTTGAACCAGTGTACTTATTTGACAGTTTTCTTTTGATGATGCACTTCTTAAATGCTTGTAGCTGTTGGTTCTGCAACAGCAGATCCATAACCACCACTAGCAGCATCCGTGGTTGCATTTACAGATCCTCAAGCATCCGAACCATTCCGAGTCGTATACACTACAGTATAAGGCCCTACAGTATAATATCTTACGGGATCAATATAAGCACCATAAAGAGTAGCTGACCCACCACCAGTATTATCAGAGCCAGCATCTTGCCCATATATATCCACCAGTAGCAGAGCCTATTGACCCACCTTAAGAACTAATAGTAGGGGTTTAAGCCATGGAGACGGATCCTCCAGCAACAGTCAATCTAAGTCAGCCAGATCTCACTATGATCCAAACTCTGAGTGCACTTGGAGGGACTATTATGTAGAGTTTAGGGTGGAGTATTTGTTCCTATGATATTGATTTGGAAGAGGCTCTACATAATTTGCAGGAGTGCAACCACGAGCTATCTCTTAGGTGGTGTGCTAATGTTTTTATAACGACGTAAATCCCCGTGAAAGCAAGCCAAACCAAATCTACGATTGTTTCCTAGGTTCTCCCTTGTTTCTTATGCTTTCCCAGTTCTGCAGTTATTTTAGTGTTTAGAAGATCCATCTATTTGGGGAATCATAATCAACATATTGAATTTTGGATTCTGTCATTTTATTGACGCGCTGTCCAATATGGTGACTTGTAGACTCCATTGTGGGTACACTCAGACTCCCAAATGTCTGAGTTAGATGCTCAAAATATCAGACCTTAAGAGGCCTACACACACCTATCTACCATGAAAATTTAGCGTGAAAAATTACTAATTTACTAAGCCTACAGTTTAGTAAAATAGCTTAGGACGAAACCTTGTTAATACTATTGAAAAAAAAAAAAGAAGAGAAGAGCTCAAAATTCAATAAGTTACCTGCCAAACACACAAAACACAAATTACATTAGTGAAAGTGGGTGCGCCCTGCTCCAAGTAGAGAGCTGGTACATGGACCCCTGCCGAAGGATGGGGTTGGAGGTTTCCTCCAGTAAGTGCCGTTTTTTTTTGGTTTTTAGGTTCAGCCAGCTGCAAATCGTAACAAACATTGTAGCTTTTCTGATCCTTTGTGAATTCTCTTATGCTTATAAGGGCTGTAATTCCCCTGCTCAAGCTCTATAGCACTCGTACCTATGTTTTCCTATACTTTTTATGTACGTGATTTTGTGGAACAATCACAATATTCCTTTGATGTGGCGAACTTACCTATGCCTCATGTTATGGTTTCCACCGCTCGTTAGGGTTTTATGCTGCCTTCCATTAATATTTTATGAGAGAATAGGAATTACGGAAATGGAGAAATTTTGCTGGTCGATCCTATTATTCGTAAGGAACCTCTATTGAACTCATTCATTCATATACAATGCCACCTAATCCTTGTCTCCTCTGGCCAATATGGAAGGATATTAAGTCACGATTAAATTCAAATGGCAACCCTTGTACCTCAGGAGAGTCTCTCCGGGTCCTTACTCCACCTCTCAACGCACCTCAATGCCCACCCACTGTTTGGGATCCTTCTTGGGCTCTAAGCCCCTAATTTTTCCCACAACTGGTTTCACTTGATGAGAGCTTGAGTTTATGTTCAACGCGATATGGAGGAGCGGCGACAGAATATGAACTTTAAATGTTTACAAAATCAATTTTGAAATGAGTCTCGTGGAGCAGCCATGTCATCTTCCACTAGATCATGAGTTTACCATACTTTATGATAATGACCAAGAATGTATTGACCAAATACCAAGCAAGTTAATTCACTGTAAATTACCTGATTGATGTAAATTACATAACCTTTAATTGAACAATTTGTTGGTCATTATCTTCATCTGTTGTCATACTTTGCATTGTTGACACAATAAACAGCTGTTCATAGTACTTTAATGCTCATACAGTATTATTAAGGTACACTCGGTGATGAAGGTAAGTGTGTTATTGACTAATTAATCATTGTTTTAACTATTCTGATTGGCTCTCCTAATAAGATATCTCTTACCTAACCCTTAATCATTACCTTGTTGGCATTAATTGGTCTCACATTTTAAATTGTTGTATGGGTTTAAATTTGTATCACTGTTGACAACTCTCAAATCGGCTGCCTTACACCTCTGGTTGTTACCAAGTTACTGTTGTTACTATAACGCTCACTTGGTGGCAAAAGGGTATGCATAGAAGTAAGGTATAGACTTAGATTAAAACTTCTTTCCAATCACTGTGCTCACCTCCTTGCGTTGGCCTTTGATTTTACTATTTTCATTCTTATTATGGATAGGCATAGATCGACTTCATGTATGGGTATTTTGCATTAACATCAGTAATACCCTGCATCCTCTACCTATTGTTTCCAACCAACTCCAGGATTCTTTCTCAGGTCCCCCTTTGTTTCTTCTTCTTTCCAAGTTCTATATTTATTTTAGTATTTTAGTAGATTTGTCTTGAAATGCACCAAATATCCCATTATTTTTAGATTTGGGGGATCATGATTAGCATCTTGAATTTTGGTTTCTCTCTCTCTCTCTCTATATATTGACATATTTTGTAAGCACAATAATGACCTAAACATTGCCCATTCAATTTATTTTAAGCGAGGCTCATCTGTTCATGTTGGGAAATAAAATTAATTTAGAGATCAGGAGCACACAACTAATCCTGTATCTAATTTAATAAGGGATAAGCATACGCAGTTGCTATCAATGAAGCAGTTGGCTCAGCCTATTATGTTTGACCAGTCGGATGTGAAGCATTGGTTGATCTGGTTGATCCATCAGTATATATATATATATATATATATATCCATCTTATCCATCTCCCGCATATGAGCCAGGTGTTCCATACCCTAAAGTAGTACCGGTAGCAACATCAAGGTCGGGTTTACTCCGAACAACTGAGTCACAGCTGAGAGGAAGGAGGGATACCAGGTTCAGTGCTGAGTATGTTCCCCGGGTAAGGTGGGAAAGCTACTTAGGGCCACCTCTTGATGCACTCGAGCTGAGTGAGGAGTTGTGTTTCCCATTTTTTTTTTTGATATCCAATTTTACGAATGTAATTTGTCTGGTATTCACGCTAGTCGCATGTTTACCAGTATTTCAATCTTTATTTCATGGGTTTGGATTCAATATTTGGTTGTTTTTCTTTTCTTGGGTATAAATTTTAGGTATAAATTTTATTGTATGTGGAAGATTGAAGCTCATGTCACTATTTTGGGGTCTATTGTAGTGCCATGCCTGCCAATCCTTACATTTTATGTTTTTATTTCTGGCTGAGCCCATTTGGTTCTGGAATAAACCAACGAATAGAAGCCGTAATTACTATTTGTTTTCCTATTTTTAGGAAAAATTAATGACCTATCCCGACCTTCTGTAAATTTTCTTGCAAAATGAGTCAATGAAATAGATTTACCATTTGAACATTGTTTTCTTCATACTTTACTTGTAACAACTATAACCTACACTAAATAACTTTAACTTTTACAAGATTGGCTATTCCTATGTTCAAGTTAGAATGCTAACATAGGAATTCTCTAGTTATCCTTTGTAACATCAGCTTGCGGAAATTACTTTTTTTTTTTTCCTTGTGCTAAGTATGAAATTTTTGTTTGTTTTCTTATAAAAATTTACAGAATTCCAACTCTACTACTATACACATATATATTTGTATGTGCAATAAATAGTTATTTAGAAAAAGAGAATGAAAATATAAATATTTATTGATTTTCTAAATGTTAATCCTATTGTGGTTTTGCAGGTACCTTGGAGGCTCACCATGGCTGTAAGTTAAGTAGGTAAGACTCACTATAGCTGCAAGTCAAGTAGGTAACTTGCCAATTGGATTTTCTCCTTAACGGGGACTAGACGAAGAATGAATAGGATTTTTAGGTTCAAGAGTTCGAATGAGGGCTCTGATACCAAATGTAGTGCCCAACCATGGCACTGGGTCTCTATTCCATTTTCATGTAAATACGAAGTTGTTTTGTTTTCTGAAAAAAAAAAATCAACTGTCTATGTTTCTGGTTTCTATATGTTTATATGTCTCTGCAAATAAATAAACATAAACTTAATACTTTTCATTTTAACTCTGTTCTTTTAACATACATAATTTGAAAATAAAAGAAAATACATTTTTTCTAAGCTAACTCAGTAAAATACCTGGATCCGTAGATTGAAATAAGATAAGAAGATTTATGTAGTGGATTCTGTAGGTTCCCTTAGCAACCCGAAATGATTTGTCCACCCTGCCGATCAGCTATTATCTTGCTAACCCTAATAAATCAACGTATTTCCTAGGCCCCGAGCCCACAGACTAATAATCTCCATAGCAGCCTTGTCCTTAGTTCAATAACCATACTGTTCAGTGAGTTTCCCCCCTCCTCGTTGGAGTTTTCTCCCTCCTCCATTCCTCAAGTTGTCCCCATCCTCGGAATATTTCACTTCTCCATACAAATCCTCACAATTCTCCCACAATAACCTCCCCTACTACTTTGTTAAATCTTCCCTTAAATAGAAATTTTCCTCCTCCATAACTTCCTTGTCACTCCACCGCCCTAGCCTACATGGTTTTGGAATTATCCATCATTAATGCAACACCATTTTCAAGATAATGTGATGATTATATATATATGTAAATTAAACTCCCGAGACAATTTTAAATAATATTAAAATCATAACTTCCTTGTCACTCCACCGCCGTAGCCTACATGGTTTTGGAAATATCAATCATTAATGCAACACCATTTTCAAGATAAATGATGATTATATATTATTTTAAATCATCCAAGTTTCTCTTGAGCAGTGGAATTATTGACTTTCTAGTTTAGCTTTGAATTCATTTTGTTTAATACAAGCAAGATATTTATGAATTATATTTAAACTCCCAAGACAATTTTAAACAATATTAAAATCACTCCACCGCTTAGTTAAGTGTTTTAAATAATATAAATATTGTGGGACCTTTCAAGACATGAAAGGACATAAATCTTAAATGTTTATCCGCATCTCGACACTAAATGGTCTAACTTGTATAAAATAAAATATTATTTAAAGATTAGTCTCTCATATATCCCTTTATTTAATTTATCAAATTAATGTACCTCCTTCCATTAATATGAAAATAATCCAAATTATTTGATAATTTAATTATTTATTTTTAAATCTTTCAACTTACTTGGAATGTTTCGGTCAATTAGTTAACTCAATAATCCATTTAATAAATTATTGGATTCACTATGGTTTATATAAAAAAGACAATTATCGTTTTGTTTTTATTATTAATTAAATAATAATAGTAATAACAATAATAATCAATAATAATAGTAATTAAGTTAATGGTGAATAATGAATAACAATATTCATTTGTTTAATCGATAAATGATCCAACATCAACATAGTACCTTTGTGTATTAATAAACTAAATACTCTTAAGGGTTTAATTAATCATGATCAATAATTAAATAGTACACTCTTCGAGTGTTAATGTTTAACTGTTATACTTCATATTGACTTCATATATTGGCTTCATACTGACGACACCTTCACTTGAGTATACTTACAATTGAAGAAACTTATTTTAATTGTTCATTACATTGTTTACATACAAAGACTAATTAACTTATTTCACACATTAGTATCTTGATCATATATTACTTAAGTCGTTTACTAACTCCTTAACTCGATTATCTATGACAACTAATAGCATTGTTAAATCCTTATAAGTATGTTGTAAACAGATACTATCGCACATGTACAAAATGTGCATGCGTGGCCAGCGTATGCACAGGTCTGACAAGTACTATAAACATACATCAGATTTCCTATGCTTAACAACTAACTAATACTAATAATACTTCATGCCTACAGAACAAGTATATATTTATCATAACATTACTAAAACATCATCGGTCATTTTATCAGTTAACCTTTAAGATTTCATTTCATTATCTTTATGATTACATTTGTTCAATCAATCAAGTAGAAGGAAAGCTACCTACTACCACTAACTCAAGATCAAGGAATACCCAACCCTCAACAGTACTAACTAACATATCCTCCTATCCTAACCTACATCCACGTCCTCCCTATCTTTCATCTGCTAGTACAAAAAGTGGGTGCCAACTATACTGACCTGACCACATAGAACCTGAGAACGGGAGCGTCGGCTAACTAGCGGACCTAGCCTCTCCTAGCAGGCATCCGACCATCGTCATCACAACAACTTGTGGAGCGTGTCTCAACACGGCCCTCCAATGACCCCGGGTTTCATAGAAACATAGGGTGGGAAATACATCCATCCCTCTCAACATACTGGGTCTACACCCTTATCGAGTCATACTTTACTGCTATCAAGATAATCGGTCCATGTCATAGTATCATCAATTTCTGTTGCTAAGGTTTATTGCATGGATAGGTTCTTATCCATATATCAGATCAAGTATCCGTCTATCCCATAGACCTTGTGTCCTGTAGGTTAGTATTCTGCAAAATACACATTTTATAACAAGCATTTCCATTCGATCACCAGTTGATCTGTATCATCAACATCATTTTATTTCACGTCACAATTTTATCGCATCACAGGTATGCATGGAATATAACAGTTCTATCAATTTCATCGTAGGATGGCATCCACGTACAACACCATATATTTCACATTTCATCAATGGAAACGCTAAAACATATATTGTCATCATAAAAGCAATGAATCTCATGATAATCATAACTTAATAACTGCATGAACATAGTAACATCATAATATCGTTGCATCATAGTCATAATGAAAACATAACATAGTAACAACATAAACATGGTAGCAATATATAATCGGGTTGATTGTTCCATAAGTATATTTTAATCACTCTTAGCTGAGTTCAATAGATAAAAAGAAATTAAGTGCAATATGTCTCACAGATAAATCTATCTAGTCGAAATATGGGGCGTTACATACACCCACCCGTTAGGAAACTTTGTCCCGAAGTTGTGGTCAAAATTGCGAGGGAAAATCTCGATGCATAGTCTCTACTTTCTTCGAAGTGGAAAAACCTGGGCTATACTTGCCCAAACGGGCCTCCTCTCGTTTAGACATAACGATGTTTACAAAATTTACTCATTTTTATCACAAGGGAAGTGTTGTTATATTTTGTTTAATGTTGATGTAGGTTGTTGATTTCACGTATTCAGGTTTCATTACTATACTTACCCATAGAATAATTGATATCCTTGTTAAATTATATTGCATTTTTTTTTGTAAGGTGATTTATAGGAAGACCATGTCTTCTACATGACTTTTAGTTTGATTCTGAAACGTTGTCACGACTCCTTCATTAGTTCTCACCTCAAGTTAACTTCACTTTGACTTACACCAATTATTGTTCAATGAATTACATATTATTACCCGATAATTTTGAGGAGATCTTGACTCACGAGTCTCACGATATGCCCATCCATATATATGGTTTTAAATTTGACACAAAATTTACCATATGTGGAATGCAACCAACTTATTCCCACCATGAAATTCAACCTACCAAGCCTATACACATACCTTTTAGTATTTCTACTATCTTGCAAGCTTAAGGTATTGTTAATCATTATCTAGCCTATCCTTACAAGGTGAAAACATGGCCTTCTAGTATAAATCGTATAATTCTCACTTTAACTGAAATCTCTAGAAATTCGTTATGCGTACTCATCCTACTCCTTTCATTGATTTTGTAAAGACACCCATATTCTCTCATAATTATTTCCATCGTAAATTCTATTGGGAAGTATGTTATTGCACCTAGGAAGCAATCCTATTATAATTTTCGTCACAAATGCTCAAATATGCCTACTAGCAAGGGTAATACAAGATGCCCAAAATGTTTTAAAATTTTTACTTCCTACAAGGGCCATCATTACAATCTATAGGACTACCATGCAATTCTTACTCTTATAACTATGATTGTTCATATATTCTTTTCTAAATTTATACCTTGCATTATTTATAGTTATACGCCATGCCTTCATTGATATTATCCATGGTGATTTCTAACCACTCCTACATATCTCTAGCTCCCTCACGGCTTTCCTCTTGCTAAGCCATCTTAGAAGTTCAATAATGCATCAATCGACCCATGCTCGCCATATCGTTTGCTATAACAATATTGAAATGTCATTTATCCATTCAACATATTTCTACACTAGTTCTTATTATAGGGCTTGAAAGACTTCTTCATTTGTGTACTACTCCTTCTATCACTAACACTAGCTTTTATGGTAATGAAGTGTCGTCTAAACATATTGTATTTTTCTTTTGCATACTTTACGTATGTTGTATTTACTTGTCACATATATTTACTTATTGATATCATTATCATTTTCAAAACTCTTAGTCCCTTCGATTTTACATGCCTGGGCATTATATTGCACCATTCTTCCTTAATGTTCTTCAAATGCATCCATAGTACCTTTAATGTTTTCATTAGTCGCATATTATCTCACACATAATAACAAAACATATGGCCTCTCTCTCGTCCTATGGAACTTGGGATTTTAGGGACATGACCTAGCCTCATCTTACAGTATCATAAGAAAACCAACACATAGAGCCTCGTATCAAACTTAAATTCAATCTATCGAGAGTCGCCTCCTAACCCTATATCTAATTCAAATTACCTTGCAATTTAACCCTACAAAGTCATGAGGTTATTTAACTAATTACCTAGACTTATTGCTAACCCTAGGTTTAAACGTGAATTTAAATTAATCTTAGCACATAAGTAAGGAATATAGAATTAAAATAAATTATACATTTTAATAGTATAATTCTTTATTTATATTTGAGAGTTCAACTTTAAATGTACTCAAAATTTAAACTATATGGACAAATTTAATTAAACAATTTAATTAATATATTAAAAATAATTAATAATATACAAAAAAAAAATGATTTGACTAACCATTAATTAAATTATTTAAATAACCATTTTCATAATCCATAAAACAATTTAGAATATATAAATATGTTTAAAAACAATTCACATAATCAAATTTAAAAACATATTCGGATAAGGAGTCACTCAGGAGAAAGAGTCACTCTGCATGAAGGCCACGCGGCCAACATGCAATAAAAAAATAATTATATGACAAAGACCTAAAAAGGGTAAACTTTTCCGAGGCTCTCACTTTCCTCACTGAATTTTCCCCACGCGGGCTCTGCAACTCCAAGCAACTGCTCGGCTAAATTTTCAGGCCTTTGCCATAGCCTCCCTCTTTGTTGATTCACCATTATTATTTTCCTTTACAGCTTTGCGGCGCTAAGGGGCATTGGCAACGCCTCAATGCTGGGAGGGAGAAGTTTGATACGGTTCGTAATGGGGATACTGTGTTCTGGAGGGGCTCGGGTTCTGCTTTACAACTCAACTCTGCAACTCAACCGGTTGGTAAGGTTTCTCCCTAGGGTTTTAAAATTTTAGTGGGTATATTTTATTTAGTGATTAAATTTTAGTGAGTATATATATATATATATATATTCTTCATAGTTTGACTGGTTAAGGGTTTTCCCTTATTGCGTTGCTTGGCTAGGTTGCCTCCTAAAACCCAGGTATCCGGTTGTGAGGATTTCTTATGGAAAGATGTCACCCTAGTGCTTCTCCTGGGAAGTATCTATGGTGTTTCTGGTTAAAAACAAGGTGGTCTCCATCGGTTTATTCATCCTTCGCCTCACGACAGCTGTCTTTGTTGATTATTTACTTGAAATGTTCTTTCAGGGATTGGTTGAACCAGTGTACTTATTTGACAGTTTTCTTTTGATAATGCACTTCTGAAACGCTTGTAGCTGTTGATTCTGCTATAGCAGATCCATAACCACCATTAGCAGCATCCGTGGTTGCAGTTACAGATCCTCCAGCATCCGAACCATTCCCAGTCGTATACCCTACAATATAACGCCCTACAGTATAAGATCTTACGGGATCAGTATAAGCACCAGAAATAGTATCTGACCCACCACCAGTATTATTAGAGCCAGCATCTTGCCCATATATATCCACCAATAGCAGATCCTATTGACCCACCTTAAGAACTAATAGCAGGGTTTTAAGCCATGGAGACGGATCCTCCAGCAGCAGTCGATCTAAGTCAGCCAGATCTCACTACGATCCAAACTCTGAGCGCACTTGGAGGGACTATTATGTAGAGTTTAGGGTGGAGTATCTGTTCCTATGATATTGATTTGGAAGAGGCTCTACATAATTTGCAGGAGTGCAACCACGAGCTGTCTCTCAGGTGGTGTGCTAATGTTTTTATAACGACTTAAATCCCCACGAAAGCAAGCCAAACCAACTCTAAGCTTGTTTCCTAGGTTCTCCCTTGTTTCTTATGCTTTCCCAGTTCTGCAGTTATTTTAGTGTTTAGAAGATCCGTCTATTTGGGGAATCATAATCAACATATTGAATGTTGGTTTCTGTCTATTTATTGACACGCTGTGCAATATGGTGACTCATAGACTCCATTGTGGGTACGCTCAGACTCCCAGATGTTTGAGTTAGATGCTCAAAAACTCGGACCTTAAGAGGCCTACACACACCTATCCACCATGAAAATTTAGCATGAAAATTTACTAATTTACTAAGCCTACAGTTTAGTAAAATAACTTAGGACGAAACCTTGTTAATACTATTGAAAAAAAAAAAAAAAGAGAACAGCTCAAAATTCAATAAGTTACCTGCCAAACACACAAACACAAATTACATTAGTGAAAGTGAGTGCGCCCTGCTCCAAGTAGAGTGCTGTTGCATGGACCCCTGTCGAAGGATGGGGTTGGAGGTTTCCTCTAGTAAGTGCCGATTTTTTTTTTGTTTTTAGTTTCGGCCAGCTACAAATCGTAACAAACAGTGTAGTTTTTCTGATCCTTTGTGAATTCTCTTATGCTTATAAGGGCTGTAATTTCCCTGCTCAATCTCTATAGCACTCGTACCTATGTTTTCTTATACTTTTTATGTACGTGATGTTGTGGAACAATCACAATATTCCTTTGATGTGGCGAACTTGCCTATGCTTCATGTTATGATTTCCGCCACTCGTTAGGGTTTTATGCTGCCTTACATTAATATTTGATGAGAGAATAGGAATTATGGAAATGGAGAAATTTTGTTGGTTGATCCTATTATTCGTAAGGAACCTCTACTGAACTCATTCATTCATATATAATGCCACCTAATCCTTGCCTACTCTGGCCAATATGGAAGGATATTAAGTCACGATTAAATTCAAATGGCAGCCCTCGTACCTCAGGAGAGTCTCTCCGGGTCCTCATTCCACCTCTCAACGCACATCAACACTCACCCACTATTTGGGATCCTTCTTTGGTTCCAAGCCCCTAATTTTTCCCACAGCTGGTTTCACTTGATGAGAGCTTGAGTTTATGTTCAACGCGATATGGAGGAGCAACGACCGAATATGAACTTTAAATGTTTACAAAATCAATTTTGAAACGAGTCTCGTGGAGCGGCCATGTCATCTTCCACTAGATCATGAGTTTACCATACTTTATGATAATGACCAAGAATGTATTGACCAAATCCCAAGCAAGTTAATTCACTGTAAATTACTTGATTGATGTAAATTACATAACCTTTAATTGAACAATTTGTTGGTCATTATCTTCATCTGCTGTCATATCTTGCATGGTTGACACAATAAACAGCTCTTCATAGTACTTTAATGCTCATACAGTCTTATTAAGGTAAACTCGGTGATGAAGGTAAGTGTGTTATGGACTAATTAATCATTGTTTTAACTATTCTAATTGGCTCTCCTAATAAGATATCTCTTACCTAACCCTTAATCGTTACCTTGTTGGCATTAATTGGTCTCACATTTTAAATTGTTGTATGGGTTTAAATTTGTATCACTGTTGACAACTCTCAAATCGGCTGCCTTACACCTCTGGTTGTTACCAAGTTACTGTTGTTACTATAACGCTCACTTGGTGGAAAAAGGGTATGCACAGAAGTAAGGTATAGAATTAAATTAAAACTTCTTTCCAATCACTGTGCTCACCTCCTTGCGTTGGCCTTTGATTTTACTATTTTCATTCTTATTATGGATAGGCATAGATCGACTTCATGTATGGGTATTTTGCATTAACATCAGTAATACCCTGCAGCCTCTACCTATTGTTTCCAACCAACTCCAGGATTCTTTCTCAGGTCCCCCTTTGTTTCTTCTGCTTTCCAAGTTCTATATTTATTTTAGTATTTTAGGAGATTTGTCTTGAAATGCACCAAATATCCCATTATTTTTAGATTTGGGGGATCATGATCAGCATCTTGAATTTTTGTTTCTATATATATATATATATATATTGACATATTTTGTAAGCACAATAATGACCTAAACGTTGCCCATTCCATTTTATTTTAAGCGAGGCTCATCTGTTCATGTTGGGAAATAAAATTAATTTAGAGATCAGGAGGACACAACTAATCCTGCATGTAATGTAATAAGGGATGAGCATACGCAGTTGCTATCAATGAAGCAGTTGGCTCAGCCTATTATGTTTGACTAGTCGGATGTGAAGCATTGGTTGATCCGGTTGATCCATCAATATATATATATATACATCCATCTTATCCATCTCCGCATATAAGCCAGGTGTTCCATACCCTAAAGTAGTACCGGTAGCAACATCAACGTTGGGTTTATTCTGAACAACCGAGTCAGAACTGAGAGGAAGGAGGGATACCAGGTTTAGTGCTGAGTTTGTTCCCCGGGTAAGGCGGGAAAGCTACTTAGGGCCACCTCTTGATGCACTCGAGCTGAGTGCTGAGTTGCGTTTCTCATTTTTTTTTTTGATATCCAATTTTATGAATGTAAGTTGTCTGGTATTCACGTTAGTCTCATGTTTACTAGTATTTCAATCTTTATTTCATGGGATTGGATTCAATATTTGGTTGTTTTTCTTTTCTTGGGTATAAATTTTAGGTACAAATTTTATTGTATGTGGAAGATTGAAGCTCATGTCACTATTTTGGGGTCTATTGTAGTGCCATGCCTGCCAATCCTTACATTTTATGTTTTTATTTATGGCTGAGCCCATTGGTTATGGAATAAACCAATGAATAGAAGTCGTAATTACTATTTGTTTTCCTATTTTTAGGAAAAATTAATGACCTATCCCAACCTCCTGTAAATTTTCTTGCAAAATGAGTCAATAAAATAGATTTACCATTTGAACATTGTTTTCTTCATACTGTACTTGTAACAACTATAACCTACACTAAATAACTTTAACTTTTACAAGATTGGCTATTCCTATGTTCAAGTTAGAATGCCAACATAGGAATTCTCTAGTTATCCTTTATAACATCAGCTTGCGGAAATTACTTTTTTTTTTTCCTTGTGCTAAATATGAAATTTGTGTTTGTTTTCTTATAAAAATTTACAGAATTCCAACTCTACTACTATATGCATATATATTTGTATGTGCAATCAATAGTTATTTAGAAAAAGAGAATGAAAATATAAATATTTATTGATTTTCTAAATGTTAAACCTATTGTGGTTTTGCAGGTACCTTGGAGGCTCACCATGGCTGTAAGTTAAGTAGGTAAGACTCATTATGGCTGGAAGTCAAGTAGGTAACTTGTCAATTGGATTTTCTCCTTAACGGGGACTAGATGAAGCATGAATAGGATTTTTAGGTTCAAGAGTTTGAATGAGGGCTCTGATACCAAATGTAGTGCCCAACCATGCCACTAGGTCTCTATTCCGTTTTCATGTAAATACCAAGTTTTTTTGTTTTCTGAAAAAACAAAAATCAACTGTCTATGTTTCTGTTTTCTATATGTTTATATGTCTGTTTTCTATATGTTTATATGTCTTTCCAAATAAATAAACATAAACTTAAGACTTTTCATTTTAACTCTGTTCTTTTAACATACATAATTTGAAAATAAAAGAAAATACATTTTTTCTAAGCTAACTCAGTAAAATACCTAGATCCGTAGATTGTAGTAAGATAAGAAGATTTATGTAGTGGATTCTGTAGGTTCCCTTAGCAACCCGAAATGATGTGTCCACCCCTCCGATCAGCTATTATCTTGCTGACCCTAAGAAATCAACGTATTTCCTAGCCCTCGAGCCCACAGATCGATAATCTCCATAGCAGCCTTGTCCTTAGTTCAATAACCATACTGTTCAGTGAGTTTCCCCCCTCCTCATTGGAGTTTTCTCCTTCCTCCATTCCTCGAGTTGTCCCCATCCTTGGAATATTTCACTTCTCCATACAAATCCTCACAGTTCTCCCACAATAACCTCCCCTACTACTTTGTTAAATCTTCCCTTAAATAGAAATTTTTGCTCCTCCATAACTTCCTTGTCACTCCACCGCCCTAGCCTACATGGTTTTGGAAATATCCATCATTAATGCAACACCATTTTCAAGATAATGTGATGATTATATATATATTTAAATTAAACTCCCCAGACAATTTTAAATAATATTAAAATCATAACTTCCTTGTCACCCCACCGCCCTAGCGTACATGGTTTTGGAAATATCAATCATTAATGCAACACCATTTTCAAGATAAATGATGATTATATATTATTTTAAATCATCCAAGTTTCTCTCGAGCAGTGGAATTATTGACTTTCTAGTTTAGCTTTGAATTCATTTTGTTTAATAGAAGCAAGATATTTATGAATTATATTTAAACTCCCAAGACAATTTTAAACAATATTAAAATCACTCCACCGCTTAGTTAAGTGTTTTAAATAATATAAATATTGTGGGACCTTTCAAGATATGAAATGACATAAATCTTAAATGTTTATCCGCATCTCGACACTAAATGGTCTAACTTGTATAAAATAAAATATTATTTAAAGATTATTCCCTCATATATCCCTTTATTTAATTTATCAATTTAATGTACCTCCTTCCATTAATATGAAAATAATCCAAATTATTTGATAATTTATTTATTTATTTTTAAATCTTTCAACTTACTTGGAATGATTCGGTCAATTAGTTAACTCAATAATCCATTTAATAAATTATTGGATTCACTATGGTTTATATAAAAAAGACAATTACCATTTTGTTTTTGTTATTAATTAAAGGATAATAGTAATAACAATAATAATCAATAATAATAGTAATTAAGTTAATGGTGAATAATGAATAACAATATTCATTTGTTTAATCGATAAATGATCCAACATCAACATAGTACCTTTGTGTATTAATAAACGAAATACTCTTAATGGTTTAGTTAATCATGATCAATAATAAAATAGTACACTCTTCGAGTGTTAATGTTTAACTGTTATAATTCATATTGACTTCATACTGACGTTATACTTCATATTGACTTCATATATTGGCTTCATACTAACGACACCTTCACTTGAGTATACTTACAATTGAAGAAACTTATTTTAATTGTTCATTACATTGTTTACATAGAAAGACTAATGAACTTATTTCACAAATTAGTATCTTGATCATATATTACTTAAGTCGTTTACTAACTCCTTAACTCGATTATCTATGACAACTAATAGCATTGTTAAATCCTTATAAGTATGTTGTAAACAGATACTATCGCACATGTACAAAATGTGCATGTGTCGCCAGCGTATGCACAGGTCTGACAAGTACTATAAACATACATCATATTTCCTATGCTTAACAACTAACTAATACTAATAATACTTCATGCAAACAGAACAAGTATATATTTATCATAACATTACTAAAACATCATCGGTCATTTTATCAGTTAACCTTTAAGATTTCATTTCATTATCTTTATGATTACTTTTGTTCAATCAATCAAGTACATGGAAATCTACCTACTACCACTAACTCAAGATCAAGGAATACCCAACCCTCAATAGTACTAACTAACATATCCTCCCATCCTAACCTACGTCCACATCCTCCCTATCCTCCCTCTGCTAGTATAAAAAGTGGGTGCCAACTATACTGACCTGACCACATAGAACCTGAGAGCGGTAGCGTCAGCTAACTAGCGGACCTAGCCTCTCCTAGCAGGCATCCGACCATCGTCATCACAACAACTTGGGGAGCGTGTCTCAACACAGCCCTCCCACGACCCCGGGTTTCATAGAAACATAGGGTGGGAAATACATCCATCCCTCTCAACATACTGGGTCTACACCCTTATCGAATCATACTTTGTTGCTATCAAGATTATCGGTCCATGTCACCGTATCATCAATTTCGGTTGCTAAGGTTTACTGCATGGATAGGTTCCTATCCATATATCAGATCAAGTATCCGTCTATCTGATAGCCCTTGTGTCCTGTAGGTTAGTATTCTGCAAAATACACATTTTATAACAAGCATTTCCATTTGATCACCAATTGATCCGTATCATCAACATCATTTTATTTCACGTCACGATTTTATCGCATCACAGGTATGCATGGAATATAACTGTTCTATCAATTTCATCATAGGATGGCATCCACGTACAACACCATATATTTCACATTTCATCAATGAAAACGCTAAAACATATATTGTCATCATAAAAGAAATGAATCTCATGATAATCATAAGTTAATAACTGCATGAACATAGTAACATCATAATATCATTGCATCATAGTCATAATGAAATCATAACATAGTAACAACATAAACATGGTAGCAACATATAATCGGGTCGATTGTGTCATAATTATATTTTACTCACTCTTAGTTGAGTTCAATAGATAAAAAGAAATAAAGTGCAATATGTCTCACGGATAAATCTATCTAGTCGAAATATGGGGCGTTACACAAAGTCTATATGATCCATCTTTTTTCCTAACAAGTATGACTAGTGCTGAGAAAGGACTCTTACTACATGTGATTATTCCAGCATCTAATAGTTCCTGCACCAAACATTCGATCTCTGATTTGTTCCTGTGAGATTGTTTGTACGACTTTTTTCTAATTGGAGTTGATCCTGGCGTCAACTCGATGATGTGATCCCTAGAACGTGGGGGCGGGAGACCATGAGGAGGATTTTGGAAGATGACAGTATGTTCTCCTAGGAGTTGTGCTAATTGATGTGGATCAATATTTTGTCTTTCGTCAACTGTTCTTTCCATAGCATAGCAGTGTAAGAAGAAGGCTTGAGCTCCCTTTTTTATCATCTTTTCCATTTTATTGGATGAGAAAATTTGGGGAGGGGGGTAATTAATATTGTAAAGCTTATATTTCCTCCCATTTTCATAGAACTTTATAAATTGTTCCCGTAAGTTTAATCCGACTGTCCCCAACATTTCCAACCATTGTGCTGCTAACACAATGTTGACCCCTCTGATTTCCATAGCATACATTCCGATCTTAGATTGTAGTCCTTTATAGCCAGTTCTACTTTATGGAATTTACCGATGCACGATGTGTTCTTATTTCCTGGTATCGATACTTGGAAGCTGGAGGTACGGTAGATGAATATGTTCAACTGTTTTGCTACCCCGGAGTCTATGAAGTTGTGTGTACTCCCACTGTCAATCAACACCGTCACTTCAGTGTTTTTGATATGGCCAAACAATTTGAGGGTTTGGGGTTGAGAGATACTTGTCATTGCAGCCATTGAGAGCATTGGTGTGATATTAGCCTTGTCTTTTCCAGTCTCATCGCTATCTAACTCTGTGTCAGAGGAAGGTGTGTCGCTAGATTCTTCATCATTATCATTACCCATATTACTTTTTTTCGCACAAGAATAGTTTCTTATTTTTGCGCTTATGTCCTGGATGTCAATTAGGGGCATTACACCTACAGCATGGATTGTCGTCCTTTTTCCCATTTGCTCTGAGGTGGGGTCGTATATAAACCGACGAACGTTGTGTTTTTTTCTTTTCTTCAATTAATTTTGCTTTTTGATGGGCTTGTTCCACGCCTTTGACGTCTAATAATTTTATTTCGCTTTGGATACCCTTTTTTAGCTCCCCCAATGGCAATTTGCAGTAGTCGTTCTTTAGTTATATCTTGGACACGAGTGGCCAGGACTAATAGATTGCTAAAATATTCATCCACAGTTCCTTCTTGTTGTAAACGAGTGAGCTTGCTGTAGATTCCAGCTTCTTCCATGTCATGAAACCGTTTAAAGAAATTTATCTTGAAGGTGTTCCAGTCTCTAACTAGTCTTCCTCCCGCCATTGCTGAGTCCCACCATAAGAACCAGTCACAAGCGGTTTTATCCATGTACATAGCTACAACATTCAATTTGTTGTCGTCACCATAGATATTGTACATTTCAAAATATTTTTCGATTTTACTGATCCATCGATTCCCGTCTCGATTATTTTCACCATCAAACCTTGGTAAATCGATCTTGAGCTTGTGAACGAAGTTGTGGGTTGGGACTGTATGTGAGTTATTTCCCCCTTTAACTTGGTCTCGTAGTGAGAGAATTTCGAGCTTTAGGTCGCGAATGTCCTCATCTTTTTGGTCATGCTTTGCTAGTATCTTTTGAAATGGATCATCCTCTAATTTTATGGATGCATCTTTGTTCTTCGGGGGGTTTCTCTCCATATTTCTTGTATTCATGTTGCTAATTTGGATTGAAGAGAATTTTAACTATTAAAATGGTAATTGCAATAATAATAATTTATTACAAAATTTTAATATTTTTTTTAAATGAATATAGGATTGGGAAGGTTGTAGCTGGTGGCCTGCGCAGGAGGGGTGGATGTAGAATGATGGGGGTGATGGAGGTGGCGAGGGCATATGCAGAGGGAGGGTGTTGTGGCAAGGGCGTATACAGAGGGAGCAGCGTGTGGGGGATGGAGAGGGTGTATGCAGAGGGAGGGTGTTGTGGGCGAAGGGGAAGAGGAGTGGAGCAGGAGCGTGCAGCTAGATGCAGGAGGTTGGTGTTGGAATTGAGGAGTGCATTGGTGGGGGGGTGACGAAGTAGGATGCAAGGTGGAGTAGGTGGCTACATGAGGGAGGGAAGGAAGGTAGGTGTTGGAGGGAGTTGGGAGTGGGTGAGTGTTGGAGACGGATGATGGCAGGATGCGGAAGATGAAGTGTTGTGCGAGGGTGAGTGCAGGCGATGGATGGTGGCAAGATGTGAAAGCTCTGATACCAACTTGGAATGTATATTCCAAAATATATATTTTATTTGTTGAATAGATGAATTTTACAAGGAGTATAGTGCAAATTTATACAAATCAAGGGTCAACATTAAACGAGGTGACCTATCAAGCCGTTTAATTAATAAATAACACAAACTAAACTATCTAGTTTTATTACGTTATCCTTTAGTGAAGCCCTGTTCAGGTTCCTGAATCTATACATATTCTAATTTCCCCATTCTTCTTCCTTACAGGAACCAAACTTGCTATCCGTTGAGAGAATCTCAAAGTGACAATGATTTTTGCATTAAATAATCATATGATCTCTTGTTCTATCATAGGCACTAGTTTAGGGTTTATCCTTCTTAACTTTTGCTTGAAAGGTTTCTCTCCTGGTTTGATTGGAATGGAATGTTGTATTATAGAGGTATCATACTCCTTTAGTTCTTCTTAACTCCACGCAAACGCAACAACATATTTTTTCATCAATTCTACATATTGCTCCTTCATTTTAGCATGCAGCTTCTTAGACAGGTTTACCATCTGAGGCTCTTCTTTAGTAACCAAGTTCTGGTCAAACAGCCTCTCTAGGGATATCAGTCCCTTGGGGATGTAATTACTCTTTAATACAATATCTTTTCCCCCCGACATGTTTTTCCACACTTTGCTTTCTCTTTCTTCTTCCTCTGATTGCTCCTGGTCCATCATTCCTTCTATGCTCTCATTTTCAGCATCAATCTAAACATTAGCAAACTCGTCAGACCATTCCAAAAATCTTTTAATTTGTAAATCATCTTCAAATACTTGCCAGTATTTAGCATTGTCTGGAATAGATGGCTTGTTCACCACTTCTACCTCACATTTTTCTTGAGAAAAGATAGGAGTCTTAAAACCACCAGCAGTGGTGGCCAAAGAGTTTGCCACCTGATTTTCAAATCTCGGGATCACCCAGATCTTGTGTTCGATCAAAAAAGTTCCCAAACATATCCCAAACTTCATTTCTATAGGCCCTCATCCTGGGTTGTTTTTACTGATAATTGTCATTTACTTGATTGACCACCAATTCTGAATCTGCAAAAACATGTATTCTTTTTGCTCCCAAATCTTTCAAATATCTTAGTCCCAGGAGCAGAGCTTCATATTCTACCACATTATTAGTACACTCAAAAGTTAGCTTGTATGATAGGGCTCTAGACTCTTGGTCGGGAGGTATGATCCAAACCCCTGCCCCAGCACCACTCTTGCTCAGTAATCCATCAAAGTACATCTTCCACAATCCTTCCTTATTTTTCTGCCTCTCTAAGGCCTCATACCTTGCTACAAACTCGTCTTCCTCGACTTCGTGGAAAAATGGGGGTACAGCATCAGTATGTGGGCCATCATTGAAGAGAATAGAGGAACCCATTCCTTTGTCTACATCGTATATGGGGTAATTTTCAGGTTGGTTGTCATTGCTGACCACATAGGCCATTCTTTTCTATCTGTATAGATTTCTATTGCTTCCAAAAAGAGGTATAGTGGCGTAAGATAAGTCCATCTGCATGGTTCCCTTTAACTTTTTTACCCAGGACCTTGATAACAACATCCCAAACTTGGCAAGAACCTCAGGCACTATCATGTCCATCATAATGCTCTTGGCCAGAATTTGGGCAAGGGTCACTACTACATCTTTAATCAAACCCAAACATGGTACCTTTCTAGAATCAAAAGAATATAGGTCTTTGTAGGGTCTGGTGACTTCTAACCCCAACTGATCCACCACTGATTTTGGCATTAAGTTGTGCGAAGCCCCATAATATATCAGGGCATTGTGCAATAACTTACCATGGATATTCAAACTCAAATAAAAGGGAGGGACTTCTTCATCATCCGATTCTTCCAGCTTGGGACCAAAGATTATAGTGGGGGCATCATCTGTTACTTCCAACATGTCCTGCATACCTTCTGCTTGTCCCTTTACCAGGCTAGTTATCTCTTTCCTATATTCATTGTTTCTTAACATCTCATTTAAGGAGATAGAGATCTTCACCTTTGATAGTTCAGCCTTCAGACTGAATGTTGAAGCTAGCCTTACTACTTCGGTGGTGTCTGGCTGCCTACCTTCTTTAGAATGCTGCCCCTTATCTTCTGAGGTTTTCTGTGCAACAACCTCTAGCTGTTTTCTTTTAGCTTCTCCATATTCTGTTGAGTCTTGGAGAGCTGAATATGGGCAGACTTCCCTTCACTTATTGGTATCTCCCTGCTCCTTAACTTCATATTTCTTTGGATGTCATGTACAGCATTCATGTAACCCATTTGGTACTGCTCAGAATCAAATTCAGTAGCTTTACTAGCATTCCCCATGGTGAAAAAGTCATGTTCCCTTTGGGTTAAATGTACTTCATGGTCTAGGGTGTCAAGGAGATGGATCTGGTCTCCACCAGGGTCTTCAGTTCCTTCCTCATCCACCAAATTTTCAAGGAAAGGAGGCCTCATCTAGTGGTCTTCTTGATTTCTTGGATTTCTTGGAGGGGGCAGCCTTCTAAAGTTAGGATTTCTTATTTGATTTTCAGGTTTTTCCCTAGCAAGAGGTTTATTTTCCATGGCTAACCTATCCATCAGCTTTTCCATGGTTTTCATCATAGTATCAAACTTGGCATCACTAGAAGAGGAGGAGGCAGAGGTTTGGGTTTCTTGCTTCTTTTTATCTGCTTCGGTTTTCCCTTCATTTTCCCTGCAGCCATCATGTTGGCTTCCACTTCGATGACATCCTTTAGCATAGCGGGCAGGGTGGCATATTTTCTCTCTCTTAATGTGCATGAGAAATCTCCATCAAAGGCATCTGCGTAATGGAGCTTTGCAGTGCCTACTGAGGGTTTTAGGTCATATGGAATAGAGTTATAGGCCTTCATAAACCTAGCAGAAAAATCATGAACAAATTCAAAACCTCCTTTCTTCAGATGGTTGTACTGGGACAAGACTAGGGCAGGACTCCCTATCGTTTCCCACCTCTCTAAGAACAATGTCTTAAAGGCTGAAAAATCATTTATAGAAGCATTCGGTAATTGTCTGAACCATTTCTTCGGCTCTCCAAATAAACTATGAGCAAACAAACTCATCTTAGCATCATCATGATCTACTTCCTCCAAATCAATAAAATCCTCAAATCTGTCTCCATCCTATCTGGTAGAAAATCCTCCATATCCATCATAAGAGACGATTCTCTAGGTGTAGTTCTTAGGGAGGTCATGCAAAACAGTTGGTAGGGCCAATGGTGTGAATCTAGCAGCCATGGGTCTAGGTAGGTTATGAGCTTGGGGATGGATATTCTAGGAAGGATTACTTGCAAGGATTGTGGTTTGAGGCTGAGGGATCTGAAACCCAGGTCTAGCTCTTTCGGCTTTGATAATATTCTGCAACTTAAGCCAAATAGGATCTAAAAAATAGGACTCGGGTGCGTTCAGGCCTTATTCACCTAGGCTTAGGTAAGACTCAGATCTTGGTCTTGGTAAAGGTTTCCTAATATCTATCTCTATATCCAATTCTTGAAAAAGTACCCCTTCTATAAACCCAATTCTTCCAATGCTAGAAGTATTAGCTTTATCTTTTCTGGTCTTATGTCTAAGTAGTATTTCAGGATTTTCCCCACTTAACAAAATTTCGGAAATAGGATTACCTCTCGTATGGATCTTTCTTGAGGCCAGGATTCCTTTTGAGATTTCTTCAGAAATGAACTTGGCTCGTCGATCTTCCCTAGTGGAGTCTTTCTTGAACGTGGATCTTTATGAGTGGAGTCGCCAGGGAAAAAATGCACAACCCTCTAAAAATATGGAAATATCTGTATTCCTATAGGGATCTCTCCTTTCTTAGAATCTTCAGAATCGTTTTGTCATTCTCCTAGGGATAATAAAACAATCACGTTCCCCGGCAATGGTGCCAATTTTTTAACACCCAAATTAACCCCCAAGGTTGTGAGAGAAGGTAATTCGAGTTAACCACTAACCAATCTTTAGCTTGTGCTACTGAGCCAACACAAACAGAGAGGGCTCTCTCTATAAACTCATGAAAACTGGAAATAATCAAAGGCATCAACAATGAAAACATACACCAGTATCCATCATAAAAAATATTCAATTACTACACACAGAAGATCAGATTTCTGCTAGAAACAAAATGGTTTAAACGTCGTCTGGCTGAAATATATGAATCTCTATTTGGGCAATGGAGTCACATTCAACATATCTGAAAAATTATTCACAAAGGTTCTGCGAATGCATTCACACAGGGGCGAGGTAGTAAGATGTTAGTAGTCAAAGTGATTTTTATTGGTGGGACAGAAGAAAAAAGAAAATTCCATTGATGTAAGGCATACGATGATGAATCCTACACCAACTTTAGCAGAGAATAATGGTGAAATACTTTGAAAGACTCAAGCAAAGCATAATTTCTATGAATTCCACTTAACTACTATGCTGCACCAAGTATGAAGGAATATTACAGTCATGGAATAACAATGAAAGAAGCACAACTAACATAGGAAAAAGAAAGACAGACTACTAGACCAATTACACAAGAATCTCTGGAAAAACGCAGGTTCGGCTCTGCAAACTTTATTAAACAACTCAAAATGTCTTACAGACTAATTCTCAAAAATCCAAAAGTTTTTCAAATAAGATTTTCAACCATTTTTCATTTGATTTATATCACATATATAGATGACCTGAGTCTTATGCTCGATCCATCAAAACTGAAAACTGTTGTAACTGAGTGACACCTCATCAAGACTTACTAGTCACTTATCTCTACACAACAGAAACAGGTAGAACCATTCTAACTGCTTTTCATCTCTAACGGTATTTTTACCACATCATATTTGCTCTCAACTACAAAGATAAAAGATAACAAAATATTTGTTCCAGCTGACTATTTTCATAGTCGCCTCAAAAAATATTACAAATTGCATTTAAAAATAAAAGTATCTTAGAAGTATTTGATTCTCAAATAAACAACAACTATTAAAAATCCAACAACTATTGTGGAGGGTGGAGAGTGTATTTCATTCTTTCGTATCTTTCCATGGTAGTCCACAACTCAGCAGAAGGGAGATCATAATCCATCATTTCTTTTGCCATAACCCGGATCTCAACGTGCTCCGCAAGGGAGGCTGGAGGGAGTCTTTCACCAATGGCAACCAACTGGTTCAGGATTTCAAAGTCTCCAAAGATATTTTCCATCAAAGTTCTGCCTATAAGCAGCTAGTTTAGATTTTTGAACTTGGTGTGATCCATCCTTATGCTCCAGAGAAAGTTTTTGTAACCATTTAGGGAGATTAATTCTTGATTATTGTCCCAGAACGATGGTAGCCCCGTCTCAACCAGCTTATCAAATGCTCCTTTGAAATCTGCCACCTGCCTCTTCATTTCCTCTACTCTGGTTTCCACACCCTCAACCTATGCATACTTTCCAAGAACTCTTCGTGCTGCTGCAATGGCCATGATTTGGTTTCCAATATTCAAGTTGATTCTTTCCTCTTCTGATAAACTATTCAAAAAAGTAATAGCATTCAATGTTGTTTCCTTGGGCTTCCGGATAAGAGTTTCTCTTGCGGCCGCACAACCTGTGAAAACATCACAGATTGTTTTCTCTTTTACTCTTATAAACTCCAAGTATGGCCTCAAACTTTCAACTTCTTTAATAATTCGATCCCAAAGTAAATTCTTGCAACCCTGCAAAGCTGCTTGTCCTATAACTTGGCGGGTGGGCTTCTTATTGATGTCAACTAATTCATTATGCTTACCTCGGAGGGTCTTTGCTTCTTCTTCCTTCTTTTCTTTCTCCTCCTCCAACCTCTGATCTTTTTACTTCAATTTCTTGATTTCCACATCCTTCAGGATAATGTGAGACATAGCCTGCACAAGCCTGTCAGCACTACTTCTATCCCCATTTTGGTTCATATTGGTAGGCCGCATGTCCAATTTGGACAAGTTAATTTTTAAGTCATCAAGCTGCTTTTCTAGGCTTATTTTCTCCTTTTTCCAACTATCTTCCTTCCCTACAAATTTTAGCAACTCTAATTTACAATCACTTAATTCTTTAGACAAGGCTTCCTTTTGCATTTCAAAGTCTGTTTCTTTGAGAGCTTCGATTAGCCGGATATTAGGAACTTTCTCCTTTTTCTGTAGTTTCAGGATCAGCTTATCTTTCTCAGCCAATAGCTTGCTCATAGTTTTGTCTCCACCGTTGCTTATAACTAGGTCAGATTGTATCTTCTTAACCTGCTATTGAAGAGCTTGGTTTTCACTTTTTTCTTGCTTCAATTGGTTATCTAACTTCCTCACAGTGACTTCCAAGTTGTCACCCTTCAATGCTGCTTTTACAGAATCTTCATATATAAAATCCCCAATCTGCTTGTGGAACTGGATTTTATCCGGCACTGGTATCTTCTCCCAATTGACCCTCATTTTAGTCACTTTGTCAGCTATCAATACTGCCATGTTCAAAGTGTTATCTCTCATACCTCTGCTGGTCATTAAGGAAGTTTCGGTATTAGACAAATTCCTAGCCCCTGACATCAAATTAAATAGCCTTTGGGCCAAGGCCTATTTATTAAATCCATAATGCTTGCACAGGTTGGCTTTGGACCGAAACGTATTGGCCTCATCACCCTATTTGACATCCTTAAAATTATACTCTTTAATTTGGACCTAAGGAGCTAAAAGCCCCTCATTATCTTCTCTCTCACCATCCATCGAAACAGTCAATTCTTCCTAAGGCACTACGACGACCAACTCTTCTTTAGTGGTAGAAAAAAATGACTCGGCTTGGGTGGTTGTAACAACTACTTCAACTTGTGTTCCCACTTTAAGCCGCTTGTCTCCACTTCCTACCTCAGTATCCATATCTCCAATTTCCTCCAAGTCCCTTTTTCGGCCTACTTCCACAGTGTCTGGCAACTGATCTATGTCCATTATAAAATCGGACAGTATTAGATCTCCTTCCTGTAACCTCGCAACCTCCTCCGCCTCGGGTTCCCAGTGCAACAAATTCTTCCCCCTTAATAACCCTTCTGGCTCCCTATGCTCAAAAGCACTTAGATTACAATCTTTCCTTCTGTTGGAGATAATGTGCAAGGGGTCGTACTCAACTGCTACATCTTTTTTGAATCCCAGAGGTTTCAATAACTCTTCTACATCCTGCAAAGCTTCCTTTTTTTTTTACCATGAAAGGACCCACCTTCCAAGGGTATTTTACATCAATGCCTTTCTTAAATTTCATTAACTGCTCCTCTTCCAGCATCAGTTTCTGTCTGATAAACTCAAGAGCGAAAATTCACAATATTAGAAAAGCGGGTAAAACATAGGGCTCCCGTAGAAAACTGAACAGCCTAATGATTGTAGCATCCTTTAATATAAACCAGTCACCGACAACCAGTTCGTCCTTCAACTACATCATTGTTTTCATCTCAGGAAACTCCTCCCCAAAGATGACTTTGTAAACTGGAGGCAAGACATAGTTTAAATAATTGAAGGCATTTTCTATCAAATCATCTGCTTGGAGTAGTGGGAAAAAATGCGGGTGTTCTGCACTGCTATACAAAATCATTTTCATCAACTGTGTCTGATATATAAAAAACCTAGTACTCGAGAAATTGCTCAATTGTCCATGTATCCTTTCCGCCAAAAATTCATCAAACCTCAGGGATGGGATGAATCCACTTTTAGACCTGGCCAAACTGATGCTAATCCTAAAAAGTAAACTTAACTAGACTTCACTCACCCACAGATCTGTGTCTAATCCTAAAAATTGAGCCACCAAAGAAAAAACCAACTGGGAATCATCATAAAAAAGGATGACATTTAAGGGGAAGGGTTCTTCAACGATTTCTGAGCCGAGTTTTAGACATGTAGCTAAGAAAGCTTGATGGCTTTCAGGGGTGATTTGGCGATATAGGGAAACCACAGACTCTTCAAAAAAACCCTCTAACTCCTAGTACTGTGACTCGGGAATGAAAAACGAATTCCTAACAACTGACAGATCTACATTATAGACGACTCTGCACTTATGGGTGTCCATAATTACTCTTTGGGGTTCTGAGCAGGGTAATTTTTAAGGGTGAAATTTCGCCAATTGGCTATTTTTGGAGTTTTTTTTCAAAAAATAAATTCGCTGTTTGGTCATTTTTAGTCTCTAATATCACCTATATTTACATAAAAAATGTTTTTTTATCATAATATTTGCCAAAATTTACACATTTCAATAGTAAATTGTATGTTTCATATTTAATATTCGCCTATGTATCTATATATCTATTTTTTTCAATCCAAAATAATTGCCTAGGATACTATACTTAAGTATAGTATTAGAGTTCTTAAAAAATACCCTGGTTGTGAGTAATTTGAAGAACACCATGTTACAAACTCGGGGAAAGGGAACACTTGGTCAAGGAAAAATAAAATGAACGATGACCTAAAGATTCCATGTATATCCAGTCCCTGTTCATGCAAGGCTTCCAATCTCTTCTTAATTTCCGGAACCGAGAGACGAATGTATGTGTCAAACACGTTGGCATCTCTATCTTCCAGGGAAACCTTAGCCCTAGAACTGGTAGAAGCTTGCTCTTCCCCCATCTTATGACTGTAAAAGACTTAAATTTTCAAATAATGGCGATTACGGATCCTACTTGTCACTTTGGAAGCCCTGCACGCACCCTGTCGAAGGTTCTCTCGCCTTCATCATCTGCCACACGCCGAGAGAATTTTTGACTTCGACAGGCTTAGAAACAAATGTCAGCTTTTACGGGCGTTGTTATATATATAACTGTGTTTCCATAACCTCCGGCTTCTTTGGCCAACTGTCATTTAATCTCAACCGTTGAACTCCCACATGCTCTCTTTCCACCATTGGATCTGGCTTCCCTTCACCTACTGATTTGAGAACTCTTTTATTTCCACCGTCGGATCATCTTGCTAGTTATCATTTGGGCCATTCATCTCATCTGCATGCCTCTACGAGGTAGTATCGCATGCCTACAAAATGGTTCCTTATATCGCCCTTCCTCCATGCGACAGGATCTGGAGTTGACGCCTATCTAGTGGGAAAAGTCCATCGCATCCGCCTTGCCTCTATCCAGCGTGCTACTCCTTGATGCGACTATCAATGAGAACCCTACATATCTTCTCAAGAACGTATCCACTGTGAGGCCTCATGCTCCCTTTAACTCTTAGATCATCCATCTGCTAGTGGGGTCCTTCCTATTATCTTCTATGCACTTCTAACCTCCACTAGCCGTTGATGTGGCTTTCCTTGCCATCCGAACCATAGATCTGCCGGAGACCTAGGCCTTTATTATGGTAAATGAACCCAAACCCTTATATCTCAAAAGGATAACCTCCGCTGTAGATCCCTACACCCGTCCCCACCATCACATGCGCCCAATATGACACTGCTCACTGCTCTTTTCTCTATGCGACGCCTTCTTAAGCCAACACCTGTCCGGCAGGACAAAACCTATCGCATCCACATATTATTTTCCTTCCTCATAACTTGGACATGCGATGCTCCATTGAAAGCTGTAGATCTTGCTCCCACCCTTGATCAATGGTGCCGACCTGTGCGGTACTTAGTCTTTCATGTTTCACCCATGGACTATAGGTTTTAGGGTATTCTCCACTTGCCTTTGTCATTTTATTTGCCTATTAATACCTAGCCTTTGACATTAGTCCATCTTTATTGCATTGGACCTTTTCTAGACCATTCCTTTTCATGTCTTAGCACCTGGCCATCAAGGATGTCGATTACTTCAAGCTTCCATCAGGTAGTTGTCTGACCCTCCACCTTTCATATATAGTTCTTTATGCTGCAAAAGAGAAAAAATATATAGGTGCTAACACTAGCCTTTATTCAAGATGGAAGCAAAAGTCGAAATCAAGTTGTACTAAGGTGAGATTATCGATATCAAGTTTCATTAATTAGAGGTCTATTTTCGTATCCATAAAATGGACGACGAGCAAGAAATTTCATTTGCTCGATTGAATTTAGATGGCCATCCATTAACTTGGTGGTAAATCCACACAGAGGCACTTAGGTTGAAGGGTGATGATAGAATAGTAAGTAAGTGGGGGGATTTCAAAACCCTCATTAATTCTCAGTTCTACCCTATCAGGTATGTAGAGGACTAGTGGATCCATTGGCATTACCTTAAGCAAATGCAAGGGCAGAGTGTGCAAGACTACATCGTGACTGAATTCAGAAAGATGGTTATTATGCTATGTATATCACTAAAGAATCCAAATGTACTCCTCAAGGATTTGGGGGGTCTATATAGTCATTTGTGAAAGCAAGTGATCCTCTTAAAACCCATGACAATTGATGATGATTCTGTGCAAGCGTAGTACCTACAAATCATAGGCTATAAGAAAGGCTAGCCAAGCAGTTCCAGACAAAAAGAGAACCAAGATACTTCTAATGAGGGGGAAGAAGAAGTGCAAAGGAAAATATAATAAGAATACTTCCATGACACAATAGTGTAAGGATATGAAAAACCATTGTAATCATTGTAACATTGATGTTCACACCGAAGACAAGTGTTGGAAGCTACATCCAAAGATAAACCCTAAGAAATGCAAGAAGGATTCTATGAAGAAGAACCTTCTAGCCATGAATCCATGCAAAGAGGTAGAGAAAAACTTAAATGTGGATGAAAATATTGTCTGCAGTACAATGTAGATGGAGGTGAACTTGAGTATCCTTCATCACAAGGACAAAACTCTTCCACATGAACATCCATATCAAGAAGACCAAAGTTGATGCTCTATATGATTCTGGTTCATAGGCCAATATCATAGACGAAGATATGGTAAAGAAGTATTTATTGGAAGTACATACCCTATCCGTTATCCAATGGGATGGGTAAATAATGATACAAAAATTAGGGTCACAAAACATTGCAAGATCAAAATTTCCATAAGTGTATATTATATTGATAATTTGGAGGTAGACGTTGTACCCATTGATGTTTGTTGTGTAGTATTTGGAATTCCCTACATGCACCATAGGCATATGAGCTTCGTGAGGAGAGCAAATCAATACTGCTCGATCAAGGATGGGAAATATTTCACCATCAACACACACAAAGGTAAATCAAAGATCTCTCTGGTAAGTGCAAACCAAGTGGAAAAATTGATTAGTTCAAGTAGAAATTTTGTGTTTATTCTCTTACGACAATCAGCAAGAAGGTGTATAAGTAAAAGTAAAGACATCTTTGGAGGGTTCTATCAAAGAGTAGAAACATCAGTTGGAGAAAATTTTGCAAGCATACAAAGAATTGTTCTAGGAGCCTAGAGGGATACCTCCTAAGAAGGAAGTGGAGCATGAGATACAACTACTACAAGATTATATATTGGCAAACATTGGAATGTACATGTAGTCTATTATGGAAGCAAAATAACTGAAGAAGCAATTGCAACAATTGCTAGAGCGATGAGTAATTCGACCAAGCACATCACCTTATGGGTCACCTATTATTATAGTACCCAAGAAGGATGGCACTTAGAGGATTTGTATTGACTACAATTCATCGAATAAGGTCACTCTCAAGAATCCATACCCTGTCCCCAGGATAGATGATTTGATAGATCAATTGCAGCATGCCAAGAACTTCACCATGTTGGGTCTCAAATTAGGATAACACTAGGTACGAGTGAAAGAAGAGCACACCTGGAAGACTGCCTTCAAGACTAGGCAAGGTCTATATGAATGTTTAGTAATGCCTTTTGGTTTGTGTAATGCATCAACTACATTTATGCTATTGATGAATGATGTATTCCATCTCTTCTTAGATTCATTTGTGATAGTATATTTAGATGAGATATTGGTTTATAGTGTTACTTGGGAAGAGCACATCTCACATCTCAAGCATATGTTGGACACCTTGAAAAACATAAAATGCTAACAAAAATAAAGAAACTTGAATTTGTTGTGTGGTCTTCGGTGTATTTAGGGTATGTGATTCTCGAGGAGAACTTAAAATTGATCCTGCAAAGATGGAGGCGTAGCCAATGAACATAATAGAAATAGAAAAATGGTGATTGGATGCAAGGTGTCTTACAACTGACTATGGGACAGATGTTGTAACATTGTAACATTACCTTACAAAAAATACAATAAAAATAATTAAAATATTTATGTTAATTAATGTAAGTACATTACAAAAAAAAATAAAAAGTAATTAAAAAATTCATGATGATTCATAGAATAAAAATATTAAAATCAATATAGAGCCATCTTAAACCCAAAAAATCAACATAGATTACTCTTAAACCCAAATTTATGAATCAAATTCTTGAGATGTAATAATGAGAAAATTATTAATTAGATAGTATAAACACTAATGGAAAAATTAACTCATGGATGCAGTTTTCGTGTTCATGTGACTACTAAGGCACACGACAATCAGTTGTTAAATAATGAAAAGCCACAAGGAGAATAACCTCGCCAACTGAAAGATCCTTTCCAATTTGCTAGCCAGAGTTGTCGTCATAGACTTCACCTATTTGGCCAACTGAGAGATCCTTCCCATTTTGCTAGCCAGAGTTGTCGTCATAGACTTCACTTATTTAGGGATTTTTAAGCGATATTTTTATTTATATCTCATAAATAAAAATGAAAAAAAATGCTATATGAACAGTCAAGATGGTATCCAAGAGAAAGACAAGGTTTAAACGTAGTCAAGATGGTATCCAAGAGAAAGACAAGGTTTAAATTATTTCTACCGGTCAATGAAACAGGTAGCATTTTTTTGGGCAAGAGGGATGGTTCAATACCATCACTCCTTTGTTTGTTCAACTTGGGATTAGGGCATGGCTGTACTTTTTTTAAAATAGCCATCAGAAATTATAGAGTAGTTAGAGTTGATCATTTTCATATATGGTGGTTAGAGCCAATTATTTTTATTTCTTATATGTTGATGTAGATTATTTAGCTAATTTTAGTGCAATAATATCATGTTAAAGTAGTTATATATGTGTATTAATTTATTTATGTTAAACATTTTATATTTTTATCATTTTTTAGGGTTATTTTTGGATTAAAATTTTATTGAAATTGTATTATACAACTTTCAAGAGGTATTGGAGGGTGCTAAAACCTTTTTATAGAATAAAAAAACAATTTAGGATTACAAAAATAATAAAGGAACACTAAAAAATTGTTTATCAAGCTCATCCCTAGTTACACAAATCATTTATCCTTTTTTTTTCTACATTTTTGGCCTCCAGAAACCCAAAAATCCCTAAGTTGGTAACCAAATGGGGAATAATCAATTATTCCCCACAAAAAAATTAAATTTCTTAAAAAAAAGTCAAAATCCCCCCAAAAGAAAATAAAATAAAAAAGAAAAAATAGGAAATTATTCAAAATAAAGGAAAAATGAGGGAAAACTCAAAATACCACGAACCAATATTAGTGGTTGCCCAATACCATGGGCCAATACTCCACCACCCAAAATTGCTATAAAAAGGTGATAGCGGCCCCCCATTTCACATGATTCACTCTTTCTACCCTTACTTTGCCAAAATCACTATTGAACGCTAGCCTCCACATTTAAGCTTATGTTCCCATAGTTGAGCTTAAACCATTAAAAAAATATTAGTATGTTAAAATATAATATTTTTTATAAAAATAAAATATAATATCTCATAAATACTAATAAATATGATATAGTTTAAAATAAATATAATAAATTTTAAATAATTTTAATGTTACCAAATTCACATAATAACAAATATCAATATATTCATAAAGTATGAGGTGACCTAAAATTATTTTATGTTTTAAAAGTTGTAATGAGTAAATTGTTTATATGTGTGTGTGGTAGGGGCTATTAATGTATGTTTAGAATACTATGAATATGTGCATCTATTTGATATGGTGCATAGCTTTATTATACAAAATTCCATGTGCCATGTAGATGAAGATGTAACTATCAATTCAAAAGCTCCAAACTCAATTCATGACGTTGGTAGTTAGAGTTTCCTTCCTAAGGAAGTCATATCCATCAATTTCTAAGAGTTCTTCTTGACTCAATTTATGAGCCTAGTAGTTAGGGTTTCCTTCCTAAGGAAGTCACATCCATCAATTTCTAGGAGCATCAAACTCTTAAGGGGGACATTTCTCATTTTTATCTTCTTGTTTATTTTGTGTTTTGTTGTGTAAGCATGTAGTTACCTATTTCTGGAGTTTGGGTTGTCTGTAGGAGTTGTTTATTATTTGTTTCTCATCCCTAAGGGCTATGTGCATATTGAGTGGGCCATTGTATTCTTATTTCAAAGGGAGGTTGGAAAGCATAAGAAACTAAGCCATTTTCCTTGAGGATATCATATTCCTATCTATGTATTGGATTTCTCTTGTCCTTACATATATTCTTATCTTAATTTGTGTTTTTTACCTCTCAGATAGGAATTGTTGGTTTAGAAATTAGCATATACATCATCTAGTATCAAATGATAAATCTAGGTCTTCTCATTCTTTAATATTAAATTTCTAGGATAAGTGTCCCATGCAAATTCTCATCTCTAAAGAGACAAATTTTGTTCTTTTGGATTGTTCCCTCCCACTCTCCTACCTATATCTATGATTGGATCTTTCTTTCATCTTTTTTATACAACATAACTTCAAATCTAGTTCTTTGGAGTGCACCCTCCCACCTAGACCTACATCGACACATGCCTTTAGTGCATTTCCTACTTTAGTCATGAATTGAAGTCGAAGCTTTGTTCCAACCATACTATTTCAAAAATGTGTTTCTTGAAGCATAACCCTCCCTCCACTATCTCCTTTGACACTTTATTTTAATATTTTCCCTACTCCAATCTAGATTTAGTAGCAGTTTTCCAACAAAAGCATGTATTCAATATTCCCCCCTTTGTTGGTGAGTTTCACTAGCAACTATCAATATTTTGGATTATATTCATTTATTGGTACAAAAATTAACTTCCCTTCATGATCCTTTCCCTCACAAATGCACTCACCCTCGAGATATTATACATCCATTCCTTGCTTTCCTTAGCATGGCCCTCCCATCCTCTTAGACCAACCAACTCCTTTCTTTCGTAGCCTGAATTCAAGATAAAATCCCTACAATGCTCATTCACCATAGTTTTTTATTAGCACTTCATTGCACACTACTACCTATTTAATCATATAGTTGTCCTCATCCATAGAAGTCTCAAATAAATATACTCACCAATGACATACACACTTTAAATTCTCCCTTGTGAAAATCACCAACTCGTTTCAAATAACAAGCTCCAACCTACAACTTAGATCACACCATTCTCAAAGAAAAAACCTTCATCTTAGGATTTCATCATGCTCACATCCATATTTTGTGGATTATCATACCTCCCTCCTATCCACAAATGATGATACCTTAGTACCATTCGTTACTCCTCCCAACTTGCATCCTCTTCACCAAAACATAGTTACCAATTCTAGGATTCATATTTCAATCGACCATCAAGGAAAAATTTAAGGATACATAATTCTTTTCAAGTGTAGAAACCAAGTCGCAAATATTACTTATTGTTAAATATGTAACGATAAAATGTTTAGTGATATTATTTTTAAAGTATTCAAATATGTTAGGATTTTATATAGTTTTTGAACAATTTTGGTGATGTCTAGAGTATGCATATGCTTAATGTTATGCAAGGAAACCAAATGAGGGAATATGAGGCCTTCCAAAGAAGGAAAAAAATAGATAGGATGTAAATGATGATGGATTCATCTTTATTTCAACTAGATTAGTATTGAAATTTTATGATAATGGGAAAATCATTTCTAATACAATGACTGATATGCTTGAAAGATGAGGTAGAAATTATTTTCAGTTATGATACAAAATCAATCTAATCAATTAAAAAATCAATCTTTGATTTAGGCTATAAGGCATGTGAGAATTGTAATAGAAACAACATGTGTGTGCACGTGTGAATGTCTATGTTTCAAAAGTTTCATTTGTAGAAATATTTTCTATAATATGTCCATACTACTCAAGAAAGATGAACTTAATATTTGTCATATATTTAGCTCATACAAATATAACTCAATCGTTGTTTTTTCCATGTGTAATAAATTAATATCATCACATAAATACTTCTTTCACTTGTTTTGTTATTGTATAAATGAAAAGTTTTCATTACATATGATGGGACAACAAATTTGGAGTGCTTGCCTTTTCTTTCATTACTTTTTATATTTATTGCGGCTTTTATAGTTTACTTAATTTACAAGAATTTATCGATGTTTCCTATATGATTCTCATCTACAAAGAAGAATCATCAAACATCTAATTGACATTATATTAAGTATGGTTTGAGACTATATATTAAAGTATGAATGAGTTAATCAAACATCATGTAAGTACTTATGTTGTTTTACATCCCTATATGTGGAGAGAGAGGAGAAACAATAAACTTTTAACTATATTAAAATTCTGTTGAGTATATTAAATCTTAGGATTTATAAAATTTTAATTATATTGAAATTTCAATATAATTTTTTGTTGAGTATGAATGAGTTAATTGAACATCTTGTAAGTAGTTATGTTGTTTTACATCCCTATATAGAGAGAGAGAGGAGCAACAATAAAATTTTAATTATATTGAAATTTTGTCGAGTATATAAACTTCATGAGCTTGGTAGTAATGGTTACTTCCTAAGGAAGTCACATCCATAAATTTCTAGGAGCATAGAAATTTTAAGGGGGTTGCTTCTCATTTTTATCCTCTTGTTTATTTTGTGTCTTGTTGTGTAACCATGTAGTTACCTATTTCTGGAGTTTGTGTTGTGTGTAGGATTTTTTTATTATTTGTTTCTCATCCCTAAGGGCTATGTGCATCTTGAGTGGGACCATTATATTCTTATTTATAATGGAGGTTGAAAAGCATAAGGAAATAAGCCATTTTTCCTTTAAGATATCTGTTAGGAACCCATGTCTTTACTTTGTTAGTATATTTTTGTTGGACACATATGCTTTGTAAGTCGTCCTGTAATATTTGTTGATCAATAGTTTGTGTCATTGTTGTTGCCGCATATGCTTTGTAAGTCACCCGTAGTATTGTTTATCCATAGTTTGTAGTGGCCCATGGTTTTGACCCATAGTATTGGTGCCTAGACTTAGTATATAAGTGTGTGTTGAGACCTATGAAGGCACCGTGAAGTTATTTGTATTGAGCTTGCTCATAGGAGGTTGGCCCCTTGAAGTGGCCTGTGATCAATATAAAAGTGATTCGGAGTTCTGTCATTTCTGCTATTTCGCATATTCTTATTAATTAATTGTTGCAGGTGCTTCACATCTGGTGTCAGAGCCATTTCTTGGGCTTGCTGGGTGAAATTTCTGCCAAATTTTTTTTCGCATCTATTGCAGGTTCGGATTTGGGAATAATCCCTATCTGCTTAACTGTGGGAAGTACTTGGGCATAAGCCCTAAAACTCATTGTGAGGAGTACCACAAGAACCCCGAAGTAGCTGGCCCATTGAGAGGACCTGCCAACGAAAAGGGCAATGACCCCTACCTGATTGACTAGTTCCCACCCGTGAGGCAAACCAAGAGTTGTCGTTTGTGGCAAAGCGGTTATCAGTTTTACCTGAGCCGTGGAGTGAGGGGTACTGCCCCAATACGCAAGTCGTTAGACAGCATTTGTGGCCGAGTGAAACCCCTGAACTATTAGGAAGCCGCACATACCTGGGGCCCATATCTATTTTCAGCTGAACTATTGTCGATCACTGCTGCACCGTTTCAGATCCAGCCATTCAGATCCATTATGAAAGTCATTCTAGATATAGCCGTTTTCAATCCATTTGGCACCATTTTAGATCCATCTATTTCTGCTCACTTCTGGGCCATTGCAAATTTATCTATTTCAGATCCCTTCCGAGCCATAGCCGCTCCAGTCTGAAAAAAAAATAAAAAAAATTCAGTTTTTTCACCATATCTCCCTTGTTTTCACTCTTGAAATTTTCGGGGAACCCCTGTCATCCCATTCTGCATATTTCATACCTGAGGACCCTATCCCCAATTCCCCTTCCGAAAGCCCGCAATCCCACATTTGTCTATTTTTAGGGTTTGCCATAACTTCCTCAGATTTCATCCAATCACCTTCAAATTTTACCACAGAGTTCCTTTCTGAATTCTGCTTCTTTGTCACCCTCTGCCAAACTTTCCCATTCTTTCACCCTGCTTCTGAAATCCTCATTTTTTGCTTCTCTGACTATTCGACAGTGTCCAAAACCTAGTCAAACCCCAATTACCCTTCAGATTTTTTCCCAAGTCCAGATTTTCCTTTACTGAAGCAGTTTCTATTTTTGTTTTCCTACCCAGTCAACCAAAAAAAAAAAAACTCCCGGTGATGGTTGTCACTAGTGCAGGAGCAAAAACCATGGAAGAAGCACTTGTAGCCATCCAAGCCAAATTCTAGGATCTTGATGAAAAATTTCTCGGCCTCCATCTTGAACATTCAACTATGAACAACAAACGACAATCCGAGTCTTCATCAGACAATGGGTTCTTTTCTTCCAACAATTTCTGTGGTCCGAAGCTTGATTTTCCTTACTTCAATGGTATTGATCCAACTGGATGGATCTATCATGCAGAACAATATTTCAGTTTGCATAATACTTTTGATGTCAACAAAGTTTCACTTGCATCCTTTCATTTGGAACATGAAGCTCTTCAATGGTACCATTGGTACATCAAGGCTCATGAAGAGCCAAAATGGCCAGACTTTTGCTAACTCCTTTTGCAACAATTTGGTCCTAGTGCTTTTGATGACTTCACAGGAGCCCTCACTAAACTTCGCCAAATTGGCACTATGAGAGAGTATCAAACCGAATTTGAGAAACTAGCCAACCACACTGAAGCATTGTCTGATGACTTTTACTGGAGTTGTTTTATCAGTGGTCTAAAGGATGCCATCCGCTCTGAGGTCAAAATGTTCTGTCCTAACACAATGATGTAAGCCCTAGGGTTGGCTAAGTTGGAAAAAGACAAGATTGCAGCCCAACAACGCTCCAAGCCCACTTTTGTTCCCTTCCGAAATATGGGTTCTCAACAACCACCTATACCATAGGCTCCTCGACCAACTCCTATCAAGCGTTTGTATGAAATAGAGATGCAAGCACATAGAGAAAAGGGATTTGCTATAATTGTGATGAGAAATTCACTCAGGGACATAGATGTGTTCAGCAAAAGCTCTATCTCTTGGATGTGGATTCTTCTCCTACCTCTGAAATTGGTGACGAAGATCCAGAAACAATGGATGCTCAGGTCGACATTCAGGAACCGCTTATTGAACCTCCATCTCAGGATGACCAGCTAGAGATATCTCTCCATGCTTTAGCTAGAACCACCACCCCCCAAACAATGCGGGTCAGGGGTTACTTCAAGAAGCTTCCTCTTACAATACTCATTGATTCTGGTAGCACTCATAATTTCATTGACCCTCGGATCGCCAAACAAGCTTATTGTTTTATCCATCCTTGCTCCAACTTTGAAGTCATGGTTTCCAATGGGGGCACCTTACCTTGCAAAGGGAAGTGTCGAAATGTGTGTATCTCTATGGGAGATTATACCTTGCGCTCTGACATGTTTGCCTTGACCTTAGGTGGATGTGATGTGGTTTTGGGCGCTCGATGGCTACGCACACTTGGCCCTATCTTATGGGATTTTGCTGAACTTTGGATGCAGTTTTCCCTCAATGGACAAAAACACACATTGACAGGATTACAACTAGGTTCTCTCAGCATCATCAGTTCACATTGCATGGAAAAAATCCTCAAGAAGAATTCACATGGTGTCATCGCTCAGATCCATTCCATTCAGATGCAACCATCAGCGGTCTCCACTACTCCTTTAGATCTACAACAAATTCTGGATCGATATACATGTGTCTTTAATGAACCAGTGGGATTGCCACCTTTAAGGCTAGAATACCATCGTATTCAACTCCTTCCTGGCAGTGTTCCTCCCAACATCAGGCCTTATCGCTACCCATTTCACCAAAAAACAGAGATTGAAATGCTCGTTCGGGACTTATTGAAGCAAGGTATTATTCGCCCAAGCACTAGTTCCTTTTCTTCTCCAATTCTTCTTGTCTGCAAAAGAGATGGGTCATGGCACCTCTGCATTGACTTCCGAGCACTTAATTGACTCACCATCAAGGATAAGTTTCCAATTCCTGTTGTTGATGAGTTTCATGGGGCTCACTTTTTGTCCAAGTTGGATCTTCGTTCTGGGTATCATCAAATTCGGGTTCATGAGGATGATATCCCTAAAACAGCTTTCCGCAGACATGATGGCCATTATGAGTTTTTGGTCATGCCCTTTGGCATCACTAATGCTCCTTCCACATTCCAGGCCTTAATGAATAAAATATTTTGACCCTACTTGCGGAAATTCATTTTGGTTTTCTTTGATGATATCCTCATCTATAGTAAAACATGGGATGAACATCTCCAGCATCTAGATCTTGTCATGCAACTTTTCTCTAACCATCATCTCCATGCCAAGAAGTCTAAATGTGTTTTTGGATAGAAGGAAGTTGAGTATCTTGGGCACATTATCTCAACACAAGGGGTTCGCGTGGATCCTGCCAAAATCGATGCCATAAACAATTGGTCGCATCCTCAGACACTCAAGAGCCTTCATGGTTTTTTTGGGTTGACTTGGTACTACCGCAAGTTTGTCAAGGATTATGGGAAGATTGCAGCTCCATTAACTGCTCTATTGAAAAAGGATGCTTTTACATGGACACATGCTGCTCATTGTGCATTTGACAAACTAAAACAAGCTATGTGTACTACACCTGTTCTAGCTATGCCCGATTTTTCCAAGCCCTTCACTATTAAGAGTGATGCTTGCGGCAATGGACTTGGTGTTGTTCTCCTTCAAGATGAACACCCCATTGCGTTCACCAGCAAAGCCCGTTTAGGTAAGAATTTAGCTGCCTCTACCTATGAGAAGGAAATGATGGCTATTTTTCATGCAGTACAGAAGTGGCAACCATAGCTATTAGCGAATCATTTCTGCATCAAGACTGATCACCAGAGTCTGAAATATTTCTTGGAACAGTGTGTCTCCTCCCCAGCACAACAGAAATGGGTTAGCAAACTCATGGGTTATGACTATGAGATCACTTACAAGAAGGGTAAAGACAATATTGTGGCAGATGCTCTTTCTCGCACATTTGATGCCCAAGGTTCTCTTTCATCTATTTCTATGCCTATTCGAAATTGGTTGCAATCTGTTCAAAAGGGTTATGTCAATGACTCTTCCTTATCTCAAATCATCCAACGCTTGACCAACAACCCTTCTGCTGTACCACATTACTCTTGAGATGGTGCTTCTCTGAGATACAAGGATCGTCTGGTGCTTCTCCAGAGCACAGATCTTCAACAGGCTATCTTCTATGAACTCCATGCTTCTCCATCGGCAGGGCACTCTAGGTTCCTCAAAACGTACGAATGGGCACGGCGTAACTTCTTTTGGCAGGGCATGAAAAGGACAATTCAACAGATGGTGGCTGAATGTGATACCTGCCAGCGCAATAAGGGTGAAACAACACTCCTTCTAGGATTGCTCGAACCCTTCCCCATACCTACATAGATTTGGACAGATATTTCTATGGATTTCACTGAAGGGCTCCCTAAATTTGGTGGGAAGACAGTGATTCTCATTGTGGTTGATCGCCTCTCCAAATATCGTCATTTTTGTGCTCTCAGCCATCCCTATACAGCCTCCTCAGTTGCTCAAATTTTCCTGGACCATATCTTTCATCTTCATGGCATCCCTTCTTCCATTATCTCGGATCGTGATGCGACTTTCACCAGTCATTTTTGGACAGAGCTATTTCGCCACACTGGCACCAAACTAAAGATGAGTATAGGGTATCACCCACAAACAGATGGTCAGACTGAAATTATTAATAAATGCTTGGAAACTTATCTTCATTGCTTCACCTCTGAACAACAACATCAGTGGGCAAAGTGGCTCCCTCTCGCCGAATGGTAGTACAATATCTCTTACCACACTACCTCTAAAATGACCCCATATGAAGCAGTCTATGGTCAGGCACCTCCAGTTCTTCTTCCATACACCCCCAACAATTCACCAGTTCAGGAAGTTGACACGGTCCTTCGAAACCACGATCAGATTCTTTGCATTTTGCGGGACAATCTTCACATGGAAAGAAATTGCATGAAGCAACAAGCTGATTAGCATTGTTCTAAGTGCACTTTTCAAGTAGGCGATATAGTTTTTCTTCATCTCCATCCGTACAAGAAATCCTCCCTGAAACTCAAAGGGCATCATAACCTTGATCCAAAGTTCTATGGGCCATATCGGATTCTTCAGAAGATTGGGTCCGTTGCTTATAAATTGGAACTTCCTCCTTCTTCCTACATTCATCTAGCCTTTCATGTCTCTTGTCTGAAGAAATTTCTTGGCACCAACATTAGTGGACAAACGATTTTACCTGAACTGGTTAATGAAGGATCCATCCTTTTGGAGCCAAAGGCCATCCTCAATTAGCACACTCGTCAGCTTCACTCTCGCTCTATCATAGAGGTCTTAATTCAGTGGCATGGCATGCAACCAGGGGATGCTACATGGGAACCACTCCTTCAGATTCAACAACAATTTCCACATCTAAAGCTTTGAGGACAAAGCCTTTTTTAAGGGGGAGGGGATGTTAGGAACCCATGTCTTTACTTTGTTAGTATATTTTTGTTGGACGCATATGCTTTGTAAGTCGTCCCATAGTATTTGTTGATCAATAGTTTGTGTCATTCTTGTTGGTGCATATGCTTTGTAAGTCGCCCGTAGTATTGTTGATCCATAGTTTGTAGTGACCCATGGTTTTGACCCATAGTATTGGCACCTAGAATTAGTATATAAGTGTGTGTTGAGACCTATGAAGGCACCGTGAAGTTATTTGTATTGAGCTTGCTCATAGGAGGTTGCCCCCTCGAAGTGGCCTGTGATCAATATAAAAGTGATTCGGAGTTCTTTCATTTCTGCTATTTCGCATATTCTTATTAGTTAATTGTTGCAGGTGCTTCACAATATCATATTCCTATCTATGTTTTGGAATTCTCTTGTCCTTACATATATTTTGATCTTAGTTTGTTTGTTTCACCTCTTAGCTAGGAATTGTTGGTTTATAAATTAACAAATACATCATCTAGTATCAGATGATCAATCTAGGCCTTCTCATTCTTTAGTATTAATATCCTAGGCTCAGTGCCCCATGCAAATTCTCATCTTTGAAGAGACATTTGTTTTTCTTTATGAGTGTTCCCTCCCCCCCTCCCACCTATATATCTAATTGGATCTTGATTTCATCTATTTTATACAACATAATTTCAAATCTATTCTTTGGAGTGCACCCTCCCACCTAGACCTACATCGACACATGCCTTTAGGAATTCCCTACTTTAGTCACGAATTGAAGTGGAACCCTTGTTCCAACCATAATATTTCACAAATGTGTTTCTTGGAGCATAACCCTCCCACCAAGATCTCCTTTGACACTTTATTCTAAGATTTTCCCTACTCCAGTATAGGTTTAACAATATTTTTTCAACAAAAAATCATGTATTCAATATTACCTCCCTTGTTGGTGAGTTTCTCTAGCAACTACAAATATTTTGGATCATATTCATTTATTAGTATGGAAACTTTTAACTTCCATTTATGACCCTCTCGCTCACAAATGCACTTTCCCTCAGGATATTATACACCCATTCCTTGCTTGCATTAGCATGGCCCTCCCATCCTCTTGGACCACCCAACCCATTTCTTTCCTAGCCCAAATTCAAGATAGAATCCCTACAATGCTCATTCACTATAGTGTTTTTATTAGCACTTCATTGAAAACTACTACCTAATTAATCATATAGTTTTCCTCATCCATAGAAGTCTCAAATCAATATACTCACTAATGGCATACACGCTGTAAATTCTCCCTTATGTGAACATCAACAACTCCTTTCAAATAACGAGCTCCATCCTTTAAACATGGACCATACCATTCTCAAAGAAAAAATATTTAGCCTAGGATTTCATCATGCTCTCACCTATATTTTGTGGATTATCATACCTCCCTCCTATCCACAAATGATGATATCCTAGTACCATTCGTTACTACTCTCAACTTGCATCCTCTTCCCTAAAACCTAGTTACTAATTCTAGGAATCATATTTCAATCAACCATAAAGGAAAATTTTAGATCCATAATTCTTTTAAAGCGCAGAAACCTTGGCGAATCATACTTATTCTTAAATTTCCAACCATAAAATTTTTAGTGATATTATTCTTAAAGTATTCAAATTTTGAGGATTTTATATAGTTTTTGAACAATTTTGATGATGTCTAGGGTATGCATATGCTTAATGTTGTGCAAGGAAACCAAATGAGGGAATAGGAAGCCTTCTGAGAAGGAAAAAAATAGAAAGGATATAAATAATGATGGATTGATCATTGCTTCACCTAGATTTGTATTGGAAGTTTATGATAATGGTAAAATCATTTCCAATACAATGACTGATATGCTTGAAAGATGAGGTAGACATTGTTTTTAGTTATGATACAAAAATCAATCTTTGTTTTAGGCTACGAGGCATGTGAGAATTGTAATATAAACAATGTTTGTTTGTGTGTGTGTTTCAAAAAATTCATTTGTAGAAATATTTTCTATATTATGTCCATATAATAGTCAAGAAAGATGAACTTAATATTTGTCCTATATTTACCTCATACAAATATAAATCAATCATTTTCTTTTTCATGTGTAATAAATTAATATCATCACAAAATACTTATTTCACTTGTTTTGTTGATGTATAAAAGAAAAGGAAATGTAAATTATTCATTACATATGATGGGACAACAAATTTGGAGCACTTTGCCTTTTCTTTCATAAATTTTTATATTTGTTGTGGCTTTTATAGTTTACTTAATTTACAACAATGTAGGGATTTTTTTATATGATTCTCATTTACAAAGAAGAACTATCCAACATCTAATGGACATTATATTAAGTATGGTTTGTGACTATATATTAAAATATGAATGAGTTAATTGACCATCTTGTAAGTAGTTATGTTGCTTTACATCTCTATATATAGAAACAAGACCAATAATAAACTTTTAGTTATATTGAAATTTGGTCAAGTATATAAAATCTATATGGTACAAAGTCTTGAATGGAGTCTAGAGAAGAGATGTTGCAAGATGACATGAGCTATGGCTTCAAATTATGTGTAATGTTCATAAATAAATCATGGAAGATGATTAGGAAAATAGGTCAAATAACACAACATCCCTTCTAGGTGGTGAAGAAATGCAGAATAGAAGTAGCTATAACACAATAATTGCAAAGCATGAAAATCATATAACTAAATAGTCTAAGTTTTATATTTTTTATAAAAATAAAATATTATATTTTAATGTGGATTTGTATATTGAAAATATTGGATGGTGTGGGAGTTCCAGAATTTTCAAATATTTTCATAAACATCTTATATTATGTAGAGACATGATTGAAAGTGGTAGAAATATAGAAACATGATTGAAAATAATAGAAATATTCTTCATCGTATTCATTAAAGAATATCTCACAATTGAATTGCTTAATGTAATTGCAACTTATAATGGAAAAATACAATGGCCACCACGTTTCCACCCTGGGCTGCCTCTACTCTACTAGTCTATCCACTCTCCATGCTACAGTAACGCTTTGATTCCCTCTATTAGTTTCCAATAGTGTCATTTTCAACATAGAAGTGGAGCCAATTCCGATTTACACATTATAACAGAGCACGATAAAATCTTGAATTCGTAAATTATTAAATTCTATTAAGGTAGCTGACAAATACCTACAAATGTAGCCGACAAATACCTATAATCATTGTCTACTACCCACACTAGCATTTTACTAGACAGAAAGAAGTGAAATCTTCCCGGGATTTTTAATGAGTTTTATATTTTTATTATATTGTTCAGAAGGGGAAACATTTTTATATTTTGTTGTTAAAAGAGGCCCTATGCTAGTATTATCATGATCCACATACCACACACATCATTACACACCACACACATCATTACATTCAGGAGAAATTTTTATAGCTAATATATGAAATGAATCTCGGCTGTACATTTGTTACATTTAGGCTATTTTTGTTGATCCACTCAAGAAAGCCCAAAATCTGAGATAATATCTAAATGGATATCAACGTAAATATATAATTTGAGTGGTTTAATAGTTAAAAATATGTGTTTTGTGTAAAACAAAGATTTGAATATCAAGAGGTAGAATATGTACATTTCTATAAATTAAGTTGTTAAATCTATAAGGGTTTTTGGCCTTACTTAATTCAATATTATAAATATGATAAACATGTTTATCACCATGCCAATAAGAAATAATCTAAACATAACATGAATTTAAGCATTAAACTATTGAAAAGTATGTCTTCAAATGTTGAATTTGTCCAAGAATGTAGTAGTCTTTCCCCATCAATAAGCCTTCATCGTTCTTCTATACCCAAAATGGAATTGTACCACCTTTCCAACTAGGAGCCTAGCCACCTTCCTACTCTTGTTTGTTGGACCTCTGTGCCTACTGGTGACTAAGAACAATAATGCACGATATCTTTAAGAAATTGGTCCATAAAAATATTTATTTCAAGGACTATTTCACATCTTAACAATCCCAACCTCTCCACAACTCCCAACAAAAATAACTTCCCCCAAAATCCTCTCCACTCTCTCTATTTATCAATTTTTCATGCACATCTATGCAAGTCTCCTCAACTACCCTCATTAATGGGTCATCAATCACCCCTTCTAGATCTTAGGACAACATATCTAAAATAAAATAATGAATCAAATAACAAAATAGAACATAAAAAGTCTTTATTTTCATGGTAGCTTATAAATGAAGTTGACATTATCCCTCAAAATTTATTACACCTCACCATACCTATTTAATTCATCATATCATCAATTAATAAATGTCAAGAAATGTATTTAATGTTACTAGATATTTATATGTACTCAATATACTTCATACATTCATTTACCATTTATTTAAGGAGCAGTCTATTTCTTCTACATTTTGGATTTTACAGTGGGTTTTGGTAGGAATCTGATAAATTTTTTTTTATAAAATCCAAAAGTGGAAGAGTTTAAATTGTGTTTTTAAATTCATAAATAGATTCAACACCCTCGAATACCCCATGGAAACCAAATTATGCAATTTCCATAGCTAATATATGTGATTCTAAGATTTTTTAAAGATTTTCAACCCGAATCCAAACAAAATAAGATGGAAAATATGCTTGGAAAAAGTTGAAAATCTAGAATATTTAGACTACACCTTCATTTTATAATTAATACATCAATTAATTATACTAGTGTACCTGTACAATGTATGTATACGTAGCTAGTGTATACATACCTGCAAGTGTACTAATTATAAATATTCATTCCTCTAATGCATAGTTTGTGTATGTTCTCATTCTCATCCAAGTACGCAACATAACAAATATAAATCTCAACATCTAACAATCACACTAGTTTACAATAATTCAATACATACGACACAACATAATCGTCTCATCACACATGAGTAAAGCAATACTTTTATAACAAAAATAAATCTTGTTGTTAAATAACTAACTCCAACAACCTTCTAATTTACTCCAAACTATCATTCCTCCGTAACCTACTTTTATCTTCCACATCCCATCCTTTACTCTGTTGGAATATGCTATGTTAGAAATGTATCTCATGAGGTCCCACAATGATTTTATGATGTTTACATGGTTGGAACCATTTTTGACTTTCCTAAAAAAATTTATAATATAAAAGTGACTTTATATTTTTTTATGACTTAAGTGAAAAGTTAAGTTGTGGGTCCCAAAAATATTTGTGAGAATTTAATAATAAAGTGTATTATTAAATGAGCATTTAAATGTGAACCTCTAGATATGATTGATCTTATCCATTGATGAGTTAGTTGTGATTAGTTAGTTAGGGTTTTGGGAAGAGGAAAAATATAAAAGACATCTAGGGAAAGAGAGAAAACATTCATTGAAGTCACATCAAGAGACAAGAAGCCAAGTGAGAGAGAGAAATTAAATCTTGAAGGAGATTTATGTTTTGCAAGAGTTGATCATTAAGACAATTTGAGGGCATGATTCCCAAGAAATTTATGTAGCATTCATTGGATCGTACATCCAAATAATATAGCCATCATTACAGACCATACAGGCATAGAAAACAAGGAAAATTGTTGGCATAGATTTCGAGACAGTTGAGGTCAAATTTGGCACGAATTTCGAGATTGTTTCTGTTGAATTTAATGATGGGAAGAATCTATACTGTCCATACCTAGAACGAATCCCAAAAAGTCGTTGTGTACAATTCACACATGTGCATTGACTCTAAGTATCATTTGGCACAATTTCTAATGAATATTTGCAAATGAGTGGGATTTCTGAAATTGTTTTAGATGTTATAGAAGAAATTCTGAGTTGTTGAATTTCTAAGTTTATCTCTCATAAATAAAATTATTTCTCTCGGTTTTTCTCTAGTGAGGTTTATCCCTGGGCTTGGCCCTAAATTTCTGTGTTTCATTTATATACATTTCACAAGATTGGTTGTATAGTATTTATGCTTAAAATATCATAAAATTCATTACAGTCTGATAAATCAAATTTGCAATGAAAGTGTTTGATAAAATTCCAATAAGAAGCTTTTGTGATTGTTTATCAAATTTCTTCATGGTATCTGAGTTTGGTTGCTGAATAAAGTGTGTTAAGTCGTGTTAATATAGAACATAAGAGGTTCAGGTTAGCGTAAGTCAAAGTTTATCAGTTAAAGTCATGGCCTCAACAAGATTACGGTATGAAGACAAACTAGATGGGTCTGATAATTTTAGATCTTGGAAATAACACATAACTTAATTTTTCAAAGAGTTGGAGCTATGGGATATTGTTGGTGCTTCTGATACCATCACAGTTCCCACATATGCTGCTTAGAAAACTGGATTTGAGAAGAAATATATTAAGGCACAAATAATCTTTTTGGATTCAATAAAATACCATGTGATACCTCACATCACAGGTAAGCAGTATGCTTTTGAAATTTGGAAAGCTTTATGTACTCTATATCAAATTAAGAACCATAACAGAAAGATGGTTCTTAGAAAAAAACTGAGGAACACCAAGATGACAGATACCGATACAGTAACAACCTATCTCACCAAAATTTCCCAAGTTAGAGATGAACTGGGTGCTGCTGGTCAGAAAGTGGAGGATGGAGAGCTAGTCATATATACTCTTAATGGGTTCACTACAAAATGGCACACATTTGTTCAAGGAGTGGTTGATAGAGAGAAAATTCCATAATGGACAAAGTTATGGGATGAATTTGTTCAAGAAGAGTCCCGGGAGGGGACGTTTCAGAATAACACTCAGAGCAGTGAAGATAAAGTAGCCCTTGTAATCAAAGGCAAGGGAAAAGGGAAGAAAAAAGATAAATAACTTAGCAAGGTTCGATGTTTTAACTGCAACAAGTATGGCCATCATGCTAGTCAATGTCCCAAGAAGAAGGCGACTAAAGAGTTAGAGGGAGTAGCATCAACAAAAATAGAAGAATTTGTTGCCCAATTTGAAAAGGAGTTTTCTTTGGTGTAAGTACAGACTAGTGTAGGAAGTTCAATAGATTACCGTGACTCATGGATAGTTGATAGTGGGTCTACTAGCCATATGACCGTGAAATATGCAGTTTTTCAGAGGATAGAAGAAATAGCTCCAGGACACTTTGCTGAAACAGATATTGGAAGTCCTTAGGCAGAGATAAGAGGAGTTGGAACTATAAGATTCCAGCTAGATCTTGGAGAGATTCTTGAAGTAGCCAGGGTACTATTTGTTCCGGGTATAAAATTCAACAAAAATTCTATATCATCATTGGAGGATGACGATTATGGATTTTTTATCAAGACAAGACATGTGTTTCTCTAAAAGGTAAAGAACTCAGTTGATACCACAATTCTACTTGGGAATAGAAGAGATAAGCTTTATTTTCTGCATGGAGAGGTGATATTTCCCGGTTAAGGTGGATGGCTATTTGAGTCAGAATATGAAGGTGAGGCAGGTGCACAGATGATACCTTCAGATGAGGAGAGAAACACTGACAGGAGACTCAGCCAACATGGATAGAATGAGCAGGATCCCAAGTTTTGAGTTGTCTTCCGACATCAGCTTCCAGAGATAGAGAGAGTTCTGGATAGTGGTCAAGATGATAGTGTTGGGACTTCCCTTGTTAAGAGGGAGTGTTAGAAATGTAGGTCAGGAGGTCCCACCATGATTTTGTGATGTTTACATGGTGGGAACCATTTTTTACTTTCCTAAAATGTTTTGTAATATAAAAGTGACTTTATATATATTTTTTATTACTTAAGTGAAAAGTTAAGTTGTGGGTCCCAAAAATATTTGTGAGCATTTAATAATAAAGTGTATTAGTAAAGGAGCATTTAAATGTGAACCTATAGATATGATTGATCTCAGCCATTGATGATTTAGTTGAGATTAATTAGTCAAGGTTTTGGGACGAGGAAAAATATAAAAAAACATCTAGGGAAAGAGAGAAAACATTCATTGAAGTCACATCAAGAGAGAAGAATACAAGTGAGGGAGAGAAATTAAATCTTGAAGGAGATTTTTGTTTTGTGAGAGATGTTCATCAAGACAATTTGAGGGCACAATTCCCAAAAAATTTATGTAGCATTCATTGGATCGTACAACCAGACCGTACAACCATCATTGCAGACCGTATAGGCACATAAAACGAGGAATATTGCTAGCACATATTTCAAGACAGTTGAGGTCAAATTTGGCATGAATTTTGAGACTGTTTCCATTGCATTTAATGATGGGAAGAATCTGTACAATCTATACTGTCTATACTTGGCACGAATCTTGAAAAACTATTGTGTACAGTTTGGACATGTGGGTTGAATTTAAGTATCATTTGGCACAATTTCCAATGCATATTTGCAGATGAGTGGGGTTTTTGAAATTGTTTTTGATGTCATAGAAGAAATTATGAGTTGTTGAATTTATGATTTTATCTCTCTTAAATAAAAAAATTTCTCTGGGTTTTCCTCTGGTGAGGTGTTTCCTTGAGCTTGACCCTAAATATCTATATTGCATTTTTCTTCAGTTCACAAGATTGGTTGTATGGTATTTATGCTTAAACAATCAGAAAATGCATTACAATATGATACATGAATTCATAGTTCAGAAAAGTCATAAGTTAGATTTGCAATCAAAGTGTTTAATAAAAGTCGAATAAGAAGTTTTTGTGATTGTTTATCAAATTTATTCATGTTCGAGTGTCAATTATATTGACCTAACTCTAGATACAACTTGTAAGTGGAAGTGTCAACCATATTGATCAAGCTTCCCCAACAAGCAACTGGCATTCATCACCACACAATTTGGGGAGCATGTCTTTGCAAAGCCCTCCAATGACTTTAGGTTACAGAGGATACGCGGTGGGAAATACCTCCACCCCTCCTAATATAACTAGGGTCAACACTCTATATTGATCCATACTCTGCAATTATTATTCTTATAGTCGCGTCATCAAACAACCATTATGGGTAAAATAATTTCTTATACAATGATTGATATGCTTATGGGAAAAATAATTTCACCTAGATTGGTATTGGAAGTTTATGATAATGGGAAAATAATTTCTTATACAATGACTGATATGCTTGAAAGACAAGGTAGACATTGTTTTAAGTTATGATACAAAAATCAATCTCATGAATCCAAAAATAATCTTTTTTTTGTCTATGAGGCATGTGAGAATTGCAATAGAAACAACGTGTGTGTGCATGTGCACATGTGCCCGCACTAGTGTATGTATTTCAAAAGTTTCATTTGTAGAAATATTTTCTAGAATATGTCCATACTAGTCAAGGAAGACGAACTTAATATTTGTCCTATATTTACCACATACAAATATAACTCAATCATTGTTTTTTTAATGTGTAATAAATTTAATCACATAAATACTTCTTAATGTGTGTGTGTGCGTGCACCACTATATGTGTTTCAAAATTTTCATTTGTAGAAATATTTTCTAGAATATGTCCATAGTAGTAGAAAAAAGACAAACTTAATATCTATCCTATATTTACCTAATACAAATCTAACTCAATCATTGTATTTTTTCATGTGTAATAAATTAATATAATCACATAAATACTTCTTTCACTTGTTTTGCCTCATACAAATATAACTAATCATTTTTTTTTCAAGTGTGAGAAATTAATGTAATCACATAAATACTTCTCTCACTTGCTTTGTTGTTCTATAAAAGAAAAGAAAATGGAAACTACTCATTACATACAATGGGACAACAAATTTGGAGCACTTGCCTTTTTCTTTCATAATTTTTTATATTTGTTGTGGATTTTATAGTTTACTTAATTTACAAGAATGTATGGATGGTTTCTAGATGATCCTCATTTACAAAGAAGAACCCATCAAACATCTAATTGGCATTATATTAAGTATGGTTTGTGACTATTTATTAAAGTATGAATGAGTTAATTGAACATCTTGTAAGTAGTTATGTTGTTTTACATCCCTATATATATAGACAAAGGAGAAACAATAAACTTTTAATTATACTGAAATTTTGTCAAGTATATAAAATACTAGAAAAAATTATGTGTATTGTTCATAAAAAAATCATTGATATTCCAAGTTTATCACATATATTATACTTCAAATTTAGATATAATCATATTACACATCTTTTCTATGTTTATATATGAAATATGATCAAGGAAAATAGTCAAATAACCCCAAGTACAACATCCCTTATAGGTGGTAAAGAAGTGCAGAATGGGAGTAGCTATAACACAACAATTGTGAAGCATGAAATTCATATAACTAAATAGTCTGTTTTATTTTTTGGATGTTTGTTCTGAAAATGAAATATTATATTTTAATGTAGATTTGTATAATGACAACATTGGGTAGGGTGGGGGTTTCAGAATTTGAAATTTTTTTAATAAACATATTATATTATGTATGGACATGATTATAAACAAGTGTCTACATGGTAGCATTATCTGCCGATGAAGAAAGTTGGTGTAGACAAATGCAATATTGCTGGTCATATTTGTAACACATAGTTGTCAATGTTAGATGGTATGCGGTTTGCTTTGCGAGTGAAGATATTGCTCAATAACAAGTCCAACACAAACTTATGGTTAGTTACACTTTGTTCCAATTGTGAGAAGACATTTGGGCTAGTGCAAGGTAATGATACCCACTTATGACACGTTAGTTGCAACAACATGCTGGAAAAACATAAATCTTATCATTAAAATGAATTATTAGAGGTAACTACAAAACTTTTTAGAATTAGGTGTAAACACATGAAATGTAGAACATTGGATCACCTTCCGAAATATATAACTTTTATTTATGGAAAAGTCATATAACCACCCCAAAATGTCATTATTTTAAGATTGGTATGTTATTTTTTCTCTAAAACATAATGCATATGTTCGCATTAGTCCATCGGTTTGTTATGTAAATTAACAAATTATGAGGAAAAAAATATGTAAAGGCGTAGGAAACAGACGGATCTTGTGCAGATCTATTTTTCCAAAATTTTACAAGTTAATTTTGTGCTTTTTTTTTTAAATTACGAAAGTCAGTGAAGCCTTAAAACGACATGGTCGAGTGTTGGTCCACCATATCATGGTCTGAACATAATCAATCAATTTTTTTTAGTTTTAGCTTGTAGGTATTCGTGTACTATTGTGCGGGTTCTTTTCCGTTTTCGAAATATGTAAGCCAATCAAAATTGATAGCCCAAATAAATGATCTACTCTTTTTACAAATTTGACATGAGTTCAGTTAAATAGGAATTAAAAATATAAAAAAATAACATATCTATTCAAAAAGTACATAGTTAGAATCTGTGCTCAGAGCTTGACGAGTGTGTGAAATTTCATCAGTATTGCATAACTAGAGCATATGTGGAACTAAGCGTGAAAAACCTGAAGTTAGAAAAATTGGTGTGTTCTGTCATAACTCAAACCAAGCCTCAAGATTTGGAAATCCAAAGCTAATACCGAACCTGCAAGGGCACCAAAAACAATTTCAATCCAAACATGTGTGTGCACAAATGCATGCACGTGTAGAGGCGCACACACGTAGAGGTTGCATGCGTAGAGGCGTGCATGCATTTCTGTGCATGCGCATTCATTTTTACACCTTCATATATTTATATCTCTCCTTAAACCCCCCCTCCCTCTCTATAACCCCACCCCCCCTCTCTTCCTATACACCCAATCCCCGTCCCTCTCTTCCTATCCACCCAATGCCCCCCTCTCTTCCACTCTACCCAATCCCTCCTCCCTCCGTCACACCTCTCTTCTCTCCTTCACCACAAGGGTTATGAGATATATTATTATACAAAATCACTAAATCACATTATCCTTATGTACTTATAAATCTTCATCCTTATAACCATAAATCCATGACCCCTATATCTCAATCCCCAAACCCTTGACCATGAGTCCCTAGCCATTGCAATCCCTAGTCCCTAGTACAGCTAACCATTATAACTCTTGGCCCACTATAATCTTAAACTAGTATAGCCCCTAAAACTCCTAAATACTAACACATAATTATATATATCCCTTAACCCTTTAATCCTAACCTCTAAAGTGTCTAGTGAAATAAAAATGAACCCCTAACCCTTATAACCTCTAATTCCCATCAACCCTAAACTCTATCATCAAACACCCAACCCTTAAAACGTATAACCCATAACCAGTTTAGAGAGATAGTCGGAGAGAGAGACCTGAACCTTGGGCCCTAAAGGAATATTCTATCTAAAAAGAGCTATGATGATTTCCTCCACTAACCACACATGACCTCTTAATGGTATCATTGGCCTATGATTAAGGATTTCGATACCTTGAAGTGGTTTTGAGCAATATGTCTGTGCCTGATCAAGGATTTGGGAATGTTGTTATATGGAATAATATTGTGCCTTGGCCATAAAGAAACTATTTAGACATCCAAATCCATGAACAATGTCTAAAAGAACAAAACAAGACTTTACAGGGGTATCCATTGTGCTATGTATCCAAGTCTTGGGGACTTAGGGCATTGGACATGGTCAAGGGAGGAGACCTAAGACTTGGGCCTTAAAGGAATCTTATATCCATCTATGGCTAAGATGGTTACCTCCACCAACTACACATGGCCTCTTGAGGTATCATTGTCCTGTGATTGAGGATGGAAGTGCCATTATATGGTTTTTAAATTAGTACCTACATGTCTTAGGGCCTTGGAAATGGTTTTCCAGGGAAGAATACCATGCATTTGGCCCTAAATAAACCATTGAGGCATCCAAATCCATGAGAAATTCCTCGAGAAGCCATGCATTACCTCATAGGGATATATGTGGAAATATGTATCTATGTCTTAGGTCCTTAGGACCTTGGACATAGCCAATGGAGGAGATCTGATCCTATGGACCTAAATTAATCTTCTAGCCATGCAAGGATAATAATATTTCATCCACCAACTACGTGTGACATATTGAGGGTATCATTACTCTATGATTGAGGATATTAGTTCCATTCAACATTTTTAAGTAGTATGCACATGTCTCGAGGCCTTTATGATGATGCTCTAGGGAATAATACTTTGACTTTATCCTTAAAGAAAGCATTGAGGCATCTAGATCCATGAAAAGTGCTTCAAAGCAGAACACATGAATTTTTCAATGGTATTGATGATGCTCTAGTGGAGGATGCCAAAACCTTGGGCCCTGAAGAAGTCTTCTAGCCATCAAAGACTAAGAAGGTTTTCTTCAACCAACCACACATGGCTTCTTGAGTGTGTCAATGTATTATGATTAGGGGTGTTGGTGTAATTAGGTGGTTTGGATAAATATGTATGTGTCTCAAGGCCTTGGGAATGACATTTGAGGGAAAAAGACCATGCATTTGGCCCTAAAGAAACCATTGAAGAATCCAAAGCCATGAAAAGTGTTTCAAAGCACCATGTATGACTTTGCAGGAATATCCATGATTCCATGGCACTATGTATCCAAGTCTTTGAAATTGGGGGTTTGGACATGGTCATGGGAGGAGACTTGAATCTCGGGACTGGAAGGAATGTTACATCCATTTAGGGATAACAAGGTTTCCTCCACCAAGAACATATACCATTTTGAGGGTATCATTGGCCTATTGAGGATGACTATTCCATTATGGTATCATTAGCATATGATTCTTTCCTTGAACCAGAATAGATCCATCCTAAACGCATATCTATCAAACACTCAGAGGCATCCAATTTCTTGAGGTCTTATTTTTTTAATGATTTTTTATTTGGTTTTAAATTTTTGTTTTATGAGTGGATATGGATTTTCTAAATTATTTTTTAATTGGTTTTCACTTTTTATTTTATGACTGACAAAAATATTTTTAATTACTTTTTCTTTTTGGTACATAACGTGATGGCATTATGCTACATTACATTACACATATCCCCCATACTAATTTGTAAGCACCTCACTACTCTCGATGCAATAAAAACATATGACATTGCAAGCATATACTTCACCTTCAAATGATCATATTTGCTTGAGAACTATGTATAGGTATTGAGCCATAAACCAATGTAAATGAATGAGACATTGAAATTAGGCCTAAAATATAACTTTTGAAGCTCAAGGGAAACCAATAATCCCTTGAACTACCACACATGACCTCTATGTAGGAAATTTTTCCTATGAGTGGTGATATCTCACTATTAGAAGGTTATGAGCACTAAGGATGGGTCATGAGGAACTTGACATGTTCAAGAGATGAGCCTAATCCTTATGATCTAAATCAATATTTTAGGAAACCTACTTCAAGAAAAACACCTTGAACCACCACAGTTGATCCCGTTAAGAGTATAATTTTCCTATGGGTAATGATATGGGTGTCTAAGGCTAAAAACTTCACCTTGAAACATCACATAGGATCACTTGAGGGTATCTCTAGCCTCCAAGTGGAGATATGGGAACCATTAGGAGTTTTTGAGAATTAGGTTTCGGTGTTGAGGTATTAAACATGGTCAATGGAAGAAGCTGCGGAATTGGGACATAAATGCATATTCTAGGAATAAGGGTCCATGAATGGTGCTTCCAACCACCACATATGACTTTTTGAGGGTTTCTATGGTATTCTAGTGAAAATATGGGAACCTTAGAAGTTTTTGAGCAGTAGGTATGGGTCTTGCGTCCCTAAACATGGCCAAGAGAGAAAAATTAGATCTTATTCTCTAAATAATTTTTGTAATCATCGATGGCCAAGAAGGTTGAATAAAAAACACATGGCTTGTCAACGATGCTCTTTAACCTATGACTAGAGATGTTGATGCTCTTTAGCCTATGAGAGGATATGTCTCTTTAGCCTAGTAATTATGAGTTTTGAGGATCTATGCATGATCAAGGAAGGAATCCTATGCATTATGCCCTAAAGGAATCTTTGAGGAATTCATAGCCATGAATGATACCTTAAAGAAACACACATGGCCACCCCAGGAGTGTTGTAATAATACAACTCGCCTTTTATGTTTCTTTGTGGACATTAGAAAAAAAATTGACAAAGTTCCCAAAACTAACCTATAGAATAGTTTACAATAGGTATAGAGAGAGAGAGAGAGAGATTGAAAGTTAGGGGTTTAGAGAGAGATTAGTTGTTAGGGGTTTAGAGAGAGAGAGAGAGAGAGATTGGAGGTTAGGGGATTATGGTGGTTAGGGGTTTAGATAGAAAACATTATTGTATATCAGTGGTTAAAAGAGAGAGAGAGAGAGAGAGAGAGAGAGAGAGAGATTGGGGGTACGGGTTTATAGAGAGAGAGATTGGGGGCTAGGTGTTTAAAGAGACAGATATTGGGGGCTAGGGGATTATAGTGAGAGATATTGGGGGCTAGGGGATTAGAGAGAGATATATATATTGGGGTTTAGGGTTTAGAGATAGAGAGAGATTGGTGGTGAGGGGTATAGAAAGAGATGGAGATATTGTGTTTTAATGGTTTAGAGAGATGGATAAAGGGAGAGAAAATGGGGGTTAGGGTCTTATGGAGGAAGATATAGATATTGGGAGATAATGGGTTAGAGAGAGAGGGGGTTATGGGTTTAGGGTTCGAGCAAGTGAGAGATTGATGGTTCTGTGTTAGGAGAGAGAGAGAGAGAGAGAGAGAGAAGTTTAAAGATAGAGAGATTGGTGGTTTAGGGGTAGAGGGAGAGAGGGGTGGATTGGAATTTAGGGGTTTAGAGGGACATATAGAAAGAGAGAGATTAGGTGTTAAAGGTTTAGAGAGAGAGAGATATTGGAGGTTAGGGGATGAGAGAGAGAGAGAGAGAGAGAGAGAGAGGATTAGAGCATATGGGTTTAGACAGAAATATACTGTTCGTAAGGGGTTTAGAGAGAGAGAGATTGGTTGTAAGGGTTTCAGAGAGAGAGATATTGGGGCTCAGGGGTTTATAGAGAGAGAGAGATTGGGGATTATGGGTTTAGAGGGAAAGAAGTAGATCAAGGTTGTTTGAAAAAAGAGATAAATTAGGGTTAGGTGTTTAATATGAGATGGAGAAAAAATGGAGGTTAGGAGTTTAAATGGTGAGAGAGAGAGATATTGGGGGGTTAGGGGTTTACATGGAGAACTCATTATCCCTACAACCCTTAAATACTATCAATTTTGAACACTAAAATGTATAACCTTTAACCCCATAACTTTAACAACTCTTAACCTATAATCCTTATAACCCTAACCCCAAAACCCCTAAACACCTAGAAGCACCTATGCACTTGGGGATTATGGTTTAGAACAGATCCTAAAGGCCTTTATGGGGGAGGGGCTCTAGGAATAAACCAAAAAATAGATATTCATTGGGAAATAAATGAACTAAATGTTACCCGTCGAACAAACCAGCGTTCAACAGATGCACGCATGCACTGCTAGTGCGTGTGCGCACCCGTCGAACATTAAATTTTGCAAATAAATCACGCTCTTCTCCTACATTTTTTTCACTCACATCGCATATTTTTCTCTCTTCTCACACACAGCTAACAATCACTTGCATTTTGGATTGAATTCACACACCTTTTGGTGTTTCTTTGACAATTTGGATTGAATACACATTAGTTGGACTCTATTTGGCTCTTTGGATTGAATACACACCAATTGGACTCTATTTGGCTCTTTGGATTGAATACACAACAGTTGGAATCTATTTGGCTCTTTGGATCAAATTCTCATGCTGCTTGGACACACTTGAACTCTTCTTACATATAGTGGATACATCAAAATACCATTTTACATTTCAAGCAAAGAGCAATCCTTGAAGTATGGTGACAATTTTTCCTTATGCATTGTATTTTATTCTTCATTCACTTTGTTTGAATTGTATGAATTTTATTTTTTACTCATGAATTGTATGATAAATGTATTTTAGTCTTCTTAATCTTCAACATAGACAATAAAAACATCTTACCACAAAAAAACTACAACATGCACCAAGCAATGCTTTCAACCATTCATAAAGATAATAAAAAACATTTCCTTGCATCACCACCAATAACCTTTCATAATCACATAACTCCATCCAATACACAAACATTTGTTGAATTCCTCATGATTTCACTACAACAATTCATACAAACACCAAATGAATCAAATTCTTAATCTTTAGGGGTGATTTTTCGTCATCCAAAACATGAAATCGAAGTGAGTAGGAGCTTCTCCTTTTGTAGGAAATGTGCTCCTACTAACATCCCATACCACCATCCAGTGCCATCTACTAACACAAACTATTGTCAAAAAACCATGTTCCAAGTGCCAAGCTACCAAAAAGAGGCTCATTGTACATTGTTTCAAGATGACAAGAAAACATCTCAAATTGAGGTCCTAGAGGTGACATTGTTGTTATATCTAGGGAATTCTCAATAGCTTTTAAGATTATAAGAAAACATTCTAACTAGATGTTGTTGTACATTGTTTCAAGAAGATAACTAATTAAGGACAAATGTGAAATGAGGACCCTACCATGGTATTAGACATAAAATGGGAACCACAGCCACACATGTAGACAAAAGTAAGTTGCACTCAAAATGAGGGAATTCACCACACTACAAGCCTATGTCACTAAGATGGATAGGAGGAACTTGATGCCAAACTAGGTTGGGTTGTGCATTGTTGAAACATTATTAAATCCCGCAAAAATATTAGATTGAATAAGTGTATGATCAATACCAACAACATAATCTCTATGCATGTACACACCAATGGGATGTTGAGAGAAAAAAAAATATTTGCTGCACCACTTCGATCATTTTTTGTGATAGTTGCAATGGCCTCATGCCACCTTCTTTCTTGCAACCATATTAGTTTGCTCTATATGTCCAATGTCAAGAAAACAAAACATACTTTTGTTACCATAGTTTACATTGTACACTTACGAAGATAAAACACATAGGTTTGCACAGTACCCAATCAATTACTACATCGAGTTTTAATAATCATGCACATTATACAAGTCATAATCATGGTAAAATTTTGTTTTCCTCATTTCATAATTGAAAAATAATATATTACTTGTTATTTATTCTTGCAGGGGTGATATTTTTGTTTTGTTAAAAAACGTATTGAAGATGGGAAATAGACATAATAATAAAAGAAAGTCTAGAAGGAAGGAGCTACCCCCTGAAAAGGACTATGAGATAAGAGAAAAGGACAGGTTGTAAATGGAAAATCATACACATAAAAATGTTAGTGCCTTATATCCTAGCACAATGCATGCCACGATGACCTCAAGTTTGAAACAGATGCGGGTAATGGAGCTCTCTCAATATCCAATGTCAAGTGATCATCCAACGAATAATCCATCAACAAGCAATGATGAAGTGGCTGAAGTCAATCAAATATTGGTTGATTCCGAGTATGCATGGATGGATTTTGAACAAGTTTTTAATTGGAAACCTCCCCAAGAAGAGCACACATGTCGAACACACTCCCTTGCAGGACCAAATTGTGAACGAAGGGCCACAACAAACTGGTGATGAGACTTGTACTTCCTTTCTGACTCCCTTGCCTCGACTATCAAATGGACGATGAAGAACTCCCATATGTATTCATGTGGATGAAAGTTCCTTTTCATGACTAGAAGGTAAGTTTTCCAAATGAACTATTGATTTCCATTGTAGCAGGATAATCAAATAATTTTTTGAATCCAAAGCCGATGCAACAAAATGTCAATTGTTTCTATATTTGTTAAAATCACATGGTCTAGCTCATGTTAGGAGAATTTTAGGAATAAATGTAGTTATAAGTTCAGAGGCCAACAATCATGTTGTTATAAATATACACTATGCATTTAATTTGATTGGAAAAACTTATCATACAAAATATCTTAATGTGGCCCATCACGTACTGTCAGAATCAATTGTAGACAAATCCACAAGGCAACGTCGCCTGTTATCACACACATATAAAATATTTAAAGTAGATAGAAAGAATCTTCAAAAGTATTCTGCTATTAGAGAAAAAATTGAGACCCCAGGCCAAAAATGTTGCTGGGCCTTTGTTGGTAGGTTACCTCATTTAGACATGAAGCTAAATGATGTTGTTAAAGAACTAGTAGAAAAGTTTTGGCATGACAACACTAGACTGTCATAAAATAAAAGAGATGTGGTAAAGTTGAGAAAAGGTGTTAAGGGGTGTGAACCCCACGTCAAGCACTTCCTTGACACGACACAAACGGAACTCTATGGGAGGTTCAATAATGGGCACACACAATTGAACTTGGGCCAAAGGTCATTTGAAAAATGCAAACCCTGGTATGTTAGAATTTGCATTCAATGCAACACATATTGCTGTAGATACCTTATAGAATTTGAGTACTATTATGATACATATAGACATATGCTTTTTGATCTGCATACTAACATTGTTTAGGACTTCCCATTGTTACAACCATCGAATGCATCCAAACAATTTATACATAGGATAATGTGTCCAATACCTGAAGGACACAAATATTATAAAAGATCATGTTTATATGGGACGTGTTCCGAGTTTAGTGGATTTGCATTATTGAGCCGCTGCATTCATGAAAGAGAGGAGCGTGAATTTGGGAGGATGTTAGTAGAAATGCAGAACTTCAAGTACATAACATATCATGTAGATAGTGTGAAGGAAAGCAAAAAATTGCATTAGTGAAGTCATAGGTAATCTAAGTTTGCATACTTTCATACTGTACATGTTGAATATATATATATATATATATATATATATATATATTCAAATTGTGAATGTCACATTGTATTAATGCCCTTGGTTTTGTGGCACCAGGTACAAATTTGTGATTTCATAAGGAATTCTACAAAAATACCAAGCAATATGTACAACATGTCCATGTAGCACGATGGCAGGATGAACAATACAGATAGTGTAGGGACACCTTTCACAATGGCACAATATTGTCGGTTGTGGACTTTGCTGAAAAATACACCCTACAGCCACAAAATGAGATTCAAAGTCAATACTACCATTCAGAACAAGTTAGCATAATGGTCCATCTCACATATAGGCATGCACTAGAGAGTAGAAATGACACAAGGATAATATTGAAAGAGACCAAATTCTACATCATTGATGACAGGTGCCAAGACCTGCATTATGTGCAACATTGCTTCATAATTTTATATGATCAGTTGAAGGAGAGAGGTATACAAATGGATCAACATTGGATATGGTCAGATGGTTGTGAAGTCCATTTCACAAATGCACGTGTATTCCAGTGATTGAGTATTTTGAACAAGAGTTATGATGTGCTTCATATATGGAACTGTTTTGAGACCAGGCATGGAAAGGGAGAGCATGATGGGGTTGGAGCATGTCTCAAAAATTCGCTGCGAAGGGAGGATATGAGGTGCATGAAAAACCCTCATATTCGGGATGTAGAATCCATAGTTCAATGGTGCTCTGCAAAAATGTCAGATCGAACCACAGAGTAGCATAGGCCAATAGGTAGAGAACATGTTGTCAAAAATTTCTAGCATGTGGTTGATATAGATCGATTGCATTCTTATAGTTCTAGTACTGTACAAGGAACTCGTCGATTTCATTCAGTTCAAAACTCAAACAACCCCTTATTTGAAATATGGACGTGAAAACTTGCTTGGTTTTTTTGGGACTTGTAGCAGCGGTGAGTGGGATGAGTGCAAATCAATGGATTGGGTTGATGAATGGGATCATGTATCACTTGTAGTAAACTCACTTGCATTGGTTGAAAAAGTCCAGTGAGAGGAAGGCCAGTCTTCTATTTCGAATGAATATGATCATATATCTGACCTTGTACAACCAAGTAAACATTTATGCATTCATATCCTGGTTCCCTTCTTGTTTTTTTAATTAACCATTTTATCAAACCACTACTTGTTGGAATATGACCGTAAAATGCATTTTTGGAGGACACATCTACGCAATTGTCTCCCCGATAGACAGTGCAATTAGCATGAATTATTGGTTGGCATGATGCATCCAGGGGAAGCAAACACTCCTCACATCATTAACTGATAATGAACGAATTACCTTTCCAACTAGCTCGATGGTTGTACAGGGAGAATATCATACATTAGATCTAAAGGGACCAAAGAGAAATGGCTACACATACATGGATTATAGGGCCAGGTTCACGGGTGTATCACTTTATGCAATTGATTGTTGGTACAAAAATCCCACTACAAACAATGTCAACGAAGTCATCAAACAAGGTACGCTACTTACTACCTCATGCAGAGCTTGAGAGGTTGTTTGAGACAATAAAGAACAGAGAGGATCCAAAAGGCCTAAATGTTTGAGGTACATAGTATAGTCATGAGATTATTTATTCATGTGTGTCTAATGTTATTCATGTTAGATAGTTTATTTCTTGTAGATCACATTATCTTATATCGTTTATTTGATGTTTAAGTTACTATTACAATACATTGATGTTTTACACCAATCACTCCAATTCAAGTTTCCATCCCTTTAGGAAAAATTCATGTGCATAAACAAGATTGAAAACTCATCTTATATAGCATATATATAATAGATGATAGCACTCCAAGGAAGAAACATAAGTTATCCACGCACTAGCGAAGTGCTCCACTTGTACAGTACATATGTACATATGTAAGGAAATACCGTCAATCCATCTCCAATCCTCCAAAAAGGAAATCGTGGCACCATATGCTATCTTGGGATTGTGTCCCTCCTCTGCAATACACATTGCTCCATTTGTCTTGTAGGGTGTTCTCCCACCAAGTGAATACTCCATGTGTCCACCATGCAAGGTGTCCACCATTGAGGCTAGAGATATTAATTTATCAAGGGAATAACACTAATTTAATGACAATCTAACATCTGACATCCATTGAGAAATTTATTACAAGTGTGCATATCAATCACATACCATCTTGTGTGACGCAATCCATATCAAACTATTCAAGGGATAATCCGTGGCTCTATACTTTTTAATACTCACATTATCTACGACTCTTGAATCACCCTCAACAACTTCCTCCATTAAGGCATCACACATCTTTAATGAATAAGTAGAATGTGTATGGATGAAGTCAATCTCATCATCACATCTCTCCTCCACTATATAATTGGAAGTCTCCTGGATGGAAGAAACAAATGATATAAATATCTTGGGAGGTACAATCACCCCTACATGCTCCTAAGCCATTAGATCAATAATGTTGACATCTAAGTCACCTGACACGAGGACACAAAAATACAAGTGTCCGACATAGACACGGTGACCCCCGGAATCAGGAAACGATGGACACGTTATACACACACACACACACACACACATATATATGTATGTGTGTATATATATATATATTAAAATATATTAAAATTTAAAAATATAGACATATAGATCCAAATTGTTTTAGAAACTAGAACATTTACAAATATTCAATAGAAATTAGAATCAATACACATTTCTCATTCACAAATCACAATGAGACATATAGATGTATTGAAATTTGATAGGCATTGGGAAATAGATCAAGATGTCGGAACCATATTTCTCATTAAGTCATCAAAATCAAAATGTATTAGATAGATGTCAGAATGCCACTCGACACTGGAAAATGAAAAATAGACTGATAGTAAATACAAACAGGGGTGGGTCAAGATGGAAGAATCGCATATGTCAATATTCCTCCTCCATGCATGAATCGACAAACTCATCACTGCCCTGATCCTCCTCCTCTCTGCCCATTTGACGATTTGCATCTACTGGTGTGGAGGATGACCCCTCCATATGATCACCATCATCAAAAGTGACCGGCTCTAGCATTGGATCATTAAGATCCATGTTGGATAATTCCAACTTAGTACTACTGTCCAAAACCATATTATCAAGAAAGACATCCCACATATTTGTCTTTACCTTCACCGACTCCTCCCTCTTCCTATAAATAATACAAAGGTTTGAGTGCACATACACCATTGTCTCTACACTAGACTTATCAAGCTTTCACTTCTTCACACTGTACGAGTTCCCATATTGCTCCATTTCTTCTCACAACAAGAGGATAATGTAGCTTGGGAGATGACCCTCAAGGATAACTTCTATAGAATAGGGCATGTTTCCCCATGAGTTTCCCACCAAACATAGGGTTTATTAACCCCCTGTCTCTAAGCACATCATAGCCTCCAAATCTCCCAGTGGAAGTGGAAAATTGTACAAAGACCTCCTCCACCTCATCAAGTAAGTCTTTATCTTGAAATAGTCATCTAAGTGCTATATTCCTCCCATGTGCAATCTCTCCATCCATGTGAGGAGGGACTCTGTGTGAGGGCCCCGACCCACCAGTGAGCCAATCTTGACTATAGAACTTGGGGTTCAAGGAGTGGGCAAGCAATGCAAAGGTGTGCAATTCTTATCCCACTTGGAGATAGGAATATCCTGAATGATGGACCATAAGTTCTATGTCGATGTGCCATAATCGAGACACTCATTCTCCATGACAATGGACCTCATGGACACAATCATGGAATCCCACCCCTCATAAACATCTACTAGGATGGGTTGGTCTGTGTCTGTAAACCACAACAAAGAAATGATTGGCTCCATGATATTAATGCTAAGATCTACACTCTCCCACCAACCATCATCTAACACTGTGTCCTTCACCATTTTTTAAGCAATCTGATTCGTCTTTCTCCAAAAAGACCAAAACTCTAAAATCACCATGGACCCAAGAGTGGTTTTGACCTCCCTCAACCTCTTGAGCATGATGGACAAGGAAGCAAATCGAGTATCTATAATATTCAGCAATGAAAGATGTGTGTACTCTTTGTATATGGTGAGGTAATTTGTGTGGTTTTGTACAAAGTTACGAATATGGCATGCATCCTCAATAAGGTTTCCAATCCATGTCACATATGAAGCAATGGATTTCAGTGCTAAATTCAAGGAATGGACAATACAAGGTGTCCAAAAAACCTATAAGAGCAAAAAATTCATGTATAAATGACTCTACAACACTAGCAACTCAAATGATTCACAAACACCTTGATGAATCATGATAGATCTACATGTTCCTTCTAAGAAATAGACCCTCATATAGATTAAAGACCTTGATCTAGCCCTAGAAACCAGATAAAAAAATGTATCCCTGGAAAGCCTAATGTGGACCTACAACCCTTGAGACCTAATCTAGAATACTTTTCTAGCCCTAGATACGTAACCTGTCCCTAGAGGCCTAATCTATCCATATAGAACCTAATCTATCTTATAGACCCTAATCTAGCCCTAAAAACCAAACAAAAACAAATATATCCCTGGAAATCCTAATGTGAACCTACAACCCTAAAGACCTAATCTAGAATACTTATCTATCACTAGAGACGTAACCTAGCCCCGTAGACCTAATCTATCCCTATAGAACCTAATCTAGCTTATAGACCCTGATCTAGCCTTAGAAACAAGACAAAAACAATTCTAGCCTTGGAAAGCCTAATGTAGACCTAAAACCCTAGAGACCTAATATAGAATACTTATCTATCCCTATAGCTATAACCTATCCCTAGAGACTTAATCTAGCCATATAGAACCTAATCTAGATTATAAACCTTGATCTAGCCCTAGAAACCAGACAAAAACAAATATAGAGACACCTAGCACCCCATGGCCATTCAGGGACGCTTTGAGGATTTTCTTTGGGGGCATGAAACCTGAACTGACAAGTGAAACAGGGTTCTGTTAGCTTCCACACATGCATAAGGTCAGTGTGGAGGTGTTCATGATTGCCATGCACACCTGAGAACGTTCAGATGAGAATTGACTCCCTTTTGCAAAATTGGAATGGCCTTCACTGAGAAAAAATCTACTTCCAGAGATGGAACAATAGAACCATTTCTAGGTGTTGGAGGCACGGTGGGGGGGTACCACATCTAGAACCCGGTGCCCCAAATCCATCAGAATCGATGGATTCGTGATCGGAGTCACGGTTTTGGTGCTATGGGCATTTCTGTCAGGCACCCCATGGCCATTCAGGGATGCTTTGAGGATTTGCTCCGAGGGCATGAAACCCGAACCGATGAGCGGAATTGGGTTTCGTCAGCTCCCACACATGCATATGGCTAGTTTTGATGTGCTCACAATGGCCACGCTCTCCCGAGATCCGTCGGATGAGAATTGACCCCCTTTTGCAAAATTGGAATGGCCTTCACTGAGCAAAACCCTAGTTCCGGAGATTGCACAATAGCACCGTTTTTTAGCGTTGGAGGCATGGTGGGGGGGGTCCCACAGCTAGAAACTAGTGTCCTGAAACCAACGGAGTCAACAAATTCACGATCGGAGTCACGCTTTTGGTTCTATGGGCATTTTTTCCAGGCACCCCATGGCCATTCAGGGATGCTTTGAGGATTTGCTCCAAGGGCACGGAACCCAAGCCAGCGAGCGGACTTGGATTCTTTCATCTCCCACATGTGCATATGGCCATTTTGTATGTGTCCAGGATGGCCACGCTTTCCCAGGAGCATTCAGATCATAAATGAACCCCTTTTGCAAAATTGGAATGGATAACATGCTTAGTCAAATCAAAGACATTGTTGAGCAAATAGATGCAATCTTGTATGACCATATTCATAAACATGTGGTCAAAAGGTGGGATAATCTAAATGATCCACTCCATTCTCTTGCATATGTCCTTACTCTAAAATATTATTCTCCAATTTGGTTGGCCCAACCTGCACCTGGGGTGGAGTTAGGAAAAAACCACACACAAATCCAGAGGTGCCAAATGGGTATATGCTTGCATTAGACAAGTTGGTCCTTGATGAGGAGGAGTGCGCTCAAGTATGGAGTGAATTGAGCCAATAGATCACTGAGCATGGAGTCTTTGGTACCCTACATGCAACCAAAGATTGAGATAGATTGGATCCTATCCATTGGTGGAATATGTATGGCTTTGGAGCATCATATTTGCATAAATTTCCGATGAGGGTGCTCATACAGGTTGTTAATAGTTCTTCTACAGAGAGGTGTTGGAGCACCTACAACTTCATCCACAATGTCAAGAGAAATAGTTTGAATGTAGAATGCACAGAAAGCTTGGTTTGTGTGCACTACAACTTGAGGTTGTTGTCCCACTATTGTGAGGCGGCCAAGAATGATAGAACATTTTTTACTTTGGACAACAATCCAGAGGAGGATAATGTGGAGGATGGAGCCATTCATCTTCTTCTCATGTTCCACGATCACTTCCAACAGCTCCTATTCCACCTAGACCACGAGAAGAGAAATTGGAAGTTTCTCATGGCAAGCGGAAAGCTTAGTAGATAGTATCATAGTACTTTGTATTTCATGTTTATTATGGCCTATTTTGTAAACATTATGGCATACTTTGAACTTTAGTCTTCGACCTTTGAATCTTGAATAGATGAACCTACCTTTGAAGCTTAAAATTTAAATATTTGATTGCATCCTACAACTCTTTGGTATTGAATATGATATTATGATGCTTTGTTTCATTTCATGGTTGATGTTATCTGTTAGATTTTGTTGATGACAAATATTATATGTTGAAATTTGAAGGTTGATATTGTTGATGATTGATGATTGATCATTTAATGACAATGTTATAAGTTATAGCTCCTATATTATTGATGTTATATCAATATGGTGATTGTGGATGTCCTCAGGATGGCCACACTCGTCTGGGAGCCTTTGGATCATAAATGATCCCCTTGAGCAAGATTGGCATGGCTTTCACTGAGCAAAACCCTAGTTCCTGAGATGGCACAATAGCACTATTTTCGGGCATTTGAGGCACAGTGTGGGCGGTCCCTATTTGAAAACCGGCATCCCAAATCCATCGGAATCAACAGCCTCATGACCGGAGTCATGGTTTTGGTGCTACATGCATTTTTCCTAGGAACCCCATGGTCATTCAAGGACACTTTGAGGATTTGCTCCGAGGGCACATAACCAAAACCAGCGACCGAACTTGGATTCTTTCATCTTCCAAACGTGCATATGGACATTGTGGATGTGTTCAGGATGGTCACGCTCGCCCAGGATCCTTCGGATCATCAATGACCCCCTTGAGCAATATTGGCATGGCCTTCACTGAGAAAAACCCTAGTTCCCGAGACGGCACAATAGAAACGTTTTCAAGCATTTGAGGCACGATGTGGAGGGGGGCTAGATGAAAACTGATGCCCCGAATCCATCATAATCAATGGATTCATGACCAGATTCATGATTTTGGTGCTAAGGGCATATTTTCCAGGCACCCTGTGGCCATTCAGGGAGACTTTGAGGATTTGCTTAGGGGGCACAAAACCCAACCCGACGAGCAGACTTGGATTCTTTCAGCTCCCACATGTGCATATGGCCATTGTGGATGTGTTCAAGATGGCCACACTCGCCCGGGATCCATTGAATCAGAAATGACCCCCTTGAGCAAGATTGGCATGGCCTTCACTAAGCAAAACCCTAGTTCTTGAGATGGCACAATAGCACCATTTATGGTCATTTGAGGCACAGTGTGGGGGGTCCCCTGGATGAAACCTGCGGTCCCGAATCCATAGGAATCAACAGATTTGTGATCGGAGTCACAAGTTTTTTGCTATAGGAATTTTTGTCAGGCACCCTATGGCCATTCAGTGACACTTTGAGGATTTTCTCCGAGGGCACGGAATCCAAAACACCAATCAGAATTGGATTCTTCCAGCTCCCACACATGCATATGGGTATTGTGGATGTGTTCAGGATGGCCACGCTCGCCAGGGAGCGTTCAGATCATAAATGACCCCATTGAGCAAGATTGGTATGGCCTTCTACAAGCTAGGGTTTATTTATTGTGTATGTGCATGGTTTTATGTGTATGTATGTGTAGATATTTGTATATGTGCATGTTGTTTATGTAAAAATTGACGTGGTGAAAATGTTTTGCTTGATTGCGTCAATTACCCATCTTTAGAAGGACCAAATGCAATAAGAACTCAACAAAACATGAAGAGACAATTGTAAAAAACATTAGAAAATTTGTATTGGAGACATATTGTTTATGAGAGATGATTCTATAAAAGACAAGTAAGTTTTGGTTTGCATAAAATAAGGTTGGTTTCCCTTTTTTTATAACAAGAATAATTTTTATGCATTATAAACGTGATAGACACATTACAAAGGTGCACACATTCTTATGACATCATATATGGCATTAATTGGTTTTGATGGTAGGTAAAATCCTTGCAACCACATTAACTCCCTAGGTTATAATTATTTTCAAGGGGGGAAATGTGAGCCATTAGGATTTTTTAAGAACTAAGTTTGAATGTGAGTTCTTTGGACATGATTAAGGTAGAAAATTTGGGCCTTAGGTTGTAAGAATCAATTCTAAGCATCCCAAGCCATGGATAATTCCTTAAAGAATAATAGTTGACCTCTAAAGGGTATCCTTTGCCTTTGAGGTTACCTAGATGAAATAAGTATGTTGTGGAAATTAGGTATGGGTCTTGGGACCATGACCATGTTCAATGGAGGAAACATGTTCCTTAGGCCCTAAACAAGGCTTTTATGCATTTAGTATATTCCCATAGGTCTTAAGAGAAGCTTCTAGGGTTTGAAAACCATACACAAGGTCTTGGACCATAACACTTGGCATCTACTAGGTGCATTTTTTCTCTATGTGGGAATACAAGAGGAATAGGTTAACCACTGGGAATTTTTGAGCCCCATATAAGAGTCATGAATCGATACATGGTAAATGTAGGAAACTTAGGAGTTATTCCCTAAATGCACAGACTTAGCAATCAAGGGCAAGAAAGTAGATTTCAAACTACCATAGAGGACATGTCTTAGGGTTCTTTGGCTCCCAAGTGTTGATATATACTTCATTAGGATATTTTGAGAACCATTTATGGATATTAGGGCCTTGTACATGGTTGGGAGGAGGACTGCAAACCTTAATAAAAATAAAACTTCTAATGAAAGGGAAACCTAAGGCTTGAACCTTACAAGTGTATTAATTACATAGCTTCACAACCATGAAAGAGGATTCAAATGAAAAGGATATGTTTAGCCTCCAATAAATGATATGGGTGCAACTAGGATTATTTTAGTACTCAGTATGAGTTTTCATGCACTAAACATGATCAAACAATGAAACCTTGACCTTAGTCTCTAAAGGAAGTTTCCAAGGATAGGGAAAATGTGAAGCCTTAACCAACCACATAATATTGGTCTAGTATAAATTAAATATTTGAATGCCAAATTGGACACCATTAGTAGGTTTCGATCTTTATGGGTGGACGTCAAATCCATAAACATGATTCGAGGAGGGAGAGAAACATAAGGAACGTTTTGGTATTTGGGAAGATCGCCATTATCATTCATCACTTACACAATAACTTCATATGCAATGACAACACTTTACCAAAACCTGTCAAAATAATAAGGTATAGGCAAAGTTCAAGTATCTCCCTAGTCATCATATCAAGGGCCCCATAAAATTTCTCCAATAACTACTCAATGTGTTGAATTTTAGCATTGAACTTTCATTCTTGCATTGTGATGTATACAAAATAGTTGGATCTTATTAGAATGACATTTTACGATCAAAATAAATTTCATAATATTAAACCAATTGAAATAATATTCATTATGTCAATTATAAATCTAAAGTCACACTTAAACCTAAACGAATGAAAGCATATCAAAATCCATTCAAACTCAACCATTTGTTCTAAAAGCATGATGTTGTTTATTAGGAAACTACAAACAACAAGAGACAATGTTTACAAATATAGACAACATGGAAATAAATCACATAATTGAAAATAAATGTCATCAAAGCTACAAAACTCGTACGAACATATAAAATTTTTGGCAAATAGTGGAACATGGTTCCCAATGTACACACAATGGAAACTCGTGCCCTATACAAAGTCTAACAACTCATGCCATAGATCCAAAATACATGGCAACTCATGTCGTAGATACCAAGTACATGGCAACTGGTGCCCAAAAATGCCACATCGTGGCTAATGTGGATAACATGGCATGTCAAGCATTGTTCCCACCCTTGTTGCTCCCAGGCGCATCTCCGAAATCGATCTTCCTCTTCTTGGAGCTAGTGGTATCTCGAGCCTTCTTCCATCTAGGAGTATACTGTCTCTCTAGGCTCTGAAACAAATGATATAAGATACTATCATTTTCAAGCATTTGTAACATTTACCACATTTATAAAATGAATGTAGAATTCAAATCTTAATAACTCACCGTTGATGGGAGTGGGAGACGTGAGGCAGGTGTCCTCAATCTACTAAGCCTCTCAGCAATGCCACCCTACAACATTTACGACAATCATTTCATTGAAAAATAGTAATTGCTTAAATTAATTTTCGTTAATGCATAAAAATATTTTCATAAATTAACTTGATTCTCACCGTGACCAGATTTGACAATTGACATGACTAGGCTTCAGGGCTAGCAGGTGGAGTAGTTGGTTGGAAAACCTGCTCTGATGTAGTCATGGGGGGGGGGAGATGTAGTTGCAACAAATACGGGTGCAACCACTTTAGATACATCGACGGACACTGGAAGATTAGTTTCCATAATAGTGGCGGGAACTGAAGAAAATACGGTGGAAGAGGGAATGGTGGTATCAGGTGGAGGAGGATGTCGTGGACAATGAACCCCTACCAGCTGTACGATAGGGGGTATCGAAATAAAAGGGCTAGGGGGGATGTTGAGGGATGGTGAATGGGAGGGTAGTCCTAGATAGAGGGAGGAGGATGGATATAAGGGGGGTTGTGGACGAAGGGGGGAAGTTGGATGGAAGGGGCGGTGTGGATGAATGATGGAGGATGGATAAAAGGGGGGGACATGGATTAATGGGGGAGGATGTATAGACGGGGGGCATGGATGAATGGGGGAGGCTGGATGGAGGGGCGAGGATGGATAGAGGCGGGAGTATGTACAGAGAGGGGAGGATGGATGGAAGGGATGGGGTGGACGGACGGTGGGGTCCAGATGGAAGCGAGGGGGGAGACTCATGGGAGAGGGTGGAAACATGGGATTAAAGTGGGGAGGTGGAACAATGTCACCTACAGCTGTTGGTGGTCCTTACATATACATTTGTGATATCATAGTTTAGTAGAAAAAAATCAAATTAAACCATAGTAAGTCATAACAATTCAAATTAAAAGCATTATTTTAACTACACATTGTACCTATATATATGGTGACCTGCCAATCCCTAGCAGAGATGGCTGGTCATCGTAGCCTAGGAATACCCGTGGAAACCAAAATTCATCCACGTTATGAACATATTAAACAACTAATTATTTAGGCAATTAAAATATTCAAAAATATTATACGAACTATCATCGTGTATGTCATAACTATAAATACATAAATAATAGAAATGCCATAAGTAATAAAAATATTGTCTGAGGTACTGAAAACACCTCTGTGCGAGGTGCTGCAATTTCAAATGCAGCTGCCATTGCGGCATCCAGGTTGGGAGATCCTATGTTCTCCCATGTTGGCATCTCCACTCTAAATAACTATACATTGAAATAACAGTTTAAGTCATAAATAATCGCTTTAAAATTACTTTACAATTTCTCAAGTGATGATTGAAAACTCATTAAAAAAAGTACTAACCTGCTCCATATAGAAACCCTCAATCTGGCCAGGTCAAGTGTGCCCGCAAGGGGGACAAATATGTGGTATTGTCCCTGTCGAACTAGAAGGCCCAGCATGGATACCACCAGTGATAGGTCTATCCTGATTCTGTCATGAAGGCCTTGATCCTGAGTCTCTATCAAGGTCAACCTGTCTCTCCACTGTAGTTGCTACTACAAAGGTGGTGTGTCTAAGGAGTCCATGTTCAACACTCCTCATCGCCCCCTCAATCTGATCAAGCTTGTGGAGTAAATGAGGTGGTTGGGGAGAGGGGTTGGGCTCACACCTGGGATCTGGTGTCCCTCTCAGTGGATTCCTCCTGGTAGCAGTTCAATCTTGGGCAGATCCAAGCCCAACACCCTGGAAATCGGTTATATCAAAATATTTGACATGTAAACCGAGAGCAAAATCAGCCCACAGTTGTCGAATGAAGTATTGTGGAACCTCCCTATTATTGCAGGGAGTTTTATAGTAAACCATGAACCACCTATGCATCCAATTGTCCCTCCATGGTTGGAAATGACGCCAATCCATGCAGACACATGTATTTCTAATTTTAGATGGTTGTTGTGTTCTTGGATCGATGAACATATTATATAATTGACCCTTTGTAATATTCAATGCTTTTACTTCCTCCTTGGAAATGCCCCTGCAATAATATTCCTGCATCCTAGATCTATATTCGGTCATGTCAGTCAATTGGCGATGTGCATGGATGAGGGAGTCAATTGAGATCTCAATTGAGGTGGAAAGGGACACTCGATATGGTTCCCCTATGTTTCTTAATTCTCGAATGTGTACTCTCATTTCATTTACGTAATGGTTCATGTCATCTTGGTCGAAATTTTGTTGGGGGTTTTGATTTTCTTGGGCATTTTGATTTTGTTGAGGGTTTTCATTGGTTCCAAGATTTGTGTTTTCTTGTGTTCCACCGGAATCCATGTTAACATTTTCTTCATTCATTGTATAGATTTAGACTTTGGAATTGAAAAAAATTCTATTATTTTACTAATTTGGGAATTATTAAAAATTTAATAAACAAAAATAAATAAATAAAATGACAAAAACAATGATCTTACCTATCCAATGCAATTGATTATCATTTGGTAGATGGAGTGATGGATTTCTTGAGTGCAATAGGTGAGCGAAGTGGTCTCTTACTCCACGTATGCGCCAGGTGAGTGAAGCTTGGCCGATTGGAAAGTAAATAGAACACGTTCTACCCCCTTTTTATTTTGTTTTGTTTAACAGGAGCGTGTATGTGCTGTTGGGTGCATACGCGCTAAAAACACACATGCGCATCAACGTGCATGTGCCTCGGTTCGGTACTTAACCTAATGGTGCATGCGTGCTTCCTTAGGTGTGTGCGCGTCTTCATTTTGTCTCCGCTAGAGAGACCCCATTGCAATTGTTTTGGGGAGAAACTTTGTGTACCCACCCATATATGACTCTTCAAAAATCATTTGTTTTTCTCTCATTTGGTCACTAATGAATACATTCGCCAAGTTCCTATAGCCAAAACACCAATCATGACAATATGGTCTCTCAATATATATAACATGATAATAAAATCTTTGAATACTACCTACTTTAATGATTTCTCTTTTGGGATTTTAATTACATTGCCAATAATGTTATCATACTTCTTGTTTGTAAGGTATAATTTAAGTATTACATATGATATTTATACATTCCTAATTTAATATTAAGATATCATGTAAAAATGAGTAAAAAATTGTAAACACAGTTTAGTTTGGATGGTCAAAAAGACATATCTTGTTATCATTTCCAACATTCAAGCCCTACTTACGTAATTTCCATTTAGCAAAAGTGAAAGAGTAAGACTTCTAGGTTGACTGCATGTTCATAGAGCTCTTCCACATTTGTTACAGTGTAGGCGCTAGATTAATGGGAAAAAAATTCACTCGTTTGGGAATTTTGCTAGTAAATTTCCTTCGTTGTTTTGGAGAGTTTAATAGGCAAGTATTTGATAAAAGTTGCCAGTAACATAGTTTTTCATCAAGTTAATACGCCATACCTAAATCATGGAAAAATTTATGTAAAAGTAGATGTTATTAATGGTGAGCATATTGAAAAATTAGTAATGCAATGTTGTCATACGTGTTGACAACTAAACATGACTACCTTATGTTTTTTAGTGAAACAACATAGTTTTCAATCAATCCCTTGTGATATCATTAGAATTTGGCACTCACGATTATGGACAAAGGATTTATTTTCCCATTTCATCAGCACAAGCACAAAATTTTGACAAATCAATTAGTCTTTGCAATATCTAATAGGCCACCACTTGGCAAATGGGATGCCTCGTAAAAATGCACTTATCAACATTAAAAAATAGAGCTTTTTTAGTAGGAAATATGAGTGGAGAAGGAATCTAGCATGTGGAAGACTGAGTTTAACAAGACAATACGCCAAAAAAGTATCTAACATCTGGAATTCCCTTACCATGTACATGTGACTAAGATGGGCAGAGCATCACCTTACACACATAAGAGCACAATTTTTATTATTAGTTTGTCGATGTTTTTGTATTTTTGGGTTGGTTGTGGTAGATGAGACGTCACATGCTGAACGTATGTGAATTTGTTAGCCACAGATATAACAACAAATAGTTTTAAATGTGGTGGATGGGAAGATGGCATTTGAAGGAAGTTTTTCTAGGGTTTATAGATTTTCTGCAGGATTTTACTGGGAATGATGGTTGATCTGACGTTTGTGTGGGCTCGTGACAACTTGGAGTCAAGATGATTCGCACAATCAGCCCAGTACCAACCAAGTACAAGAAATGTGGGAAGTTTCTGTATACGTCGCAACCTACCATTCATTCTTTTCCACTTGATTTTTTCAGTTTTTTCTTGTGTGGGTGCCTGGTGCTATTTCTAGCTAGGTTTAAGCCGAGCTTCTAGCTGAACTCTAGACCTCTTTTTTAGCAGATTTCCTATTTTTGTGGTTTTTCATGGCGTTCTTTGGATGTTGGTGGCCTTTTATTTTAGCATTGGAAGCTGGCGGTATGCCCGACAGGTGGCGGTGAGTACCTTTACATCCGGTTTCCCCCATCATGGATAGGGTTCTCTCTTTCCCGGGTCAGCCTTTCCAATCTGCTCCGCTGTTGTTGAATTCTCTTGCTGGTGGTTCCACGTAGGATTTTTCTAGGTCTAACAAACTCTGTGGCTTGAAGGCTAAGAATCACCATCACCTTAAAACTGTTAAATCCCAGACCTCTGTTGACATATTTGATATTGATTCCGACAACAATTTGGAATGGATTGGCCTTCTTGTTGAGAGAGCTCTTGTTGGTCGACTGGAATTTACCACAGGTAACAAGCTCGAAATTGTGGAATGGGTTAACAAGTTTTGGGTCCTGGTGATAGGTATGGCTCCGAGAATCAATCTCCTGATGAATCATTGGATCTTGTTTGTTTTCTCTGAGTCGGAGCATATAGATAAAATCCTCTCAATTTTTTGGGAATTTAAGAAGGGTTCATTTTATCTCAACCATTGGCATATCACTTTTGATCCCCTTAAAGAGTACCAGGCAACGCGACACTTGTGGATGCTCATTCCAGGCTTGCCTGTTGAGTTATGGACTGAAGAAGTCATTATTGGTTTCGCAAATGTGTTAGGAACCCATGTCTTTACTTTGTTAGTATATTGTTGTTGGACGCATATGATTTGGAAGTCGTCCTGTAGTATTTGTTGATCCATAGTTTATATTAGCCCATAGTATTGATCCATAGTATTGGACGCATATGCTTTGTAAGTCATCCCATAGTATTATATGTCCCATGGTTTTGACTCATAGTATTGGCACCTAGACTTAGCCCATGGTTTGTATTGACACATAGTATTGACCCATGGTATTGGCGCCTAGACTTAGTATATAAGTGTGTGTTGAGGCCTATGAAGGCACCATGAAGTTAATTGTATTGAGCTTGCTCAAAGGAGGTTGCTCCCTCGAAGTGGTCCGTGATCAATATAAAAGTGATTCTGAATTCTATTATTTATGATATCTCATGTATTTGCATTAATTAATTATTGCAGGTTCATCACATCTGGTATCAAAGCACTTTCTTGGGCTCGTTGGGTGGAATTTATGCCAAATTTTTTTTTCGCATCTGTTGCAGCTTCGGATTTGGGAATAATCCCTATCTGCTTAACTATGGGAAGTACTTGGGCATAAGCCCTAAAACTCATTGTGAGGAGTACCACAGGAACCCCAAAGTAGCTGGCCCATTGAGAGGACCTTCCAGCGAAAAGGGCAATGACCCCTACCTGATTAACTAGTTCCCACCCGTGAGGTAAACCAAGAGTTGTCGTTTGTGGCAAAGCGGTTATCAGTTTTACCTGAGCCATGGAGTGAAGGGTACTGCCCCAATACGCAAGCCGTTAGACAACATTGGTGGCCGAGTGAAACACCTGAACTGTTAGGAAGCCGTACATACCTGGGGTCCATATCTATTTTCAGTTGAACTGTTGTCGATCACTTCCGCTCCAAATCCAGCCATTTCATATCTATTGTGAAATTCGTTCCAGATCCAGTCGCCATTTCAGATCCAGCCATTTTCGATCCCCTTCCGCGCCATTGCAGATCCATCTGTTGCAGATCCCTTCTGCGCCGCTGCTGCCAATCCATTTCCAAAAAAAAAAAAAAAAAAATGTTTTTCTACCATATCTCCCTTGTTTCAACTCCGTTTTCCCTGAAACTTCACTAACATCCCTGCAATCCCATTCTGCATATTTCATTCCTGAAGACCCTATCCCAAATTCCACTTCCCAAGACCAGAAATCCCACATTTGTCTATTTTTAGGGTTTTCCATAACTTCTTCAATTTTCACCCGATTGCCTTCAAATTTTACCATAGAGTTCCCGCTTCTGAAATCCCCATTTTTTGCTTCCCTGTCCCTCAAAAGGTGTCGAAAACCTAGTCAAACCCCAATTACCCCTCTGATTTTTTCCCAAATCCAAATTTCCCCTTACTAAATAAGCTTGTGTTTGTGTTTTTCTATCGATTCCCCCCCCCACCAAAAATAAAAAATAAAAATAAAATTAATGGTTATGGTTGTCACTCACACAGGAGCAAACACCATGGAGGAAGCACTTGCAGCCATCCAAACCAAACTCCAAGATTTGGATGAAAAAATTCTCAGCCTCCATCTTCAGCATTCAGCCATGAACAATAACTGACAGCCAGAATCTTTTGTAGCCACCGGGTTCTCTTCTTCCAGCAATTTTCATGGGCCGAAGCTTGATTTTCCTCGCTTCAATGGTACTGATCCGACTGGATGGATATACTGAGCAGAACAATATTTCATTTTGCATAATACTTTTGATGTCCAAAAAGTTCCAGTTGCATCCTTTCATTTGGAATAGGAAGCCCTTCAATGGTACCGTTGGTACATCAAAGCTCATCCCGAGCCAAACTGGACAGATTTTTGCCAACTCCTTTTGCCACGATTTGGTCCTATTGCTTTTGACGACTTCACAGGAGCACTCACTAAAATTCACCAAACTGGAACAGTGAGAGAGTATCAGACGGAATTTGAGAAACTAGCCAATCACACAGAAGGATTGTTTGATGAATTCTACAGGAGTTGTTTTATCAGTGGTCTCAAGGATAAAATCCACTCAGAGGTCAAAATGTTTTGTCCCAACACAATGATGGAAGTCCTAGGGTTCGCTAAGCTGGCCGAGGACAAGATCGCAGCTCAACAACACTCCAAACCCACCTTTGTTCCCTTCAGAAATATGGGTTCCCAACGACCTCCCATCACACCTGCTCGTCAACCAACTCCTATCAAGCAATTGTCTGAAACAGAGATGCAGGCACGCCGAGAAAAAGGGCTTTGTTATAATTGTGATGAGAAATTCACTCGGGTACATAGATGTGTTCAACAAAATCTTTATCTCTTGGATGTGGATTCTCTGCCTACCTCAGGACTTGATGAAGAAGCTCCAGATACAATAGATGATCAGGTCGACATTCAACACCCGCTTGTTGACACCCCATCTCAGGACGACCCACCCGAGATCTCTCTCCATGCTGTAACCGGCGTCACCACCCCACAAACAATGCAAGTCAGGGGATACTTCAAGAAGCTCCCTCTTACCATACTCATTGATTCTGGTAGCACTCATAACTTCATTGATCCTCAGATTGCCAAACAGGCTGATTGTTTTGTCCATCCTTGCTCCAACTTTGAAGTCATGGTTGCCAATGGGGGCACCTTACCTTACAAGGGGAAGTGTCACAATGTGCGTATCTCTATGGAAGATTATAACCTGCGCTCTCACATGTTTGCCTTGTCCTTAGGCGGATGTGATGTGGTTTTGGGAATTCAATGGTTACACACACTTGGCTCCATCTTATGGGATTTTGCTGAACTTTGGATGCAGTTTTTAGTCAATGGGGCACAACACAAATTTATGGGCTTACAACTAGGGTCTCTCTCCATCATCAGTTCACATTGCCTGAAAAAAATACTTAAGAAGAATTCACATGGTGTCATCGCTCAGCTCCATTCCATTCAAATGCACCCATCAACAGTCTCCACTACTTCCTTGGATAGATATGCAGGTGTCTTTGATGAACCAATTAGCTTGTTGCCTTCAAGAGACCTTTCCGGTAAGAATTTAGCCGCATCTACCTCTTAGCAGGAAATGATGACTATTCTAGGGAATTATTTCTGCATCAAGACTGATCTCCCAAGTTTGGAAACTTTCCTGGAACAACGGGTCTCCTCCCCAACACACTTGAAATGGGTTATCCAACTCATGGGTTATGACTATGCGACCACTTACCAGAAGGGTAAGGACAATATGGTGGAAGATGCTCCTCCTCGCACATTTGATGACCTAGTTTCTCTTACAGCTATTTCTCTGCTTATTCCAAATTGGTTGGAATCTGTTCAATGGGGCTATCTCTTCTATGAACTCCATGCTTCTTCATCAGTAGGGCACTCTAGGTTCCTCAAAACGTATGACTAGGAACAATGTAACTTCTTTTGGCAGGGACTCAAAAGGACAATTCAACGGATGGCGGTTGACTGTGATACTTTATAGGTCAACAAGGGTGAAACGAACCTCCTTTCGGGACTGCTCGAACCCTTTCCCATCCCTCCACAGATTTGGACAACTATTTCTATGGATTTCCTAGAAGCGCTCTAGTGGTATAGTACCACATCTCAAAGGACACCATATGAAGCAGTCTCTGGATAGGCACCACCAGTTCTTCTTCCATACACCTTTAGCAGCTCCCCAGTTCAGGCAATTGACTCAATTCTTTGAAACCATGATCAGCTTCTTCTCATTCTGCAGGACAATTTTCACATGGCAAGAATTCAACTGAAACAACAAGGCGATCAGCACCGTTCTGAGCACACTTTTCACATCATTGATATGGTTCTTCTTCGTCTACAGCCTTCCATGCAATCCTCCCTGAAACTCCAAAGGCGCCAGTGGATCGGAATGCAACCTGAGGTTGCTACAGGGGACCCACTCCTTCAGATTCTGCAGCAATTTCCACATCTAAAGCTTTGAGGACAAAGCTTTTGTAAGGGAGAGGGGATGTTAGGAACCCATGTCTTTACTTTGTTAGTATATTGTTGTTGGACGCATATGCTTTGTAAGTCGTCCTGTAGTATTTGTTGATCCATAGTTTATATTAGCCCATAGTATTAACCCATAGTATTAGACGCATATGCTTTGTAATTCATCCCATAGTATTATATGTCCCTTGGTTTTGACTCATAGTATTGGCGCCTAGACTTAGCCCATGGTTTGTATTGACACATAGTATTGACCCATGGTATTGGCGCCTAGACTTAGTAAATAAGTGTGTGTTGAGGCCTATGAATGCACCGTGAAGTTAATTGTATTGAGCTTGCTCAAAGGAGGTTGCCCCCTCGAAGTGGCCCGTGATCAATATAAAAGTGATTCTGAGTTCTATTATTTCTGATATGTCGTGTATTTGCATTAATTAATTATTGCAGGTTCATCACAAAATGCGGTGGGTCATTTTGTCAGATTGGATAAACAAAACCTTTTTGGCATGGATAGCAGATACGCCAAGGTCATGGTTGAACCGGACCTGTGTATTGGTTTACCTGCGGAAGTGGAGATTGCATGGGGTAGTAGGGTTTGGCGGAAAACCCTTGATTTCTTCAGAATTCCCTTCAGATGTTTTTCCTGTCACACTGTTGGACATGTTCGAGCTAATTGTCCTTAGATTCGACATCATTGTGTGGACTCTTCTCTTTCTGGGCATTCTTCACCCAAAGTCAGAGCTCATAAGCAGTTCTCCTCAGATTCGGGTAAGTTTGTTGCTAGAACTCTCGACCCTTTCTCTGTTTTATCTTCAGATGAGTTAGCTTTCATTTAGAATTCGGAAAAATCCCTTTCTAAAAGAATTTCAAAAGGAGAAATAAAGATGAGGCATGATCTTGTTATAGGTTTGTTGCTGGATAAGCTTGAGTTAGCTTCTTCCCCTCCTATGGTTGGCCGTAATTTGATTAGTGATCTGGAGACAGTACCAACTGATTTAGAAACTTCTCCATCTCCTCCCAGGTTGGTTGAGGGTGCAGACCCTTCAAATCCTATTCTCATTCATTCTATAATTAGTGGGGGTTTGGGTGGTGAATTTGCATCTGGGTCTGAAACTGGTGTCGGTTCCTCAAACCCTAACTTTATTCTTGTTGCGAATCATAGGGAGATTGGTTTTGATTCTAACTTTAAGCCTGAAATTGTTCACATTCCTCCAGATAATCCTTCGGATTCACTCATAGCAGTAGACAATTCCCTTTTAAAAGAAAGTGGCTATCTTCTCTCTGAGAAGGGGGAGGAATTCCCTCCCTTACCTACTTTCTCTAAAAACCCGGGTAGTGGTTCTTTGGCAAAACCCTTAAATGCACTGAATTTTCAGAATGTTACCATTCGTCGAGGTAAGAAAAAAAAGAATAAGGACACGTTTGTGATTCTGGGTTTAGATTTTTACACTCCTATTTCGAAAAGATTGGAAGAAGTTGACGTTGGTGGTAATTTGATTTCAAAGGGTCTTAGAGTGTTGTCCCCCTCTTTGGGTGGTTCTTAATGTCTATTCTTCCCCTTAATGTGCATCGATTGGGTAAGGTATCCTGGGATCAGGCCTTATCCAATCTCTTTAAAGCTACTAGCCTTGCTATCGCTCTTTTCCAGGAAACTATGTGTGACGACTCAGTTGCTATCTCCAAACTTGGTAATATTTTGCTCAATTGGGAAATTGCTGCTGTCAATTCTTGTGGTTTGTTAGGGAGACTCGCTGTTGCTTGGAATCCTGCTTTTTTTGCCTTCAAAGCCTATGCTACTCCTTGGGGCATTTTGCTTAAAAGGAATTTTTGTAGGTTACATCAAACTCTTTCTATCCTCAATTGTTACGCCCCCCTATAGGGAGAGACATAGTTTTTGGGAATCACTTCTTGGGTCTGGTCTTCTGAATCTAGATGACCTAATCATTACAGGCGATTTAAATTTTACTAGCAATGCTTCTGAGATTTGGGGATCCGCGGCCAGGATGGATGATATGGTAGACTTCTTTAACAAGTTTTTTGCAGATGCAGATTTGATTGATGTAGTGCCACATAAACTTCTGCCTACTTGGTCAAATGGCAAGTTTGGTCTGGATGGAATTCACAAAAGGTTGGACCACTTTCTTGTTAAGACAGAGCTATTGGGTCTCTTCCAAAAACATCATTTTGGGGTCTTTGAATCCAAATTCTCAGACCACTGGCCTATTATTCTGCAACTGGAAGATTATGGGCACAATTTTTCTTTTCCCTTCAAATTTAACTGTTCATGGTTAAGTGATGAAATTTTTTGCAGCATGGTGAGATCCTTTTGGCAGAATTGTGAAGACCATGATGCAAATCCGGTTTTGAATTTCTGCATTAAATTAAAGTGTTTAAAGGAGGCAGTAACCATTTGGTTCAAGAATTGAAAAATGCCTGATATATTAAAATTAGCCCATTTAGAAAAGAAAATACAAGATTCTCTTGTTGCAAATTTCACAAACACTTTGGATCCTGAAACTTTTGAAGACATGAAATGCTTTGAACAGAAAAAGGAAAATTTGTTGTTGCAAGAGGAAAAAGAATGGCGACTCAAAAGCCGTGCTATTTGGATCTCTCAGGGAGATAAAAATACAAAAAATTTTCATTCCTTTGCTTCTACAAGAAGGAATTTGAAGTATATTTGGGAGATTCAAGATGATCAGGGGAATTTCATGGCTGGGCTTGATCAGCTGAAATCTGAAGCAGTATCTTTCTTTGGTAATATTTATAGTGATTCAAGTGATTATAATTTGGATGATCGAATTAAAGTGGCGAGTCTTTATCCTAGATTCTTTAATGAGTTGGATGCTAACCGTTTACAACAGGAGGTCTCATTGGATGAGATTGAGAACACATTGAAAATTTTTGCCAAAGAGAAAAGCCGCGGGCCTGATGGTTAGCCGATGGAGCTGTATCTGTACTTCTTTGATGTTTATGGACATGAGCTTAAATAACTGGTGAATTTTTCTAGAGTCAATGATTATATTTCAGGTGCCCTTAATTCTACATTTATCACCTTGATCCCTAAGAAGAACAAGTCCCTCTCCTTTGGGGACTATCGCCTGATTGCATTATGCAATCTGCTTTACAAGCTCATCACAAAGATTCTAGTTTAAAGGATGAAGAGGGTGCTTTCTGGACATATCTCAGCAAAGCAGTTTGGTTTTTTATCAGGAAGGCAAATCCATGATGCCATTGGCATTTCTCAGGAATTGATGTATAGTATAAAGATTAAAAAGAAGAAGGCACTGTTACTCAAAATGGACTTAGAAAAAACCTATGACAGAGTCAATTGGTCTTTTCTGCGTTTGATTCTCATCAGAATTGGTGTGCCCCCTTTGGTGATAAAATGGATAATGGCTTGTATCACTACTATGAATTTTGCAGTGCTGGTAAATGGTTCACCATCCTCTTTCTTCAGTTGTTCAAAAGGGATAAGACAAGGGTGTCCTCTTTCACCACTTCTCTTCATCTTAGTCATGGATGGCTTCAATAGATTAGTTAATCAAGCTCTGGAAAGAGGTTTGATTAAAGGCATCAAGATGACGAAGGACTGTGTGATCACACACATTTTATTTGCAGATGATGTTTTGATGGATGGGTTGAATTCTGTGGCGGAATGGAAATTGTATGTTGAAATTATTCACACATTTTGTAATGCCTCCGGTATGAAGGTCAGTTCTGTCAAGTCAAATTTTTATCATTTGAATATGAGTGAAGAGCATTTGAGAGATATTACTTCTATGCTTCACTACAATTGCTACCCTTTGGAACAAGGATTTAAATATCTGGGTTTTAACTTAAAACCCAATAATTACCTCATCAAAGATTGGTACTGGTTGTTGAGGAAAATTGAAGCTCGAATAGCTCACTGGTATTATAGACTGTTATCTATGGGAGGCAAACTCATTTTAGTAAAATCGGTACTCTCGAGCATTCCTGTATACTGGTTTTCACTTCTTGAAGTACCTTCTTTCATTATAAAATCCATCAAGAAATACATCTTTAATTTTCTTTGGACAAGGACTGCAGATAATGCAAAAATCGTCATGGTAGCTGCAGAGACGCTCTCAAGACCTTTTAGATTTGGTGGTTGGGGAATTAAAGACCTAGAGGTCTTCAATTCTACTCTCAGATTGAAAAGCTTGTGGTGGGGTATCTTTGGTAGTACCCTCTGGTCTAGACTCATACAGAGAAAATATCTAAAGCAAGACGTGTATCTCTAGATAAGAAATCCAAAATTGGGAAATTGGAATTTTTCTCCCATTTGAAGGGCCTTTATGAAAATTTTCAAATGGATAAAAAATGATCTCTTCTGGCAGGTGGGATTGGGTGTGAAGATTCGAGTGGGTGTGGATCCCATTTTAGGGGTGGAAGATTCTTACCTTCTCGCTTCTATCCTTATTTAGTATTTGCAGGTTATTGGTCTGAACACTTCGAATAAGATTCATTATTGCAGAGTGTAATGTCCCCAGTTTGACCCCATGGCATTAACATTATAAATGATGTAATATTGTTATGAAATCATGGTGGGGAGCTCAAGGCCAAGACCCTGCCATCGATTTAGTGATGCATATGATTTGCGTTCTAGCAATGCACATTGGAAATTCAAATATCATGTAATATGCATTTTAATAAAAATACCCACAACTATCTATGCAATGCAACAAAGAGATGGGGGCATGATTTCACAAGGAATTGGGAGGGAAAACATTCAAACCCTTGAGCCAATCAGGTCAAGCCAAGTGTCAATGACAGAACCCATCACACCCTCAACTACCCATGTTGACTTTTATACCCAATCATTGATTTCTCCCAAGAGTTGGTTGAGGTAGTTAATGCCTTGGGGAATGGGAGGTATGGCTGTCCAAATTCGGGTATGGGAAAACCACCCTGCATGGGAATTCGCGTTTTGCTTCTTGGGCAAGAAAAGAGCCGTGAATTTCTCCCCCAAGTCGTTATGCATCCATCATTTCTTTCTCCCTCACGAGTTTAGAGCTACCTGGGCGTTTTCCAGGCATTTTTTTGCTGCATTTTTCTTCATTCTCCCAGTAGAGAAGGGCGTTTTTGTGTTGTATACCAGTGGGGAAGAAGGGGAAATCGAACGGGGGTTCAATAGAGACCGTTTTGGGATGTTGAAGGCTGATATATTTGGGGAAGAAATCGTTTTTCCTCCCTGTGGTTGTTTGCCCCATCCCACAATCCGTTTTTGGTTGGGAACGTTTTTGGAAAAACCCATGGCCATCTTATTTGTAAATCCCACTGTTTAAAATGTGTATCCCTGCCCCCTGTTTGTGCTTACTGTGTGAGAGAAGAGTATGTTGGGTATGGGTATGGGTATCCATGGCTTGGGCTTGGGCTTGAGTGCAATCATCTAGGGTTCAATTGTAGCCTGATAAACCCAACTATGGACTGGCTTGGCTCAGATGGAATGATTAATTGGTTGTGAGAGAGTGAATGTCCCCTTTTCCTTGAAGGAATCATGCCCAGCTCGGGGGTGGCAGTTGTGTTGAGAGATTGATGAACACAACTGGCCTATGGTTGGGTGGAACGTTGCAGCAACATAGCTAGTTATTTGGGACAATTGCAAAATGGAGATAAGTGTTTTTCTATATATGTATTTACCTCTGTCATGTATTAATTTGATGACTGTTGATATGTTGTATGTATGAGTAATGTGTGTGAATAAGTTAAATTTCGTTTTGCATACTTGATTAAATTTACATCTGCACACAAATGCTTTACTCTTCTCATTCTAATGAATGGGTTGATAGAATGAGAAAGCCCCACATATGGTTATAATCTTCCCTCTCTTAATGGGTCAGCAGGTGGGTACATTACATTTTGGTATCAGAGCCACCGGTTGGAGCATTGGGCCTCTATGGGCCAAATACAATTACAGTTACAAGGGAAGATCCCTTCCTAATCACCACGGGTACTAGCATCAAGACTAGCTGGCTTAGTTGGATAGTTGCAGAGGTAAGGTTACCTTTCGCTGGGCAGCAGTCATCACAGGAAGAAGAAAAGAAGGAACTCGGAAATTGTTTCAAGTGTTTTTGAAAATTTTTGTTTAATTCTGTTTCGGGAAGAGTTCATGAAATCATTCCGAAATTTGAGGAAGGAATTCTCTTCTGAAATTGCAGAAGGAATTCTCTTCCGAAATTGCGGAAGGATTCCGTGAGTTGTTCTGCAACGCGGAAGAATTCGGCGAATTGCTCCGAAACAGCGGAAAAATTTTCTAAGTGTTCTGCGTCGAAAGGAATTTTTCAGAAGGAATTCTCTTCTGAAATTGTGGAAGGAATTCTCTTCCGAAATTGCGGAAGGAATTCTCTTTCGAAACTATGGAAGACTTCGCTGAGTCATCCCGCAACTGCAGAAGACTTCGGCGAATCGTCCCGCAACTGTGGAAGAATTCTGCGAATCGTTTCACATCATGGAAGAGTTCGGGAAGTCGTCCCGAAACTGTGGAAGGATTCCGTGAATCGTTCCGTAGCACGGAAGAGTTCAGGAAGTCACCCCGCAATTGCAGAAGGATTTCGCGAATCATTCTGCAATGTGGAAGAGTTCGGGAAGTCATCCCGAAACTGCGGAAGGATTCTGTGAATTGTTCCGCAACGCAGAAGAGTTCAGGAAGATGCCCCGCAATTGTGGAAACATTTGACGAATTGCTCCGCAACTGCGGAAGCATTCGACGAATTACTCCAAAACTGTGGAAACACTCCACGAAACGCCCCGAAGCCACGGAGAGATTTCTAAAAAAAAGAAAAAAAAAGAAGAAACGAGGGCGCTGCCCTCGACTCGCCTTGCAGTGGCGTAGGGAAGCCACAAGGGGGCAAGCCCCCTTGACCCCCATCATTCCCCTGAAGACAGTCGTTGAAAGTGTGAAATGCATTCTTGGGATGAAGAGAAAGAATTTCATAGAAGGTTGTGGAATCGTCAGTAAGAGTAATAGGTTGTAATACCCCTTATGGGGGATGAAAGGGGAAATTCCTCACCTTAAACTATCTTTGTTTATAGCATAAGAATGGCATAATGAATGTTATATACGTAGGTATATACTGAATTGTTAATTCGTGAGAAGATCATAGCTAATGATTCCTTGTGTGCTTGGTAGGGAAACTAAGAAAAGGATCAGCTATGATGTGGAGAAGGGACCCCATGTCATGCTTGGAAAGGGATAATTTCTTAACTCCGCTATTGCTATTGTTTTTGTATTTTACAAGTTATGGCATAGGAATGCTTGAAATGCAAAAGGGATAGATAGATGGCATATTGCACAAGTGCATGTGGAAATGTTTTTTTTTGCATGTATATGATATTGCATATTGGTAAAAAGTGAGGATTTACATGTGCAATGAGCCACTTAAGATCAAATGATGGTGGTTGATAATAATTAAGTTGTGTACGTATTGGTTGTAGGACCAGAGACAACCGAAGCATGGCTAAAGGATGTGGATGATGATTGTTGCATACAACCTCATGAAGAGAGGATGGTGCAACAAATCCATGATCATGATGTTGGCAAAAGGACTGACTAGCCTTGGTAAGAGGCTGACTGATCAGGTAACATCAAGCGATATTAATAACAACCATGCAGGTAATGGTTATTTATGCTTAGTTGCATGAATGTGGAAGGAGGATTTAGTAAGATCCCTTCAACTACAGTTAAACTATGATGATTTGGTTTGCATGTGGTATTGAGTGCCTAAATACGAATGTTAACCTAGCAAGTATGGTGAGGTGTGGGTAGGTGAAGGCAGGGAGCCTTACACCCTATAGTTTCTAGAAACCTCAATGCATTCATATGAATTCATATCATGCCATTGGTGAATATTGGTTGTGAGTTTAACAACCAAAGCAACTGAGGACTTATGGACCTATCATGGTTAGGCCATAGTATGTTTGAATGCATAGTATTTAGGAAATCATGCAAGATGGCATTGAAGACATGTGCATTGAAATATTCGGTAGATGTTGTAAATATGCATACATGTGTAGGTGCACATATTGAAATGCATTGTGTGAATGCATGGGTATATATGTTTCAATGCAGTTAGATAATAGATGAAATGGTGGACTATTGCTAATCCTAAGACCATTCCATAAGCTGCTATGAATGTAGGAGAAGGACTGCATGAAGAATGTAGACATGTGATGGGCTACCAGAGCACTCTGTTGGAAGGACATAGCTGCATGGAATCTGAAGTAATGAGTATTTACAGTTATTTAAATTGCATGGATATTGTGACTATGTCTTGCAATTTTATTGTGATAATGATGAATATATAGAAATGTACATATATTTCATTGCATTTCAAATGTTAAACAGCTGAAGGTATTTGAATTATTGAGTATTATAATTCTGAGATCACTTCAGTGACTATTATGGCAATGAATGATTATGTGCATAGATACTCACAATGTGTTTGGCTGATTGAAGTTTTAGTTTTTAGGTAGAAAAGTCTTGCGTATGGCAATGAGGATAATCCCATAGTAAAGACCGAGATCTACCATGTGCAGAAGCCAAAGGTTATGAGAAGGTTCTCATGGTTGTAAATTTATGCATGAAACAAATCTGAAAATTGTCTCGTTTAAGTTTATGAGAGTAGTCTCATAGTTGCAAATCTAATTTCTGTAGGAAAACAGATTTACAAATTTCAGATTTGAGAATTTGCTTATAATTGCTAATGACTATTTGGTTTGTATAGAATTGTGTGAGGAGGACATGTTATAGGTGGATGTTCATGTATGGTAGCAAGGGTGAAACCATAATAGACAGAGTGATACCACTTACAAGAGCCAAACGATATGAGGAGAGACTCATTGCTAAGCAAATCAATTTCTGTATGACACAGAATTGTAAATTCATATTGAATTTAAATTATTAATGCCATTGATTGGTTATGGAACAATCATATTTGAAGCTTATTGCTAAATGTTGTTGACTATTTGGCTATTTGATAAAGTGTGCCAAGATGACACATTGCAGGAAGACCATGTGTGATGGCTTGCAGAAGCCAAACTAGATGGGAAGGAACCCATGCTTTGGAAATGGGTTTCAGGTAAAACGCCATTGTAAATGTTGATAATGCCTCAGCCAAACTGCATGTTGGTCATGTGAGTGAGATAGTAAATTATGCCAAGAAGGCATGTGTGGTTTATGGCATGAGAAAAGATTGGGGTGGCAAACCGAAGGACTGTTGACTGAGAGAAGGGAGCCCCCATTCTTCGCAAATGAAGAAAATATACATTTGTGAAACGAATGAGTATTCGGTAACCCTAACTAAGGATATACATGTCTGGTTATTAGATTTAATATGCAGAGCATGTTTTATTATTTCATTATTGATCTAGATTGCTTGAGTGTGACTAAGGCCTACATGGCTCACATCGGAAAGGGATGCATACCTTTCGGGTGATGGGTTATGTTAGGGTTTTCAATATTGACTACACCCTAAGGGAATGGACGCATTCCTGGTGTTTCAATACTTGATAGTGAATGATATGAAATATGATTACAATTTTTTAGCAACAATATTGATGAGTCTGCTTATCCTTCTTGTGCTATCAGCTTACACATATGTAATTTGGTGTTGCACGTAAGAGGAAAAGTGAAGAAAGGGTGCTCCAGAGGACTGTATGGGCAGTGGTAACCTTTCTACGCTCACACTAAAGGACACTAGAAGAAATGGATAGGCCCAAGGAGCTGTGTTGCAGAAAAGGGGTATCATCCTTGTGTAGTGTGAGTGGGTATTGTGGGGCCATGCTAGCCTGCAGTCAAGTGAGTCACGTATGGAGTTCCTGGAGAGAACCACTGGTTGCATGAGAAAAGGAGCCACGTAATCATATTATGTTGTTCATATTGCCTGATAAACCCAGTTGGTCTACTGGCGTGGCAATGGTTGTCGTATGCTTGATAAACCTAGTTGGTCTACTGGCTTGGCATTGGTTATTTGGGTGTTGTGGCGAAAGGTTGTTGGATGCCTGATAAACCCAGTTGGGGTACTAGCTTGGAATTGGTGATTTGCATGTTGTGGAGGTATCGGTGAAGGGTGTTATTTCTTGACAAACCCAGTCAGAGAACTGGCTTGGAAATGGTTATTGAAATGCTTGATAAACCCAGTCATGGTACTGGCTTAGCATATTGATTTTTGAAATGCTTGATAAACCCAGTCGGCGTACTGGCTTAGCATACTGGTTTTTGGGATGCCTGATAAACCCAGTTGGCGCATTGACTTGGCATTGCCTATTCGGATGATGTTGTGGAGCAGCAGGTGTGCTGGCCAAGCATCCACCCCATAGGTGATCCAAGGCTTGTAAAGCAGAGAAGGAAACCTGTGGAGTAGCGAGGAAAATGCACAATACAGATAAGTATTCATTTTCATTTATTTCTTGTTTGGAATAATGAAGACTTCAGGTATAAGTGTTATAACAACCAAGATAATACACTGTTCTTTCTTGTTGGAAACCTTGGCCATTACAGGAAGCAAGGACCTTCAAAGAGCTATAAATGCTTGGTAAAGCCAGAGAGTAATTGGTTGAGAGCTATAAATTCTTGGTAAAGCCAGAGAGTAACTGGTTGGGCGCTATAAAATTCTTGGTAAATTCAGGAAATAGTTGGTGAGAACATTAACCACTTGATGTTATGGAGCAGCCGGCGTGCTGCCCAAACATTCCCTTAAACAATTGATAAAACCAGTCAGCGTACTAGCCTGGCATTGCCTATTCGAATGGTTGTGGAGTAGCCTATGTGTTGGCCCAACATTCATTGTTGTATCCACGAGAAATCCAATGCTTGGAAAGCGAAGAAGGATCCTATGGAGTAAAGTGAAGACATCCAATACAGATAAGTATTTGGTTATCTTGCAACTTCGTGCTTATGAATATACGTGTGTATATGATTTGATTATGATTTTCTCAAACTCTTCTCTAGAGATGGACCCTATGAAAATACACTAAACATGTGAATTAATTCAATGTTTGAGCGTAGGTATTGCTGGAAGCAAGGATTATGAGAGCATATGGAGGATGCATGTGGACATATGACTGTCCTAAAGAGCTCAGTATGAGCGGTAATGAAAGATGGTGCTAGTGGAACTGTGTGGGTCCTAGCAGCCAAAGGTTCTGTAAGCAACAATAGGGAAGGGTTCCCTAGTTGAAAAGCATTAGACAGACCTTAGACACTGAAATGTCATAGCCAAGAAATGGCACGCCAAGCATTCACATTGAAGTGAAAGAGGCTAAGGAGCATAGAACCACAAGTGATGGTGTGGCTCCGGATTGGAACAAGACTAAGAGGGGGAAACTCTTACTCTTCTCTTTCCTTTTGACTAATGCATCTCAGAAACAAAATACTGTTGACTGCATGTCATAAATGAAAACAATTTGTGTTTAATTGCTTGAAATGAATTGTGAATGCTGAAATGGTCATTTTCCGGTGAAAGGATGAACATGAATGAGTTCATGTTTATATTGGGAAACCATGAAATGTGTGGAAGTCTCATGAGTAAAGCATGGACGTTCCATGTCAATTGGGAAAATAATTGACTAATTTTAACATTGCGTTATGCTTGTCCTAACAGAAATTGCCATGATGAGTGTCATAGGTGAGAAATTGAAAGCCATTGATTACAGCTATTACTAGCCAAGTGTTGCTGGTGAGAAAAGAGAGAGCCATATGTGCACCGTGATCATGGCAGCAGACCAGAGACTATTTGTTTTGGGATGGAAATATTCCTCAGATAGTTTCCAAGGCAACAAGAAAGATGGCATCCATGGAATTCTGGACGTGTAGAACAGCTGGAAGGTAAATAAAAGAAAGGGATCATGGTAGGAAAATGCCCACCTGCAAAGATAGCTGATCAAGCCAGCAGGAACGATTGTGGAAGCCAAAGGAATTGGTCCCGAAAACTCAAAGTAAAGGGATGAAACGTAGGCCCGACCTGTCACATTTTGTGAATTTTGAATCATGTTTAACGTGGGTATATAGTCCGAAGTGTTGGAACACCGAGGACGGTGTTATTCCAAGGGGAGGGGAATGTAATGTCCCCAGTTTGATCCCATGGCATTAACATTATAAATGATGTAATATTGTTATGAAATCATGGTGGGGAGCTCAATGCCAAGGCCCCGCCATCGATTTAGTGATGCATATGATTTGCATGCTAGCAATGCACATCGAAATTCAAATATCATGTAATATGCATTTTAATAAAAATACCCACAACTAGCTATGCAATGCAACAAAGAGATGGGGGCATGATTTCACAAGGAATTGGGAGGGAAAACATTCAAACCCTTGAGCCAATCAGGTCAAGCCAAGTGTCAATGAGAGAACCCATGAAACCCTCAACTACCCATGTTGACTTTTGTACCCAATCATTGATTTCTCCCAAGAGTTGGTTGAGGTAGTTAATGTCTTGGGGAATGGGAGGTATGGCTGTCCAAATTCGGGTATGGGAAAACCACCCTACATGGGAATTCGTGTTTTGCTTCTTGGGCAAGAAAAGAGCCGTGAATTTCTCCCCCAAGCCGTTATACAACCATCATTTCTTTCTCCCTCACGAGTTTAGAGCTACCTGGGCGTTTTCCAGACATTTTTTTTGCTGCATTTTTCTTCATTCTCCCAGTAGAGAAGGGCGTTTTTGTGTTGTATACCAGTGGGGAAGAAGGGGAAATCGAATGGGGGTTCAATAGAGACCGTTTTGGGCTGTTGAAGGCTGAGATATTTGGGGAAGAAATCGTTTTTCCTCCTTGTGGTTGTTTGCCCCATCCCACAATCCGTTTTTGGTTGGGAACGTTTTTGGGAAAACCCATGGCCATCTTATTTGTAAATCCCACTGTTTAAAATGTGTATCCCTACCCCCTGTTTGTGCTTACTGTGTGAGAGAAGAGTATGTTGGGTATGACTATGGGTATCCATGGCTTGGGCTTGGGCTTGAGTGCAATCATCTAGGGTTCAATTGTAGCCTGATAAACCTAGCTATGGACTGGCTTGGCTCAGATGGAATGATTAATTGGTTGTGAGAGAGTGAATGTCCCCTTTTCCTTGAAGAAATCATGCCCAGCTCGGGGGGTGGCAGTTGTGTTGACAGATTGATGAACACAACTGGCCTATGGTTGGGTGGAACGTTGCAGCAACATAGCTAGTTGTTTGGGACAATTGCAAAATGGAGATAAGTGTTTTTCTATCTATGTATTTACCTCTGTCATGTATTAATTTGATGACTGTTGATATGTTGTATGTATGAGTAATGTGTGTGAATAAGTTAAATTCCATTGTGCATACTTGATTAAATTTACATCTGCACACAAATGCTTTACTCTTCTCATTCTAATGAATGGGCTGATAGAATGAGAAAGCCCCACATATGGTTATCATCTTCCCTCTCTTAATGGGTCAGCAGGTGGGTACATTACACAGAGCTGGTGGTGTTGGGTCAGCTGTGTGGTTGTTTGTGAGAGATCTAGGACTCTCTGGATACTTAGCTCGGACTTGGGACACATACATAAAGAGTTTAAACTCAGCAGGTGTCAAACTTAATCAAGAAAGTGATCAAATTGTTTGGGGAGGGAACCCATCCACTGGTATAGTCACGGCAAAATCTGCATATAGTAGAATTATCCAAGATAAATTAATCTTTCCTCAAGACTGGTGGTACAAGAACTTATAGAAATGATCAATTCCATTAAAAATAAAATGCTTTTTATGGCTAGCCCTACAAGATAAATTGAATACATGGGAGAATTTGATCAAACGTGGATGGATGGGCCCTAGCATATGTGTTCTTTGCCATAATGATGCAGAATCTTCTCAGCACTTATTTGTCAAATGCATTTTCACATAGAAAATCTGGGACTTTGTTTCTGTAAGCTTGAAGTTTTCTTATCATTGGGATGTAGATGAATTCAGCTTTTGTCTCTTGAATTGGTACAGGAAAAGTAAGCAATTTTTTACTATAGCTATCTTCATTTCATGGGCTATTTGGTATATAAGAAATTGTGCAATCTTTCAGAATGTGCTACTTGATGTTGTGAAGTGCAGCTTGATAGCAATAAAAATGTTTTCAACTTATAACTCTGGTGATCATAGACAGAAGATTGACAAGATTAGTCTCTTTACACTTAAGGTGGATCAACCTATACTTTTCTTTGATGGGGCTGCTCAAAATGGGATTTGTGCAGTGGGAGGTGTCCTTTATCTGAATGAAACACACCACTTCACAGTTAGGCTCAATTGTGGAGTTGGCAGCAACATGAAAACTGAGCTTATGGCTCTCTGGTGTGTATTAAAAGTGACAAATATTTTTGGCTTAGTTAACATCAAAGTGTATGGAGATTCTCGTGTTACAATCAAGTAGGCTGAGGGCAAGTTCAAACTGAATGTAACAAACTTGAGACATTGGTGTCTTCCATCACAGTATGAAATAGCTCAGCAACAGAATATCATGTTTGAACATATTTATAGAGCTCATAACTCACTGGTGGATAAGTTATCTAAGCAAGCTCTGGCAGGTTTGGAAGGTCAGCTTCTTTGGGAGGAATGTTGTGATAATACCATCCTAGATAGTGGTGTCACTTATTTCTATGATTAAGGTCTGAGTGGTTATCTTTTTTCAAGATCCAGATGGCTGCACTTATTTATGTTCTGTATCTTTTTGTTTTTTGCTTACTTTGGGAAGGTTGTCATGTTGAGGTTTTTGGGACTCGGAAGGTCTTGAACATTTGTATTTCAGTCTTTTGAAGTTTTGTTGAATGATTCGGTCACCGAATCAAGACTATCATTGTACTATTTGATTCTTATGAATATCAATAGTAGATTTTTTTCGCTGGAAAAAAAAAAAACAAATAGTTTTAAATGTGGCTTACCATTTGAATCCGAGCACAATCTTCACGGCATGTTCACGAGCAACAAAAGTCATAGAGGTTCTTTCTTGTATTCTATGGCATTGCAAGACTCTATAGAATGATTTTTATGCAAATTTTGGCAATGGAGTTAACATATTTTCAAAGGGTCTTTCAAGAATGCCTCTCTAAAATACACATTTTATTTCAAAGCAACTAAACTCTGTATGATTTTTATGCAAATTTTGGCAATGGAGTTAACATATTTTCAAAGGGTCTTTCAAGAATGCCTCTCTAAAATACGCATTTTATTTCAAAGCAGCTAAACTCTATGAAGGAAATAGGAATTCTTGGAAGCATGTGTTTCCATTCATTCTATATTAATGCAAAACTAATCTAAAAATTAGATATTTATGAAATTAACTTATCATATGTAGTAATACATCTATACTTTAGACTATATATGGCATATGGACAGGTGCCTCATGGGAATTACCATGCAATACGTATGTATTCCTTTTGGTGGAATTCCAATCTGTATGCCAATTCCATCAGTCTTTTGGCTAGATTAGCAGGCCTCTTTATTGTACTCTTTACTTAGATTTTGTAGCCGGTTAAGTTTATAGGTGGACTCAATCACATCCTTTTGAGTAAATGAGGGAAGCATAATACTTAGTGCTTTTTCTTTATATTTTTTTCTGGTTTATATTTATAGATGGGCACACTGATTCACATATTTTTATGGCAATTCAGGCAGATTAATATATAGTACTCTTACCTAAGATGATTTTTTTTATGCTTGTAAATGGAGTTTGCAGGATTTTTTAAAACATCTTGTTCATTATTTTCTTTTAAAAGAATGCATATCCTTTATGTTCGTGACTTGAATATGATGTAATATTGTTTATATCCTATAAGGCTCTGTATAAGTATTTGTCAACACCCAAAAATTGTTCACTTAGCTCATATCCCTAGTCACATAACCCATTCATCTGTTTTTCCTATATTTTTGGTCTCCAATAACCCAAAAATCCATAAATTGGTAACCAAATTGGAAAAAAAATCATTATTTCCCTCATCAATTAATGAAAATCCTTCAAAAAAGGTTAAAATCCCATAAGAAATGGTCAAAATCCCCCCCAAAAGGGGAAAAAGTCAAAATAAAATAAAAAGGAGGGAAAACATCAAATACCACTGGCCAATACTATTGGTTTCCCAATACCATGGGTCCATGCTCCATCACCCAAGATTGCTATAAAAAGGTGATGGAGGCCTCCCATTTCACATCCATGTATCACTCTTCCTACCCTTATGCTGCCAAAATTCCTACTGCACTCTAGCCTACCTCTTTGAGCTTTTGTGCCCATCTAGTCAAGTCTTGGACACCATTTGAGCATTCAGAGAAGAGAAAGGAACCTTGGAGACTCAGAGTGCTACTCTTCGTACGACTGTGAGGGCTCCCATCTCCTCAACTTCTGAGGTAAACTCTAATTGTAAACCATTATTTGCAACATAATACAAAATACAAATCTTATTCATGGGTTCCTTTTGATATGTTATTTTATTGCAGTAGTTAGATTAGTTGTTATTTTTATTTACACTCACATATTATCTATTTTTGAAACTGCTACTAAGAGTTCCATAATCCTTAGTAGGTTCTCTTTAGCACGAGCTCGTGTGAAAGCACTAGCTACAATATCAATGCTTGGATTTGAAGGAAAAATTATGAGCTCTAGAGTTCCTCAGCGAAGTTCGACAAACCGAGCCATAGCACGCATATCTATCTTCCATTATGATATTGATTCAACATTATGAAAATTGGGGAAAATCGATTTGTTAGAGTGACAAACATGAAGGATGGATGGGCTCCATTTAATAGAACTTCTGGAAATTTTGGGAGAGATTGATGGGGAGTTATGGGTTATTTATTCGGTGGGTATGTATTTTGCAGGACATTTGGGTATGGGTATGGGTATGGGTATGGCATGGATTGGTAAGTGGAATTTTTTTATTTTTTTTTCTATTCTCTATTCTAAACATGTGAATTGACTACTATTTAAAGAGGTCTTAAATTTTTTAACTGACTACTATTTCAGGAGGTCTTGAGTAAAATTAATTGTCAATGCCAACCGAAAGCAAAGATACTAGGCTTACACTAAATCTTGTTCTGATGTATGCGACTTTAAAGCCGGCCACTGAAGGTTATTTTGTATGCGACTGCAACTTCATCTGCTAACATCAAGAAGCAAGGTTTTTCTTATTAAATTTCAATTAGTTTGATAAAATACTCATAGGATTTATATGGCACATTTTTTACATGGAAAAAATTGCCACAAAATATGACAAACGAATACAACTAACACACCTAGAAGAGTTGGAAAAGGCATAGAAGAGTTGGCAATAATTATTACCATTTTTGAGTGGGTTGTCAACAATTGCATACAAGAGTTCCCAGCTATCTACTCCATGGATTTTGTTGGCTCATCATCAGTACCATAGTTTAGCATCAGTACGACGCCTCATGGTACCATGTATCACACATCAGTAACACCACCACCAGTTTAAGTAGTAGTGTAATTGTATTTCTGAATGGACATTGGTACCACTAGCACTAGTTTAAGTAGTAGTGTAATTGTAATTCAAAATGGAATGGAGGATGAATGGAGAGGCAAGGAATGGAATGGAGGATGAATGGAGAGGGAAGGCGGTGGAGGTGAAGCAGGAATGGAATGGAATGGAGAGGGAATGGAATGGAGTATGTTGTAATATACAATTTTATTGCATAGCTTTGAATTCTGAGTCAGTGAAATTGGTCATAAACATTTGTGACAATGTCAAATTCCATAGAGAATTCCAAGCAAGGTTGGAATTTTATTTCAACTTTGCCTTTTTAAATTCTTCTTTTTTGACATTTTAAACTTTTATCTTGCCCGTCACACAACATTTTAGTGAAAAAGTAACCCTTCAACAATGCTTTTTTATTAAAAAAAATACTCTTTAATAATAATATTTTTATTAAAGAATTTATTTTTTAATTAAAAGATATGTTTCAATTTCCAATTAAAAGATAAAAATAGACTCATTTACCCATGTTTTCATTGATCATGTTCTTTTAAAATCAAGAGTGGAAGAAAACAACCTACTTAGAGTGACATAGACAATTCAAAAGTAACATGTGCCAACATTATGCATCTAAAGTACATTAAGTGATAAACTTAAGAAACAAACAAAGCTTGGAACCTAGAATCCTTTCTGAAGGTTAATGTTAGCACATATAAAATTTTGCAAGGTGAACATGTTGCATCAATAGTGTAATTGAAATTGTGAAATTTTAATTTGCAATTAAAAGATATGCTTTTATTAAAGAGTTTAATTTTCAATTAAAGGATAACATTGGACCCATTTACCCATGTTTTTCATTGATCATGTAATCTAAAAATCAAGGGTGGAAGGGTGGAACTAAAAAAATGACTAATACTAACACAAACAACTCAAAAGTTCATTAAGTGATAAAGTTAGGAAACAAACAAAAGGTGGAACCTAGAATCCTTTCTAGAGGTTAATGTTAAGCTGCATGTAATGCAACATACCAAATTTTTCAAGGTTAACATGTTGCATCAATGGTGTAATTTAAATTGTGACATTTTATTCCAAAGGACTTGAGTTAAATGGAAAGAAAAAAATAATATGCCCTTTATAGAGGCAATTCATTAAAAAACACATTGAAATTAAGATCGTATTGTGATGTTCTCCCCTTCCTTTGTCAAAAGAAGTTTAATAAGGTTGTTTTTCCAAGTTATGGACTGTTTTGGATTTCTCAACTATTATTGCATGTGAACTTGCCCACATACCAAGATACAACAAATCTTTCACGGAAGTTGAGTTTTCTATGTATTATCCATGATGCAAATGTTATGGTAAAAACTATTTTTTGGGCACAAGTTTTGCTAATATAGAGCCAATGATGTGATACGTTTTTCCTTCAAATTGACAACCATGGGATTCAATTTAATTCTCAATGTGTTTTTGTTGGGGGTGTCAAAATTTGTACCAACCAGTTCATGGTTACTGCTTTATTTTTTGGGTCATTCACTTTCCCTTGGCTATACATGGATAAGAAAAAACCACTTTCAACTTCAAACTTGTTTAGAAGCTTTTTTACCCATGAGTAAATGTAATTGTTTCAACCAATTTCTAAGACTACAAGAATAATAAAATTTTATTAAGTTTTAACATATATCAAATAAATTGAATTTTAAAAAAATGTGAATAGATATGTCAAAAGCTTTTAGCAACAAGACCTAAAATTGCAACTTGGAAGTATTGGAAGTGTACAAAGTGGGATTGGGAGCCTCCCACAACAAAACTATGTTTCAGTTCGTTTGTCCATTCACAAGTGTTAACCTAGCTTAATATCAAAATAACATAAACATTTTCATGTTTAAGAAAAAAACACAGAATAGTTTCATTAAAAATTGTTTTTAGATTATTATTATCAAATTTATAAAAAAAATTGAAAATAACATCTTACCAAAATTTTTAGCTCCTAGTTCATGGTAGCTAGAGGAGACTAGAGAAATGAGTATATAAATTTAGTAGGTGCTTCTAGCTTTTGAGGCCCATAACCAAAAAACAAGCGTCTAAAATTCCATAGGTGATGCTTGGTAGATTCGACACTATGATAAATTCTCGATGCTTGGTAAATTCAGATGTTAATAAACTATTGATTCTTGGTGGGTGGTTGGGTTAATTCCTTCATTAACACTGTTTAAAATCACGCATTCTTCTAAAATGGTACCCAACTCTTTTTTGGAGTTGCACTTTTGAATTTGAAAACCGACTTATCCTATAAAGGAAGGGCACAAAGGCTAGGGAGAGGCACTAAAAGGAAGAGAACAACCCCATATTGGGACAATGCTAAGACAATATAAGAAAGAAAGAACAAATGAAATGGAAAAAAATCCATCTCCATTGAAGGTTAACTCACCCATCTACTTTTCAATCAAATGGGAAAGTTCCACTCAAGTGGGAAAGTTTCAATCTCCATTATTACATATACAATAAAATGCCGACTTATTTAAGCATACACATATCTTAACAAGTTTATTAATAAAAATTAATAACAGTTTGGAAAAATAATTAACCATAAAAAATAAGTCATAGAAAATTGTTTGCCCATTCTTTGATACTGTTTGTTAAAAATTTTAACCGTTTTTTTATGGGTAAAATGTCTCATGTCTAACATATTTTTCAATATCCAGAAAGTCAAGTAGGCTTTTCAATAACACCTCAAACATTTTAACCAATTGCATGTTACATAAAAAAACATTTTAACCAATTCCATGTTACAGAAATAGATTTTAGTTTGAAAAATAAATAAATAAAATAGATGATTAATGTAAAACTTAGGGGAATTGGAAAAGCATAAATTAATGCATAGTCAACGCAAATCCATACTGCCTGGAAACCGTAACATATGGTATAATAGAGCACAAAATCTAGAAACTGTACATTATTAAACTCTATTCAGGTAAACGACAAATACCTATAAAATTTGTAGCGGACAAATACCTATAATCCGCACCCGTATTACAGAGACAACAAAAAATCCCATCCCAAATAATCGACAGCATTGTCACATGCATCTGTGAATTGCATGATGATGGTCACATCCACTTGTTACTTGATTTGCATGCCTCACAATTTGAATAATTTAATTGACTGTGTACGGATGAATATTTCCGAAGCAAGAGATTCGCCCATGAAACTGGACAGGCAGGATGAAAACTAGAAGAGCTCAATAATCTCAGTTGGAAGTCATTATTGTTGAGACAGATGTGAAATCTTCACGGAATTTTCAATGAATTTATTATTGAGACAGATGTGAAATCTTCACGGAATTTTTAATGAATTTTATATTTTTATTGTATTGTTCAATCGTTTCTATTATTGAGACAGATGTGAAATCTTCACGGATGTTTTAATGAAGTTATTATTGACACAGATGTGAAATTTCACGGAATTTTTAATGAATTTTATATTTTTTTGTATGGTTTAAAAGTAGAAACTTTTTTATATTGTAGTGTTAAAAGAGTTCATATGTTAATATTATTATTATTATAATTTATAGTTAAAAATTTGAAATAAATAATAATAATAAAACTATATATATAGAAAATAATTGGTATCTATGAATGGATTGATAACTAATAGTTTATGCATGGATAACAAGTAGTGATAGACAACTTAAAGTAATAAGTAATTAAAACATCGAGAAAGTATGGAAAACAAGTAACACATAACTTATTAGTAACACTTAACTTCTGACTAAGTAACAGTATTAGTTGCATGTTATCATAAACAATGTTATTCGCTATACATACACTTGTCAATGGCGTTTATAAATAGTTAGAATTATATATCGAGAAATTGTATGGAAATATATATCGAAAGATTGTACATTGTCCCCTTTCACTGTTCCAAACTCGCGAGGGCATGGCTCCGCGTATTGTGAAACAGTAGTAAGAAACTATAAGTGGTTAAAGCTCATCATCTTATACTATATCCTGTTGATGGGTTTTATTCTCTTTTAATATTATTCTCCAAGCGGATTCATGGTGTACAAAAATTTAATATTATAAAAATAAACAGAAAGTGAGATTTTTAAAATTCTGTTTTAAAAATTATGCTTCCTGCCAAAACAATAGTTACCCATAAATCATAGTATTGTTTGAAACCATAAAAGCGATTGTATAGTACACATTGTTTTCATGATGTCAAGGGCACCCAATTTACCTCAGTACTACAATAATTTGACTACAACATGCTCCATCATCTTGTAGGTTACAAAGTTAATGATTTAAATACTATATAAAACATAAGCATTTGTTGTGAAACCTATTTTGTGTACTGCTATTTAGGAAAACACCACAAATTTACTGTACCATGCATCACAGTTCCATATACATCCATAGTGTGAAACAGGAACTAGTATCCACATGTCTAAATTTCACATTTTATTGTAAATGTTCGAAGTGAATCATATAACTATTATCATCAAGAATCTAACACTAAAATCATCTATTTTCAGCACATAAATAGGTCCACATGTATGCTTAAAGTAATTTTTGTATTATTCTAATTTAGTTTAAATGAATATTATGTGAATAAATTACTAAAATGAGTAAAATTGGAGTTCCGATTGCATAAAGCTAAAATATAAAGCATTACAAAATCAAATATCAAACAAAAAAATTTATACATCAATTTAGTATTCAACTAAGTTATAAGTGTAAATAAACATAATTATTAAAAATATGTATATGTATATATTTGACATAATATGTAACTTTTAGATGACATAATATGTAACTTTTAAATGACATAAGTCCATCCTAACTACCTATGATGTATTTGACCAGTTCTACATGTTCGTTGGCCTTTCTCGAGACCACAAAGTCCCATCATTAATGTTGAATCCACTTATGCTTGGTCCCAACATAGGGGATAGATAAATAGGTGATCCTATAATCTAGTTTCTATTACAATGCATCAATCCACGGCAATGACACATCAATCCTCAAATATTTAGTGCCTCTAACCAATCGGGTGTTCAAACTTGACATGTTTTAAGAATTAGAAGAAGACAACACATACGTTAGAATAAGCGTTGGGAGTAATCATCCTCCATCATTGTGCACAATGCTAATTGCAGGGGCCACCTCCATTCATATAGTTGATCATTCAATCCTTTGAGAGTGCGTATAAGGATGAGGGTACGTAAATATTGTTTAAATGTTTTCAAGAATGCATAACATGTACGTACTAGGGGCATAAGAGGAGGTGTTTCCCAAAGGTTGTACGTGCTTAACATCATGTATGTTTGGTTTCCAATATGGAGCCAACATGGAGTGTTAGTTCATTTCACGAAGCATTTCCTTCATTGACATAGTGTTGATGTCCCTGAAATCACAGCACCAATAGTTGGGGATTCTCCCCGGTAAGCAAGCCTAATTAGATCGCTCAACATTTGGTGTAGGGAATCAGTCCGGTTAACGACCCGGCTATCGTATGTGATGTAAAGTTTGGTTACACCGGTTACGTCTCGGTTGGCTGTTTATGTATTTTTTATTTAAAGATGAGATGCAAGTGCCCTAGTTAAATGTATGTAATCTAATCTAATCTATCTGATCTAACTAAAATATCTAAACTATCCTTGCAGGGAGAAAATATGAATTAAGAGTAATAACTGGAAATGCACATAAAAGCCTCACAGATAGTTATTTCAACATAATAAGCACATTTACAGCAAAAAGAAAAGATACCAAAGATAACTATGATATAATTAAAGCATTATATTACTCAATAAACACATCAACATTTACACAGGAAAAATAAATCATTCACGACCATGAAGTAATTCAAGACAGTTTAGAATGATCTCACACTATGCATATGAATGTATGAGGAATTAATTCCACAATGGCATTCCAAATATTCCAAGCAAAAATCTCTGTGCTCACATTCCCCATGAAACAGATCCTTCTTTATTAATCAGAAAAATAGTTCTCATACAAAATAGTCCAGCTCTATTGTACCTGCCAAAAAAGTCTTTTACTTTCTATTCTCTTCTCCTATTTATAGCTTTACAAAATTGTCTCTAGTGCTTCTTCACATACCCTAACCCTAGGGAATCTCAAAATTTCGTCTTCTAGTGTTTATACAAAAAAATTACAAAAATTAATTTCCGGCTATCTTTTCCAACTCAGAAATATATTTAGCCCATATGTCAATTTCCTCTAAAACAATATTACTTTGGATAGGCTCCATCATTTTTAAAGAGATCTCATGATTATATAATTTTTCCTCGATACCATTTACGCCTTCAGTTGCTGCTTTGTAACTCTCTTCCAAAAAGTAAGCATGAATGGAAGCTTGCCCAATGAAGTTATGCAAGTCCTCTCCCATTAGCACCTCCAACTTCTTCATGTAACTCAAATAATCACTCAGTGTGCTTTGCAATTGTGATAAGCACTGGTCTCTTTTGGGAAATTCTTCCATGGTTGGAGGTAAAACAAGCTGACATTTTTCATGAATTTTATGGATTTTCTGATAAAATCCTGTACATTTCTCGATGGTCTTCAGAACCCTGTTATTAATCCGCAGACCAGATTTTCTGCAGAATTCAAGTAATCCTGAATCCAAAGTTTAATCTACACTGGTTTTATGAGGCAAGTGTTCAAGAAATTCTGATTTTCCTTCTCTCCATGTTATTTGCTTCCTAATTTCATTCATGGCATGCACTAATTTTTATCTAACTGTCAAAGTTTCAACATCAATCTCTCTCATCCTTGATATCATTATTTTCATCTTACAGACCTCCTCTGTGATGAGATATTGTAAATGATATATCTTATTCTGAATTCCATAGGCTTGCTCGTGAAAATGAGTCAAGTATTGCTTCTTCTCATTTACAACTTTCAGTTGCTCTATCAGAAACTCCTTTTCCTCTATCAACCTTTCAAATTGAAACTTATAGTTCCCAAACTATTTCCCATTGTCTACCTCGTTTTTCTCTGACTCCTTGATGCAAGCTTCCAGGTCCCTTTTCTCGCCCTCTGTAATTACCAACTGCACAGTCAGTTCATCCTTTTCAGCTTCAAGATTTTGGTACTCTTCTGCTATCCTTTCCTTTTCAAATACGAGGACGTCATGTTTTCTTTTCAGCTCCAATCCCTATTCCCGCTCCTTCATCAAATTATATTTTACTTTAAAGAGCTTCTCTGTCTTCCTTTCTATGTCGCTCATCAACTTGTTCACATTGTCTTCACTTGCTTGTGTTGCAGCTATTTTGACTGATGCCACGAGCTTAGGGTACTTTTGAGCACCCTCGAAGACTGCGCTTTCTTTTACTGTAACAACATCTTCGTAGATTGGACATTTCATTTTCTTTTTTGACCTCTTCATGATAATCTTCTTTTTAGAGTAAAAAAATATTTTATCTAATCTTGCCACCATGTGTCGCTTTGACGGGGTAAATGGGGTGAGAGCAAGCTCCGAAAGTGGGGAGTTTCCTCTCGTGATCATCTCTGGTAGGTCTATGTCCATATTTTGCGTGCTTGGGATTCCTTGTTCCACAGCTTCCTTGGACTTTTCTTCTTCCTCATTTTTCCTTTGTTGTTCAGCCACTTCCTTTTCTACTCTTTCTTCCATTTGTTGTACCCTTTCGGCCTCTTCCATTTGGATCTTTTCAGCCTCCTCCCTTTGGAGTCTTTCAGTTTCTTCTTTTTGCAACCTATCTGCTTCTTCCTTTTGGATCTTTTCAGCTTGTCTCTTTTGGATTCTGTCAGTCTCTTCTTTTTTCTTCTTTTCAGCTTCTGCTAACTGTATAGACACTCCATCCTTTGCAGTTTTATCCTTGGAACTAGAACTAGCTCCTCTTTTGGAACGATAGCGCTTGCCCAATTCAGTCATGTTCTTCGCGCTTTGAAAGAATGCTTCGTCTTTGTCGAAAAGATGTGCATAATCAAAAGTGATCCGGCAGGAAGCACAATGGGCAGCAACCTTACCTCTAGGATCATGCCTTCTGAAACTCTTCGTTCCAAAATGAAAAACCTCTAAATCTTGAGCATAGTCTTCACCATATTTTGCCTTGTGAAGCTTGTATGCTCCAATAGTAAACAACATCTGTGGATAGGTAGCCTTCTTCTTGTCATGAAGAACCTTACTAACCCCATTGATGAAGATTTGTATCACAGCCTCTTTATGTACGACATAATAAGTGGGATACCGAGGCAACAGAGAAGGGGGTTGAGTTCCTCCATACATTATGATATATGTCTCTTCGGTGGAGAAGTAATAATCTCTGTGTTCTTCGATGAATGGCAATTCATTCTTTGACATACAATTTGGTTCCTCTTTGAAGATTAATTGATACAATGGCATGATGAACCTTTCACAAATTCGGGTGTAGTGGCTCGCATACTTATGGGCGCAGGTCATCTTACAGGCCACATGGAGGGGAGATTCATTATGTTTCCAAACACATCCCAAATTAGGGAAAGAGTGCTTGATTAATAAGCAATCCACCAGATAAGAGGTCATAAAGAAATCAACTTCCTTCTGTGTTAATCCTCTTTTTGTTGCAGCTATATGTGATGACATACTGTCATAGGTGATATCTTCCCAGTTGAACATTGTACCGTGTGTGGCAATGTGGTACATCACCGGCACCCAACAAAGCTTACATATGTTCCCATTTTCCAACACAAAAACTCAATTGTTTTCAGAGACCGTCATCCTTTTGGGAAAGTCTAAATGATCCATGTTGGCTCCTTTCACCCAATCATCATTCATCATGACTTTAGGGGCAGGCAACTTGTATGCTGCAGTGATATGGTTTGGTTGGAAAGATGTGAGCCCCATCCCTCTGACATTTGAGATGATTCTGGTGTTAGTATCTGCCTGGGTCAAGATCCACCCAATGAATTCTAAGCACGGAAACAAATCTGGGCGCGTGGCTACCTTATGAAGGCCATACATCTTGATATTTTGGTAAACCATTAATAATTCGATAGATGCTTCAGGGAAATTTGTGTCTCTAATGGCCCTATATAGTTCGCCCCATTGAAATTCTGGGGTGGCTCCTATCATAGCTTTGGTATCTCCAAATATTGTTTCAAGTGAGGTGTCTAGCAATATTTCGATGTCAGGGTCTGATTCAACCAGCTTAGCTTTTCTCCTGGTGGAATTTCTATGCATATCAAGTCTATTGGGACACTGGAACAACCAATGAGAAAAAATATTTACACATAATTTATAATCCAAGGTGTAATTAACGAGCATGATTAAAATAGTGTTTAAGTGCTGTGAGTGTACATTGGCTTTGATGAGGTTCAGGATGCAAAAATACTTATGATAAAATTGAACCCTTTAGGGTGACAGATGAATTTAACCCTCATTATTTTAATACATAAACAGTTATGGAAAGCAAAAACGGCTATACAAAGTACAAACAACCAAGCAAAACTGATTTTTCACATTGATAGAGAGAGCTTATTAAGAATTAATCAGTTCTATGTATATGCATGAATGTAAGAAACAAAGCGACTATGGGATATATTTTAATTGGAGATGAATTGCACATTAAAACCCCGTTGAAAGGATATCTGCTTCTCGGCTCACAGAGAAACTCGATGGACGTAGTGAGTAAAAATGCAACAAGGCAAGACGGTGCACTAGTTCTACTGCAGGGAAGTTCGTCGGCACGAGGAACCATGTTATTGAGACATGAGCTACAATTTATGCCTAGAACGGTCTTCATGTGGTCGATAGTCATTTAAGAGACCTGGCTATGAAAGACTATCCAAACGAAACTAAAACCAATGATGGCCGGTGAAAGAAAACAAGCTACGGGTGGCCGAGATGAAAAGTCTGTGTGGGTAGCACTTAGCGGGAGTGTGATTGCTTTTAGTGGTCTCAAGTGATAGTTAAAAACAAAGGCGCTAATCCCATATTGAAGAAAACCTTACTTCCCAAACCCTCGAGACCAACTAAAAGCTAAAAAATGTTAAAAACAACACCTTAAGCAGCTAAAAATAAACGGAACGGTTCTGAGAACACCTACCTTTCAATGGCAGAGTGGTTGGGCTAGCTGTGAGCCTGTCGGTTGGTGGATGCCTAGTGCTTTCTGATTGACGAGGACTCAAAAGGTGCTTGAACGACGTTTTATGCTTCACAATAGTGTTAAAAACAAACAACCCCCCCACTATATTAAGAAAATAAAAAACCCTTATCATTAATGCAGATGGGGTTCGGTTGGTGGGAACAATTAAGACTGCATCCCTTTATTGATTTGCGAGCTGAGACTCACCCGAGCATTTCGGCGGGCTTACCTTAGTCGCCAGGAAACGGTCGGCGTACTTCTTTCAAAGGCCCCAACACAGTCGGTAAGAAAAGCTCAAAACTTGCGACAGCGGAGATCGAGCATGGCGAAAGTGCCACCAACAAGGGGATAGGAGTTTAAACGGTCGGCGCTCTCGACCAACTCTTAGTGATGAATTTAGTGCCTAAAACCTTAAGAACTGCGAAATAGTCGGCGAAGAACAACAAGGTATGCAATTGCTTTTGGAGAATCTGCCACTTTTCGATGAAGAAACTCACGGAGCGTCAGTGAAGACCACTGCAACCGGTCGACAAACAACAAACAATGCTTGGCGAAATGATCATCCAAATTTAAAACAAAAGTAATGAAATGGTTGGCAAGAAATGAGTCAAAAAGGGGTGACCGGTCGGCGCCGAAAATCTTGAACATTACATAAAAGGGGTCAGTGAAAAACTCGTCAAAAGATGCGAAACGGTCGACGCAAATGGCTGAAAAGATGTGAAACAGTTGGAAAAATAATCGAAAAGGCCACGATCGGTCAGCGCCAATGAACCGAAATTCCACGACAAGGGTCGGCAAAAATTGTGAAACTTGTTGGCGAAGAAAGAACAAAAAAAACTGCGACCATTTCAGCGAAAAATAAACAAATGACCTCGAAATTGTAGCCATTTTATTCAAAATTCAATAATCATAATGTGTATTAATACCACGATCCAATAGTAGGTATTGTATTGAAAAGTCCATTCATATTAGTCAATGTACAATAGCCTAAAATGATTTAAAATACAAAATATACAGATGGCATTATCTCATCCATATTAATAAAGTATGATGAAGACATAAAATTGTCTTTTTAATTAAAATAATTTATATAAATAGATATTATAATGATAACATTATTTAAAAATATAAAATATATAATTTGAGTGGTTTAATAGTTAAAAGTATGTGTTTGTATGTAGAACAAAGATTTGAATATCAAAAGGTAGAGTATGTACATTTTTTTTTATAAATTAAGTAGTTAAATCTATAACGTTCTTTGGCCTTACTTAATTCAATATTATAAATATGAGAAACATGTTCATCACGATATCAATAACAAATAATCTAAATATAACATGAATTTAAACATTAACTTATTAAAAAGTATCTTTTTAAATGCCGAATTTGTCCAAGAATATAGTAGTCTTCCCCTTGCCGTGACTCTAAGAACAATAATGAACTTGATATCTTTAAGAAATTGATCCATGAAAATATTTCTTTCAAGGATTCTTTCACCTCTTAACAAGCTCAACCTCTCAACAAGTCCTAATAAAAATAACTTCCCCCAAGCTTCTCTTCACTCTCTCTATTTATCAAATTTGCATGCACATCTCTGCAAGTCTCCTCAACCACCCTCATTGATGGGTCATCAACCACCCCTTCTATATTTTAGGGAAAAGTATCTAAAATAAAATAATGAATCAAATAACAATAAATACAAGATAAAAAGTCTTTCTTAACCACCTGTTCTAGATTTTAGTAAAAAATATCTGAAATAAAATAATGAATCAAATGACAATAAATGAAATACAAAAAGTATTTCTTTTCATGCCAACTTATAAATGAATTTCACACTCTCCCCCAAAATTTATTACACCCCACCATACCTATTTAATTCATTTGATCAAAAATTGATAGAAGTCAATAAAGGTATTTAATGTTACTAAATTTGTATATGTACTCAATATATTTCCTACAGGCATTTACATTCATTAAGGAGCAGTCTAATTATTCCACCTTTTGGATTAGGGTGGGTTCTGGTCGGAATCCGATAATTTTTTTTGATAAAATCCAAAAGTGGAAGTGTTTAAATTGCATTTTTTAATTAATAAATAGATTCAACACCCTCGAATACCCCATGGCACCCAAATTATGCAATTTCCATAGCTAATATATGTGATTCTAAGATTTTTTAAAGATTTCCAACCAGAATCCAAACAAAATAAGATGGAAAATATGCTTGGAAAAAATTGAAAATGTAGAATATTTAGACTACACCTTCATTTATTAATTAATACATCAATTAGTTATACTAATGTACATGTACAATGTAGGTATACATAGCTAGTGTATAGATATATGCACGTGTACTAATTATAAATATTCACTCCTTTAATGCATAGTTTATGTATGTTCTCATTCTCATCCAAGTACGCAAGATAACAAATATAAATCTCAACCTCTAACAATCACACTGGTTTACAATAATTCAATACATACATCACAACATATTTGTATCATCAAACATGCATAAAGCAAGACTTTTCGAACAAAAAATTAATCATCTTAAATAACTAACTCCAACATCCTTCTAATTTACTTCAAACCATTATTCCTCCCTAACCTACTTTTATCTTCCACATGCAATCCTTTACTCTGCTAGAATATGTTCGAGCATCAACTATACTGTCCTAACTATAGATACAACCCGTAAGTGGAAGTGTCGACCATGTCGGCCAAGCTTCCCCAGTAGGAAACTAGCAGTCATCATCACACAATTTGGGGAGCATGTCTCTGCACAACCCTCCCATGACTCTAGGTTTCAGAGAATACATGGTCGGAAATACCTCCACCCCTCCTAATATAACTAGCATCAACACCCGATATTGAGTCATACTGTGCAATTATTATTCTTATAGTCACATCATTGAACAACCCTTATGGGAAAGCTATGCTTCCTGCCAAAACAATAGTTACCCACAAATCATAGTATTGTTTGAAACCATCAAAACGATTGTATAGTACACATTGTTTTCATGATGTCAAGGACACCCAATTTACCTCAGTACTACAATAATTTGACTACAACATGCTGCATCATCTTGTAGGTTACAAAGTTAATGATTTAAATACTATATAAAACATAATCATTTGTTGTGAAACCTATTTTATGTACTGCTATTTAGGAAAACACCACAAATTTATTGTACCATGCATCACAGTTCCATATACACCCATAGTGTGAAACAGGAACTAGTATCCACATGTCTAAATTTCACATTTTATTGTAAATGTTCGAAGTAAATCATATAACTATTATCATCATGAATCTAACACTAAAATCATCTACACATAAATAGGTCCACATGTATGCTTAATGTAATTTTTGTATTATTCTAATTTAGTTTAAATGAATATTATGTGAATAAATTACTAAAATGAGTAAAATTGGAGTTCCGATTGAGTAAAGCTAAAATACAAAGCATTACAAAATCTAATATCAAACAAAAAAATTTATACATCAATTTAGTATTCAACTAAGTTATAAGTGTAAATAAACATAATTATTAAAAATATGTATATGTATATATTTGGCATAATATGTAACTTTTAGATGACATAAGTCCATCCTAACTACCTATGATGTATTTGACCAGTTCTACATGTTCCTTGGCCTTTCTCGAGACCACAAAGTCCCATCATTAATGTTGAATCCACTTATGCTTGGTCCCAACATAGGGGATAGATAAATAGGTGATCCTATAATCTAGTTTCTATTACAATGCATCAATCCACGGCAATGACACATCAATCCTCAAATATTTAGTGCCTCTAACCAATCGGGTGTTCAAACTTGACATGTTTTATGAATTAGAACAAGACAACACATACGTTAGAATAAGCGTTGGGAGTAATCATCCTCCATCATTGTGCACAATGCTAATTGCAGGGGCCACCTCCATTCATATAGTTGATCATTCAATCCTTTGAGAGTGCGTATAAGGATGAGGGTACGTAAATATTGTTTAAATGTTTTCAAGAATGCATAATATGTACGTACTAGGGGCATAAGAGGAGGTGTTTCCCAAAGGTTGTACGTCCTTAACATCATGTATGTTTGGTTTCCAATATGGAGCCAACATGGAGTGTTAGTTCATTTTACTAAGCATTTCCTTCATTGACATAGTGTTGAGGTTCCTGAAATCATAGCATCAACAATTGGGGATTCTCCTTGGTAAGCAAGCCCAATTAGATCGCTCAACATTTGGTGTAGGGAATCAGTCCGGTTAATGATCCGGCTACCGTATGTGATGTAAAGTTTGGTTGCACCGGTTACGTCTCGATTGGCTGTTTATGTATTTTTTATTTAAAGATGAGATGCAAGTGCCCTAGTTAAATGTATGTAATCTAATCTAATCTATCTGATCTAACTAAAATATCTAAACTATCCTTGTAGGGAGCAAATATGAAATAAGAGTAATAACTGGAAATGCACATAAAAGCCTCACAGATAGTTATTTCAACATAATAAGCACATTTACAGCAAAAAGAAAAGATACCAAAGATAACTATGATATAATTAAAGCATTCTATTACTCAATAAGCACATCAACATTTACACAGGAAAAATAAATCATTCATGACCATGAAGTAATTCAAGACAGTTTAGAATGATCTCACACTATGCATATGAATGTATGAGGAATTAATTCCACAATGGCATTCCAAATATTCCAAGCAAAAATCTCTGTGCTCACTTTCCCCAAGAAACAGATCCTTCTTTATTAATCAGAAAAATAGTTCTCATACAAAATAGTCCAGCTCTATTGTACCTGCCAAAAAAGTCATTTACTTTCTATTCTCTTCTCCTATTTATAGCTTTACAAAATTGTCTCTAGTGCCTCTTCACATACCCTAACCCTAGGGAATCTCAAAATTTCGTCTTCTAATGTTTATACAAAAAAATTACAAAAATTAATTTCTAGCTATCTTTTCCAACTCAGAAATATATTTAGCCCATATGTCAATTTCCTCTAAAACAATATTACTTTGGATAGGCTCCATCATTTTTCAAGAGATCTCATGATTATATAATTTTTCCTCGATACCCTTTACACCTTCAGCTGCTACTTTGTAACTCTCTTCCAAAAGTAAGCGTGAATGGAAGCTTGCCCAATGAAATTATGCAAGTCCTCTCCCATTAGCACCTCCAGCTTCTTCATGTAACTCAAATAATCACTCAGTGTGCTTTGCAATTGTGATAAGCACTGGTCTCTTTTGGGAAATTCTTCCATGGTTGGAGGTAAAACAAGCTGACATTTTTCATGAATTTTATGGATTTTCTGATAAAATCCTGTACATTTCTCGATGGTCTTCAGAACCCTGTTATTAATTCGCAAACCAAATTTTCTGCAGAATTCAAGTAATCCTGAATCCAAAGTTTAATATGCGCTGGTTTTATGAGGCAAGTGTTCAGGAAATTCTGATTTTCCTTCTCTCCATGTTATTTGCTTCCTAATTTCATTCATGGCACGCACTAATTTTTATCTAACTGTCAGAGTTTCAACATCAATCTCTCTCATCCTTGATATCATTATTTTCATCTTACAGACCTCCTCTGTGATGAGATATTGTAAATGATATATCTTATTCTGAATTCCACAGGCTTGCTCGTGAAAATGAGTCAAGTATTGCTTCTTCTCGTTTGCAACTTTCAGTTGCTCTATCAGAAACTCCTTTTCCTCTGTCAACCTTTCAAATTGAAACTTATAGTTCCCAACCTATTTCCCATTGTCTACCTCGTTTTTCTCTGACTCCTTGAAGCGAGCTTCCAGGTCCCTTTTCTCGCCCTCTGTAATTACCAACTGCACAGTTAGTTCATCCTTTTCAGCTTCAAGATTTTGGTACTCTTCTGCTATCCTTTCCTTTTCAAATAGGAGGACGTCATGTTTTCTTTTCAGCTCCAATCCCTATTCCCGCTCCTTCATCAAATTATATTTGACTTTAAAGAGCTTCTCTGTCTTCCTTTCTATGTCGCTCATCAACTTGTTCACATTGTCTTCACTTGCTTGTGTTGCAGCTATTTTGACTGATGCCATGAGCTTAGGGTCCGTTTGAGCACCCTCGAAGATTGCGCTTTCTTTTACTATAACAACATCTTCGTAGGTTGGACATTTCATTTTCTTTTCGGACCTCTTCATGATAATCTTCTTTTTAGAGTAAAAAAAGATTTTATCTAATCTTGCCACCATGTGTCACTTTGACGGGCTAAACGAGGTGAGAGCAAGCTCCGAAAGTGGGGAGTTTCCTCTGGTGATCATCTCTGGTAGGTCTATGTCCATATTTTGCGTGCTTTGGATTCCTTGTTCCATAGCTTCCTTGGACTTTTCTTCTTCCTCATTTTTCCTTTGTTGTTCAGCCACTTCCTTTTCTACTCTTTCTTCCGTTTGTTGTACCCTTTCGGCCTCTTCCATTTGGATCTTTTCAGCCTCCTCCCTTTGGAGTCTTTTAGTTTCTTCTTTTTGTAGCCTATCCGCTTCTTCCTTTTGGATCTTTTCAGCATGTCCCTTCTAGATTCTGTCAATCTCTTCTTTTTTCTTCTTTTCAGCTTCTGCTAACTGTATAGACACTCCATCCTTTGCAGTTTTATCCTTGGAACTAGAACTAGCTCCTCTTTTGGAACGATAGCGCTTGCCCAATTCGGTCATGTTCTTTGATCTTCGAAAGAATGCTTCGTCTTTGTCGAAAAGATGTGCATAATCAAAAGTGATGTGGCAGGAAGCATAGTGGGTAGCAACCTTACCTCTAGGATCATGCCTTCTGAAACTCTTCGTTCCAAAATGAAAAACCTCTAAATCTTGAGCATAGTCTTCGCCATATTTTGCCTTGTGAAGCTTGTATGCTCCAATAGTAAACAACATCTGTGGATAGGTAGCCTTCTTCTTGTCATGAAGAACCTTACTAACCCCATTGATGAAGATTTGTATCACAGCTTCTTTATGTACGACATAATCAGTGGCATACCGAGGCAACAGAGAAGGGGGTTGAGTGCCTCCATACACTATGATATATGTCTCTTCGGTGGAGAAGTAATAATCTCTGTGTTCTTAGATGAATGGCAATTCATTCTTTGACATACAATTTGGTTCCTCTTTGAAGATTAATTGATATAATGGCATGATGAACCTTTCACAAATTCTTGTGTAGTGGCTCGCATACTTATGGGCCTAGGTCATCTTATAGGCCACGTGGGGGGGAGATTCATTATGTTTCCAAACACATCCCAAATTAGGGAAAGAGTGCTTTATTAATAAGTAATCCACCAGATAAGAGGCCATAATGAAATCAACTTCCTTCTGTGTTAATCCTCTTTTTGTTGCAGCTATATGTGATGACATACTGTCATAGGTGATATCTTCCCAGTTGAACATTGTACCGTGCGTGGCAATGTGGTACATCACCAGCACCCAACAAAGCTTATATATGTTCCCATTTTCCAACCCAAAAACCCGACTAAATATCAACGCAATGATCATGTATGGGGTCCTCAAGTGTTGACTTTTGTATTCTCAACTGGCCCTCAATCTCAATTGTTTTCAGAGACTGTCATCCTTTTGGAAAATTCAAAATGATCCATGTTGGCTCCTTTCACCCAATCATCATTCATCATGACTTTAGGGGCGGGAAACTTGTATGCTGTAGCGATATGGTTTGGTTGGAAAGATGCGAGCCCCATCCTGCTGACATCTGAGATGATTCTTGTGTTAGTATCTGCCTGGGTCAAGATCCACCCAATGAATTCTAAGCACGAAAACAAATCTGGGCGTGTGGCTACCTTATGAAGGCCATACCTCTTGATATTTTGGTAAACCATTAATAATTCAATAGATGCTTTAGGGAAATTTGTGTCTCTAATGGCCCTATATAGTTCGCCCCATTGAAATTATGGGGTGGCTCCTGTCATAGCTTTGGTATCTCCAAACATTGTTTCAAGTGAGGTGTCTAGCAATATTTCGATGTCACGGTCTGATTCAACTAGCTTAGCTTTTCTCCTGGTGGAACGTCTATGCATATCAAGTCTATTGGGACACTGGAACAACCAATGAGAAAAAATATTTACACATAATTTATAATCCAAGGTGTAATTAACGAGCATGATTAAAATAGTGTTTAAGTGCTGTGAGTGCACATTGGCTTTGATGAGGTTCAGGATGCAAAAATACTTATGATAAAATTGAACCCTTTAGGGTGATAGATGAATTTAACCCTCATTGTTTTAATAAATAAACAGTTAAGGAAAGCAAAAACGGCTATACAAAGTACAAACAACCAAGCAAAACTGATTTTTCACATTGATAGAGAGAGCTTATTAAGAATTAATCAGTTCTGTGTATATGCATGAATGTAAGAAACAAAGCGACTATGGGATATATTTTAATTGGAGATGACTTGCACATTAAAACCCCGTTGAAAGGATATCTCCTTCTCGGCTCACAGAGCAACTCGATGGACGCAGTGAGTAAAAATGCAACAAGGCAAGATGGTGCGCTAGTTCTACTGTAGGGAAGTTCATCGGCGCGAGGAACCATGCTACTGAGACATGAGCTACAATTTATGCCTGGAACAGTCTTCATTGTGGTCGCTAGGCGTTTAAGAGACCTGGCTATGATAGACTATCCAAACAAAACTAAAACCAATGATGGCCGGTGAAAGAAAACAAGCTACGGGTGGCCGGGATGAAAAGTCTGTGTGGGAAGCACTTAGCGGGAGTGTGCTTGCTTTCAATGGTCTCAAGTGACAGTTAAAAAAAAGGGCGCTAAGTCCATACTAAAGAAAACCTTACTTCCCAAACCCTCGAGACCAACTAAAAGCTAAAAAACGTTAAAAGCAACACCTTAAGCAGCTAAAAATAAACGGAATGGTTCTGAGAACACCTACCTTTCAATGGCAGAGTGGTTGGGCTAGCTGTGAGCCTGTCGGTTGGTAGATGCCTAGTGATTTTTTATTGACGAGGACTCAAAAGGTGCTTGAACGATGTTTTACGCTTCGCAATAGTGTTAAAAACAAACAACCCCCCCACTATATTAAGAAAATAAAAAATCGTTATTATTAATGCAGATGGGGTTCGGTTGGTGGGAACAATTAAGACCGTGTCCCTTTATCGATTTGCGGGCTGAGACTCACCCGAGCATTTCAGTGGGCTTACCTTAGTCGCCAGGAAACGGTCGGCGTACTTATTTCAAAGGCCCCGACACAGTTGGTAAGAAAAGCTCAAAACTTGCGACAACGGAGAATCGACCATGGCGAAAGTGCCAGCAACAAGGGGATCGGAGTTTAAACGGTCGGCGCTCTCGACCAACTCTTAGTGATGAATTTAGCGCCTAAAACCTTAAGAACTACGAAACAGTCAGCGAAGAACAACAAGGTATGCAACTGCTTTTGGAGAATCTGCCACTTTTCGATGAAGAAACTCACAGAGCGTCAGTGAAGACCACTGCGACCGGTTGACAAACAACAAACAATGCTTGGCGAAACGATCATCCAAATTTAAAACAAAAGTAACGAAATGGTTGGCAAGAAATGAGTCAAAAAGGGGTGACCGGTCGGCGCCGAAAATCTTGAACATTACAAAAAAGGGGTCGGCGAAAAACTCATCAAAAGATGCGAAACGGTCGACACAAATGGCTGAAAAGATGTGAAACGATCGGAAAAATAATCGAAAAGGCCACGATCGGTCAGCGCCAATGAATCGAAATACCGCGACAAGGGTCGGCGAAAGTTGTGAAACTTGTTGGTGAAGAAAGAACAAAAAAAACCGTGACCATTTCGGCGAAAAATAAACGAATGACCTCGAAACTGGTAAATATGAGCTTTTCCCTCAATGGGCTTAGATAAAATCCTCTTCATCAAGGTGGCAACTATTTTTCCACCATTGTGTACATTGCTTACTCTTGCTATGACTCAGATATGTTAGTTACTAGCGTGTGTGACCATTTTCACTTCTCGACAATGTAATTCGATAATAAAATTAGTAGGTTATAGCTTCATGAGTCACATTATGATCTAAAAAGTATGTAAAATAGCACCACCTCTCTATTTTTAGAAGCATAGATAATGATATGTACAAAATTTCCTTTAATTACATTGGGAATGCATAGTACATACAACTCCCTTTTCTCCATAGTTATTTCCTTCTACCCTCCAAGGTAGGCCCAAACCCATTCATTCTAGTATCCTTAGGGGTTAAGCCTCCCCATTTGTATTTGCAGGAGTGCACCAATATTATAAGCGTGCCCTCCCAAATTCATATGCTCTTCAACCATACTACATGCCTTCACTCTCTTCTTTCAACCATAGCAATTATTGTATGTCTTTGACTCTTTCACACACAATTGCAAACATGATCATCTATGTGGGAATCAATTTTATTTGTTGGATTAGGCTTCCACATGGATAAAAAACTACCACATGCCCCATTCATAGAAGAAGATCCCCAGCGGCCCCTATTTGGCCTAAGCACGCTTTAATAAATTTTATTCTTAATCCACTTTCTCTATATATGTAACAACCCTAGAACTGAAAAACATTTTATTTTAAGAAAAACATTGATCTAATTTTATTATATAAAGTTTTTATGACCAAGGTGGTCAAGAATGATTGTAATTAACTATTTTTATTTTTAATAAATTGAAAAGTGGAGACACTCATCCATAGGGGATTGTTGAAGAGTGTTCACTAACCCACTAGGGAGAATGAAACTGCTTAGGAGACAAAGATACAAGTGGCAGCATCTGTAATCACTTACTAGTTGTTGCAGGAGGCAACTACCCTATATTTATGGTCATGACTCTCCAAGGGTGGAGGTGTTGAGTAAGTGGCTCAATAAATGATATAACTGACCAAAGACCTAGGCAAGTTATGAAGCCATCGAATTGAGCAGGAGGCTCATCAATTATTTTATTTTCTGCTTGGGCTGGTTGGAAAAACTATCATAGTTTTGAGCACACAAGGAAATTTGATGAGGGGTAGCTAACTAGTGATTTCCAGAGTGAGTTTGTCCATCAGTTGAGTACAAAGTAAGGAAGGATGGCAGGTCTTGAGGACTGCTGAGTCTTTGAAAAAAAAAAGGTCTCCTACTCCTATTCGGTGTCTTCATCCTGGTGGTTGTAATACCCCATTTTGACCCTTAGGATATATTATCTTTTAATGTAAATATTGTATACATGTGATGTATGTTTTCCTAGTGTGGAGATCAAGGCCAAGGCCCTGCTAGTGGATGCTCAGAATTTTATTTAAAAAGGAAAGTATTAGATATTATGTTACCCATGTGTTATTTAGCCATTGAACATTGTAAAAATGATATAAGTAAACATCATGCAATAAAATACCAAAACTAGCTATGGAAGTAACTAATGAGAAGGGGCCATGTGTATCCACTAGGGAGTGGTGAGGGGGTTGTGGGATTGAACCATAAATTGCCAAATGTCATCTTGAGAACCCATTTGACTTTCTTTGCTGACATTTAATTCAGTTGTAAGAAAGTTGTTGAGAAATCAGTCCATGGCTTCAATGGAGCATGGGTAGCCCATAAATTCGTATGGCAGGGTATGGGCTCTATTTCCTTGACCCACAAGTCACTCTACCTCATGGGAATTCGTTTTTCCTTATTCCCATTCCATTGTTGAATATCCAAGCTTCAGTTTCCATCCATTACACATGCCCAACAGTGAGAAAAACCAGAAATCACAACTTTGCAATAACCCATGTTTTGAAGTGCCATAAATGCCTAGAATTTGGTATTGACAGTGAAATCCAATGGGGAGTCCATATTTATGAACCTTGGGAGTAAATTGAGAGCATTATCTACTCCGAAATTCATTCGAAAACCCAGTTTTATAGCCCAGAAATCTAGTTACGGGATTGAGTTATTTGATGACAGAATTGTGAGAAATCCAAGTGTGAATATTTGAACAGAGGATTGGATTGCTTGAATATAGCCTGAGATGTATGTAGCTCTATGGTTGAGCTCACTAGCTTAGCATCCTCCTCCTTTGCTTATTGCATGCTTGATAAATCCAACTGTGTGTTGGCTTAGCATGACTGTTGAGTGAAACCATGGTTGTGAGTGAGCTTGTTTAGCTCCTTCTTAGTGGATACAAATCCTAGCTCTTGGGTGATCTCTCAGCTGAAAGAATATAGGATAGACATAGATCTATGGTTGGGTGGAATGTTGCTCTCACATAGCCAGTTATTGGACAATTTCGTCTTAAAGATAAGTATTCTCTATGGTTTAAATTGTGATCATTCTGTGTTCTATTCTGCATGTTTAATTATTCATGTTAATTGAATGATATGATTATCTTAAGCTATTTGGCATGAATTCTGTGCATAGCATGAGAATGAGATTGATTATTGTATGATTGTTTCATTATTCTACTTGGGAGAAATAGGATTAAGTATTCCCTTCTATGTGTGTGTTGTTATGGTTATTATGTTGTGTTTATATTGAGTATGATTATGCACTACATTTCAAAATAAGTATTCTTGTGGATTGAGTTATGTTAATTCTATGTTATACAATGTTTTAATTAATGACTGTCGGTTATATGTTGAATGCATGATGAAATGGTTTGTGGTTAGGGTGTAATTTCCATGTGTTTATTAAGAATGAACTGGACGCATAAGTTTTATTTATCCATAAATTTATTACTAATGAATGGGGCTGAGATTGTCATATAAGCCCGATATGTTTGGTCATGTTTCCTCCCTTGCACTGGATTGATGGCAGGGGACGTGATAGTGGTTCAGTGAACGTGCTTAGGGGTCCCAAGCATTATTTGGAGTGCTTGAGGAATAGGTTGGGAGGAACGGTTGCCGGTGGATGTTTTCCCAGCTTTATTGTTCAGGTTTCTTCCATTTCCTACCTTACTTGTTATTATTTTTTATAAAATGGTTATAATTAAATTGATCTTTGAATTAGGATTGAATTAGCGATCAACCCAAGAAGTGGGAAGAATACTTACATCTTATTGAATTTGCTTATAATAATCACTATCAAACCTCAGCCAAAATGATCCCTTTTGAAATAATGTATGGTCGTAAATGTAATACACCCGTTTCGTGGAGCACCCCAGTTGATAGACTGTTACTAGGACCAGAATTAATAAAAGAGATGGAACTAACAGTGAAACAGGTGCAGACCAATTAAAAATTCTGCAAGACAGGAAAAAAAGCCATGCAGATCGTAAGAGGACTCAATAAGAGTTCCAAGTTGGTGAACATGTGTTTATAAAGGTGAAGCCCCGAAAAATTTCTTTGAAACTGGGGAGCTGTTCCAAGTTGGAACCTAGGTACTGTGGACCGTTCAAAATATTATCAAGGGTCGGACCAGTGGCATATCAGCTGGCCCTACCACCTAACCTTAAAGTGCATAATATATTTCATATTTCCATTTTAAGAAGATATATACATGATGCTACTCATGTGATTAACTGGAATGACATACAGGTGGAACCCGAAGGATATTTTCTGGTGGAACCAGACTGTATCCTTGACAGGAGGGAAGTTTCACTTCGAAATCGTACCATTGGACAGGAAAATGTGCAATGGAAGCACCTTATTCCAGAGGAAGAAACCTGGGAATTGGAGAGTCATATTTGAGCAGCATACCCAATTTTGTTCCAGGAAGACTCAGAAGACCCTTAAGCAACATTGAGGACGATGTTGAGCTTAAGAGGGGGTGTTTGTAACAACCCTAGAACTGAAAAAACGTTTTATTTTGAGAAAAACATTGATCTAATTTTATTATAAAGTTTTTATGACCAAGGTAGTCAAGGATGACTGTAATTAACTATTTTTATTTTTAATAAATTGAAAAGTGGAGACACTCATCCATAGGGGACTGTTGAAGAGTGTTCACTGACCCAACAGGGAGAATGAAACTGCTTAGGAAACAAGGAGACAAGTGGCAGCATCTGTAATCACTTCCTAGCTGTTGCAGGAGGGAACTACCCTATATTTATGGTCATGACTCTCCAAGGGTGGAGGAGTTGAGTAAGTGGCTCAATAAATGATATAACTGATCAAAGACCTAGGCAAGCTATGAAGCCATCAAATTGAGCAAGAGGCTCATCAATTATTTTCTTTTCTCCTTGGTTTGGCTGGAAAAACTATCATAGTTTTGACCACACAAGGAAATTCGATGAGGGGTAGCTAACTAATTATTTCCAGAGTGAATCTGTCCATCAGTTGAGTACAAAGTAAGGAAGGATGGCAGGTCTTGAAGACTGCTGAGTCTTTGAAAAAAAAAGGTCTCCTACTCCTATTCGGTGTCTTCATCCTGGTGGTTCAGTGAACGGGCTCGGGGGTCCCAAGCATTCCATTGAGTGCTTGAGGAATAGGTTGGGAGGAACGGTTTCTTGTGGATGTTTGCCCAGCTTTGTTGTTCAAGTTTCTTCCATTTTCTACTTTACTTGTTATTATTTTTGATAAAATGGTTATAATTAGACTGGTCTTTGAATTAGGATTGACTGGTTAAAATTGAAAATAATTACCCCTGTATTTTTCCTTCCACCCAAAAGTGGTGTACTCTAGTATAGGGAAAAAATTTAAGAATGCATATAATAAATTATAGATGCACAAATAAGAATTGGTATTATTTCATTTTCAGAATTTATATAAAACATTCTTTTCAAAACAGTTGATCACTTGGAATTTATTAAATATCGATGAAATTAAATATACACTTCAGGATTAAAAACCAATTATGTTTCAGTTTTCCATTGCCCTAACCCCCTATGATAGCCATTCAGAGGACCTTTCTGTGCTCTAGGGCAGGTTAGCTTTTCTTGCATTTTTAACATTCAAGGACAAACAAATTTCTATTTTGGTATCTCCAAAAATGTTGATGCTTAAACACAACAAATCTCTTTTAAAAGAACAAGTATATTTCAGATAACAACAAACAAGCATAGCGATCATATACAACTCATGACAGGTAAGCATACACACGGTTGCAGACAATAGTTTGACATTTAAACTTTGTTAGGTCCACGCACAGGCGGATGCCCTCACATCCAAACATAAAACCAAGAGCATGGCATTTTATTTTTTTTTAAACCCTATAAAATCAAAAGTATGACAACCTAAGATGGAATGTAGGACTGTTGAATAACCTTTTTCCATAAACAAGTTTACAATCACAGTTTGTATAAAAGGAGTTTCGAACCAGGATAGCTAAACATCGAATTAACCTAGCTTCTATCATTTTAGATTAATGCTATACATCTCAGGCTCAGGATCGAATCCCCACCGGTTCACATCAAACAAGATACATCCAAATGACGGTCTCTCTACTAAAGAGCGTAACCATACGAAATCAAAAGTTCTAACTTCTTAAGCCTTCCCTACCAAATCTTACGACCACACTAAACAACTACACTTTCATCCATATAACCGTTTTTAACACAGTCCATATTATACAGTTTTTCATCGTATAGGAAACTAGAGTGTTCGACTACCATGCACAAAAGCCAAACAATCGAAACTCTTACACGACCAAAATTTCAGAGTTAATCAACAAGCAAAGCACTGTAAGTTCTTGGCTTTCGCCATTTGCTTTTCCCAAATAGGCCAAGGGGACCATCAACAATTTTAACCAACCATGGAAACATGGCATTTAAATGTCCACCTTAAACAATCCAAGGTCCATTCCAAGAATGATACGAGTGTATTTCACAACAAAACCAATCATTAAGGACTGAGATTAAACCGCAATATTCAACCGAGTTCGTATGAGGGTGAAAACATGAAGTTGACAAACAATTTTGGCTTGTTTCTTACAAACAAAACTGCTAAATTTTATGTTTTTCAACTTCAACCTCTTCAAACCCATATCTCCCTTAGGAATTTCAACTTGAAGTAAACACAAAGGTTTTAGAGAATTGAATTAGCTTTCTACTCATATTTTTTTTAATTTTTTTTATGGACATATCATGGGGCAAATTTGTTGTCAACAGACGACATATACTTGAAAATTTTAGGTATGGATAATGAGTGACCTGTGTTGACAACAGTTTTTTGATAGATGGTTATTCATTTTAGGGAAAAAAATTGTAGGCTCATAATATACACACACTACACTAGATCCTAGACTATATTTTGATTTTTTTAAGACTTTGGAACTATTTTTTATTATTTATCGAAACAATGTATGTTTAGAAAATGGTGCATTATCGACAGATGTTTTTGTAATCACATTTTCTTTCAAATGTGACTCTTATTGGAAAAACTAAAAGTACCCTTTTGAAGAGGACGAGCCAATTATAATCTCTGTGAAATTTCAATTTTTTTTGGTGTTGTCGTTGTTATGATATTGAATTTTCATTTCGGGTGATTTTCAAAGTAATAAAATTCTTAAGGGATAAGGTTTAGAAAAAAAATATTAATAAATAGAAATGCAAGTCGAAATGAAACAATTATTATATCATTAGAAACTAGATTTGGAGATGAATCCATTGCTACCAAGTCCAACAAATAATATTTAGAATTTGCAGTGGTTCAGGCTTGCTGAAGTTGCAGGTTCCGGAAAGATGCCATATATTTTCGCAAGTTTGTTGACCATAAACTCTTGGTCGAAAAAATATCTTCCAAACTCTCAACCGAGAGTTTAGTTCAAACTCTCATCCGAGATTTTTTTTAAAAATATAGCACGGTGATTGGTTCAAACTCTCGGCCTAGATTTTTTTTAAACTCTCGAGTGAGAGTTTGAAATCTCAAAACTCTCGGCCTAGAGTTTGAGGTTGACTTATTTTCGCGTGATCCTCCACCTGCGCTCCATTTTTTTCACTCTGTTTGTCACAAAAGTGTTTCCTAGGTTCACGATTTCACCCATGAACAACCCCAACCAAAATTGCATGCTAAACTTTTACAAAGACATGGACTCTAGCATAACTACCAATGGGTGCGACAGACCCATACATCTAACTCACACTAGAACGATCAAAGTAAAGACTGTCTTCCTTTAACCCGTGTTACAACGGGTTGCAACTTACCGAGATTTCCCATGGGGGACCAGGGGCTTACCAGGGTCGATTTCCCTTCTTCTTTCTTCAACACCTCTCCTCCTTCCTTGATACTTGGAGCTCACCGCCACAAGAAAACCAAGAAACGGTCAACCACTAGTTTACAGGCATGCAACGACAACATAAAAAGCCCAAAGTGTTGATAGGTTACAAATACAATAATTGGTAGGAGTTTTCCAAATCGTTCATGAACTTTTCGAAGCCAAGGCTAAAGGCTAGAGCCGAGGCCAAGCGCCGAGCCCACCGAGAACCAGAGAGCCGAACGAGGTAGACCTCAACTTTCCAAACAACAAAAATGTTGAGAAACACAATGATAAGGGAGTTAGGGTTCGAAGGAGCCATGTGGCCGAGAGCATCAATGTGAGTCAGACAGTCCCGATAGTTGCATTTAAGACCTCGAGATTCTACTCACACCCACAACAAATTTGAAACAATGCAAAGATCACCACATTCAAATTCTCTAGTCATCATAAATGCCAAGACCCGTGCATTGAATTGAAAAGAATTTGTCCATCATTCCCCCTTGTAAGCATTGTTGGGATTTGCAAACCCTAGCTAGGGCCCGATACATAGATTGATCTTAATACCTTAGTCTGCTGCAAATATCGTTTGAGTGTTTAGGTGTGTGGACCTTAGGATAGGAGTTTTAGCAATGTTATTAATAGTTTTTCCCATCGACATTTAATTTCTAGGATAGTGAACTCATAAAAAGATTTATAAGTGTATTGACCTTTGTGATATTTTCATTATGCACGTAGTATCAAATTCATGTTTTCAAGGGCGCTTAGTATATCTCATAGAACCTTTAGAATTTAAACAGGGTTTAGTACCTTAGGATACCTAGGCGAAGACTTGACAGTCACAGCATCTTCTAAGCCTGAGTAACTAAACTGAAGGTCGATAAGAAATCATACCATAAATGACGAAAGCCGTCACTCCGTCGACGGATCTATTCAAAGTATCAAGTGCAGCATTATCTTTGCAAGCTTAGTCAGCCCCGGGATATCTTCTCAAAGAACCCTTATATCGAAAGAAGCATAAGTACGACAGTTGACATCAAAATACTTTAACATGCACATTCAAGATATAATTTACCGTGAATTATGCATCCCAATTGTTTTTATTTATTTATGAATTTCTAGTTTTTTTTCTAGAGATGTTACAATATACTACTAGACTATTGTTTCACACAAATTATGTTGTAGATTGCTTTCATCCTCCCACTCCACATGTGCCAATTTCATGTATAAACAACTCTCATGGTTTTATTTCATGTATCATTCTTCATTTTTTCAAAGAAACTGCTCGAGCGTTATCCACATTCACAAAACCCGATCGTGATCGATACCTCACCTCCAATAATTACAAGCAACAATTTTTATGGCCCCCTTCGGAAGGCACGATGAGTCTCCATCTCACCATTTATGTCATTGGTTGGGATATGTCTACTCACTTTATTTGCAACAAATTTGATACTTTTTAAAGCACATCAACACTTCACAATCCCATATTTCCATAGTATTCAATGCTCAATGTATTCTTCCTCCTATATTTCTTTGTTGTCACTCCCACACATGGTTGAAAGTGAGACACCGACCACTCAACATTATGAACTAACAAGCATGTGTTGGTATGTACGACTCACCATAATATTTATTAGTGAGACACCAACCACTCAGCATTATGAACTAGCAAGCATGTGTTGGTATGTACGACTCAGCATGATATTTATTAGTGGCATTGCCTCGCCCCATTTTTTAATTTATAATAGCATGTTGACATTCTCTAATGCACTTTCTAAATATCGAGGAGAGGGGGAAACTGTCTAGTAAAATAGGGAGGAGATGATATCAATCCCAAGATAGAAAAGTTTGAGAAGGGGAATTTATAAGTAGTTATATTTTGATATTTAATAAAATGGATGACACTCGGCTTGGAATTTGATGGGGAAAATGTTTTTTCTCGTCAAATATAATTTCTTTTTTGAATTTCCCCTCAAATAAAATGAAAGAAATGTTGAAACGTGTATACATAATGACAAGGGGATTTATTTTGAAATTCCTAACCTAGATGACACTATCAAAAGCTAACTGTCCCCTTTATAATCTGGTAATAAAAGAAGTCTCTACTACTTATAGTTATGTAAGTAAATAGTTTTGGATTTAGTGAAAAATATCTATTTCTTGCATTTACTTTCTTGTTAACATATTAAAAAATATTATATACTTAGAAAAAAATGTTTTAGATGGGATTTTTATTTAGGGCTTGTTTTTCATGTTGATGTTTTGAAGGTGTGAAAATCAAGGGCATTGGATTCGATTCTGCAATAAATAAACTTTAATAAGTTACAAAATGGTTGAGAAATTTGCACGGGGGATTCACTCAATAAACCTCTATCATAGCACGTTCGTTCGTGGAATATGAAACAATAACCCTAATTTCACTAAATATTGGAAAATACCTTCCAAAATAGTTTTTTTAACCCCCTCCCAATATGCCTTCACAATTTTAAAAAACCCCTATTTTCATTAGATATTGTATGTATCAATTTGTTTATTAACATTTTTTATACCCCTTTATATTTCTACCAAGTATATTGATATGATACCCCTCTTATGACCCCACATGCATTCTACAATGCACCTTGCTTCTTTCGATGTATATTGTGGATGCACATTACTTCACCCACAATGCAATTACTCAACCACATATAATTATGATTTGCAACATATAATGGTCTAATGAAGAGATAGGAGATCACTTCTTGTATGTCATTAGAGTTACTGCACATAGTACACCATTTAGATTGCATGTTGCAGTTCCCCAATCGCTGACTAAGCCTGTTGTGGGCTAGGTATCCAAGCCCCCGGGGTCTGTAACAAGCTCTAAGAGGCTGACTAAACCTCCCAAGGCCTGTAATAGGAACGAGTGGTTGGGTATTCAAGCCCCCAAGGCCTATCAGGGCCTATAACAGGCCGTGGAGGCTTAGAGTCTCCCAAGGATATTAATAACAATTGGCTGAGTGCTATTGGAAACAATTGGTTGTCAATGACCACTGTCTATCGACTATGACCGACTGGCAACCCACTTCACCACGAAAACCCTAGCCTTAAGCATGCCTCAAGATGCGATTTCCCTGCGTACTGGTAAGCCTGAGCCTTGTCTCAACCCGATTTCTCATCCGATCGTGATCCCGCCATCTCCATTTGGCGGATATTTGTCAGCTCGCCCATATAAAAAAGACCCCAAAGTATTTTTGTATTGTTACATTAAATTAAAAAAAAACCTCTTCCCCTTAATATATAAGCAATATATTTTTAGGTTTTCATGAATATTTAATACCGCAACATAAATGAATGTGATATTATATTGCCTTCTTGTGAATCCCCCATGGAAATTTGATCATAAACCAAAAAAATGAATTTGATATATATTTAAACTCAAAAAAACTAAAAAAAAACTAATTTGATATATATTTTGATTTGAAGCTTGAGATATAAAGATAAATTATAAAATTTTAAAACAAGTTAATATTGATATATTGTCTTAAAAACATTGAAAATAATTAAAATTTCCAAAATTATGTTAAACATTTAAAATTAAATTAAAGTGGATAAAATGCAGAAGAGTTTTACATTGCATATAAGTTTTGACGAGCAATAAGCATCCAGCAACGCATACATTGTATATAACTTTTGACCAGCAATAAGCATTGAATGTTAGGGAGATCGAATGGTCACAGAAGCACATGTCGTAACATTCAATACTACACTGCGATAAGATGGAGTTTGACTTTGACCATCTTTCAATAAAATATTGTAAAAGAAAATTATATTTTATTATTAAAATAACAAATATAAATACGTTTCATTAAGAAAATGGTTAATTTCATAAATGATATTGATTTCAAAGTAAAGCATTGGTCAAATAAATACTATATACAAACTTGAGTTTGAAATCTCATTCAATCACGAAAACTTAATTATTAATAAGACAAATGATGCACGACCCATCTTGTGTGTCACTTATAAATATAACATTATGTTTTCATAAATTTTTATTAAAAAATCATACAACTAACATTTGCCCTTGGAAGGGCAAAAGGAACGTCGAATGGAAAAATCCAACTCTTTCATAGAACTATTGGGTATAAAACAATATAATATTGACTTTAAATATTTATCAAAAGTCACCATCTACAGTAGATACAATTTTATGAAGGTATAAACATGTTGAGATAAGGGTGGAAAAGGTGGCATCCCTCCTAAATAGGCACAAAATCAACTTGATGGTGGTCCGATCTAACACTTCTCTGTTGCGCTGTCCATGCCCAGAATTAGAAGAGAGTTGTTAAAGCAAATTTTTTTTTGCACATGGACTGGATTAAATATTTGTTGATTTATGGTCAAAATAAAGCTGATAATTGATCCTAAACTCCCAGAATTAGCTCAGAATTGGAATGGACAACTGTAGGATGTGCCTAGAAATGTGTTTAGGATGTTGAAATATGTCCAGGTTGGGTTTTTTTTATTGTCGTATGGGGTTGTTCAGTCTCTAGTTTGAAAAAAATGTACTGAGAACTCTGATTTTGATTCAAATTGTTGTTTATTTAATTTATTACTTCTGGCAAACATTGAGATCTCATGTTTTTGCTATATCTCAAAATGTTCAACAAACACATGAATAATTTAGTTAATTTATTACTTCTGGGAGACATTGGAGATCCCATATTTTTTGTTATATCTCAAAATGTTCAATTTTTCTGTAGTGACACAACTTTGAACACAAAGAGATCAAAGTTTTTGTGGGAACATCCTCCCTTGGGGACCGCTGCGCTTGCAACATCCTTCAGTATGAATCTTACAAGCTGTGTGATTTCCATATTTTAGAGCAAGTCTCAACATGCATATGGACCAAAGGAAAGAATATTCATGGAATTATTGTTGGTGTGCTGCAAACAAACGTAGTTGGAGACAAGTTGTACAAGTGTATCGTATCGATTCAATTTCCAAGGATCCGTGTAAATGTTTCTAGCTTTCTCCATCAAATGATTAAAATGAATAGTTCAACAAAGTAAAATCCATAAAACATTGGTTTTACAAATATTATACTCATATATAACCAATTTCAGGACTATCTGAAGTAATCTTATCTCATTATTCTAGAATCTACAAAAAAATGCCACTTTCCATGCTTCAATCTACAGAAAATAAGTAGAAGCTATGATGTTGTGGTGCTAATGTGCCCTTAGGCCAATAATGTGTATAGCTATGTACAACTTGCCCCATTTTAACTCAGGGGTGCTTCCCATGATGGGTTTGGTGTCTTCAAATAGTGTTTCCATTTGTATTTTTGGAGTTGTTTCTTCTTCAAGCTCAATATGCTGGGCCTTCCTTTTGCCAGTTATTTTAGACATACCTGATTTGAAAACATACAGTGTGAATAGTGAGGAATCTTGATTGAAATGTTTACAAGGTACCTAGTATTCAAGGTAGAGGAATCAGTCTTATTTCTTCAAATGGGAAAAATTAAGCATACATAAGTTGTAAACTTCTATTGTTGTTCTTATCACTCTTTGTTGCATTCCTAATTACTCGTATTTCATAAAATGGGTAGACATAAGCATACATATTTGGGGAACACAAGATATAGTACATTTTGTGCTTAAAAAATACTAATGAAATCTTGAATCGATATAAGTTATACAACTATGAATGGAAAGAATACAATAAAAAGAAATCCCCTAAATGGAGCTCTTCAATATTTCAAGAAATAAATCACTTTAATGGAGCAAAAACTACTGCATTTTTTATCCGACTGCAAGAAAGAAATTCAGATATTGTAAAAATAAAATATTCAACTTCTTGAATGTAAGAGTAATATCGTCTTCACTTTTGGAGTAATTTGACAATATCCATGACGAACAAGAGGGAGTAACTGTTCAAATTGTTTGCACAGCTTCTAGACTTCATTCTCCAATAAACGTGCAGGAAATGAGCACAATACAAAGAGCACATCTCTTGTTGATACATAGTGATGAACTGCCAGAAAGCTTCAACGCAAAGATATACACCACTTCAATACTTATGCAATTAGGTGTTAGGAAGAGGCACCAACCACCAAATTAGGGAAAGAGGCAATATTGTAGAGAGTGAGCTCACACTATCTATCATAGTTCACTAAGACAACTTCAATGATTTCGAGTGCATATCGCAGGAAGATCTACACACAAGTTTGTAATGGCAATGGAGAATGACTGATAATCTTATGCAGTACCATTCAAACAACATTTGTGGACTCATTCAATCGCAACATTGCGATAGCCTTCACTTCAATGTAATACACAACACCAACTCCAATCTTAGTCAAGCACTTGTGTCAACTGAGGAAGAGGAGACACTCACACAACAATGTAATAGTGTGAGTCTTTAATGAATAAATATACTCACGATGATACTCCACTCATCTCCCAAGATAATCTCTAAGGAAAGAGGAAGCTCCATGTCTTCAAATAGTAGTCTTATATTTTATGCCAACATCGTTCCCAAGGCCAACTTAAATACTTAAATGTCTAATACTTTAAAGTTTTGCTTAAAACAATTGTAAGAAGTAAAGATAGTATATACAATAGGTGCTTCTCATTGTGCAATTCATGAATATAGAGATATGAATGAAATCACCGAGTGTGGATTTCTCTGGGGAGTAATTATTTATCCAACCTCATATAAAGAAATCAAGTCAAGTCAGCACTTAGTTAGATCAAGTTCACTTTGACTGGTGACGTGGTGAGGCATCCCATACTTGCAGTGAAGATGTTCTACAGGTTGAAGTAATGGCATCACATTAAGTCTTTCTCAATATTAAAGTTTGCAACTACTAAGTTAAATGCCATTGTTTGTAGTCATATCATAAGTCCATTGACATAAAGCTTCGATTGAACAATTTTTTTGTTAAGTGTCAAGTTTGTGGTGTGGTCTAGAATCTCGAAAGAATTAGTTTGAGAGTGATGCATAGAGATATACTCACAACTCTACACATAGAGATGCACAACAGAACTATCCACACATAGGAGTAAAATTTATACAAAATGAAAATAGGCATCAACAATCTAATTCAAAATCCACACATCCTACATAGAAACAACAACAATTATAAAATGTTTGTTTGTTGAAGATGCATTGCTCTTATATTACATTCAATAGAGCCACTCTCTAGAACTCTAGGCTTAACTTAACCTCCACAGTTTCAACATGAGAACTCGTAGTCACCTCTCATTTGTGTTCTATTTCATCAGGATGAGTGTACTTATATAGAACTGATGGAGAAATACCAAGCAATTTGAAACTACCAACCATTCATTTTAGACTTTGGAAGGGAATCGCTTAATATTCCTATATTTATTATTTTAGTGTATTAGATATAATTTAGATATTACCTCCTATGGATATTTTATTTACATCAATAACAATAGTTAAAATATGTCCCTTCATCAAATACTTTGACTATATGCAACTTTCCTCTTCATGTAGATGTTGGGCATGATCTTTTGGTTGATCTCAAAGAAATGTCTTGTAGAATCCCTATGGATTTGTAGCAATATGGTTGTAGCAACGCATAAAATATAAAATCTATTAAGGAATCCATAATTAACTACTGAAAGCATCTAAATGTGTAGGATATCCTTCATCACCAGGCATGACCTTGCATTAGACTCCCTTTCTTGGAAATTTCAGCATCTTGCTCAAAATGTAAGTGAAAAACATGTGTAGATGGGACATCCTCCTCTACCCACCTATGCTGCTAATATATACAACAGAGTCCCTCAATTTTCTAACTGACCATTGTAATTCATCTATCGAACTCTTTGATGTTTCCTTATTTTCTTGTGAACCCATTCCACAAGTTTGTGCTACCTCAGTTTCTTTTACCCCAAGAGTAATTACTCCTTGAAAGTCTTTCCTCTTACGCACCATTTTCATTGCCCATTTTACTAATTGCACAAATAAATCATTATATTCAGTGTCAAATTTACCTTCATATGTCCTCCTCTTGGCCACAAGTCCCACCTTCTATGCTACATTTTTTCAAATACACAGTCACTCAAAATATTGTGGGAATGAAGATCTCTCATTTGCTCCTTGTATGAATGTGATGTTGTTGTAGCAATCAGATCCTGATGTTTATTCTTGTAGGGAACCTTTTGAATCCCTAACTAAATTATGCTTAATGACAAATGCATATCACCCACTTCACTAAATCCAATAAAATCACTACATAAATTTCAATATAAAGGAAATATTTAAGGTCAAGAAAAACATGTCTGTGAGATTTGATCCAACAGTTGAATAATTCACTGGAGGGTTTGTCGCTTAATCCAATCCAAGATTTCAACAAATCACTGAAGGACTGCTCGGTTAACCTCCCTACCACACTAGGAGTAGAATTCATCCTCCTAGTCCCCCGAGCAAATAGAGGTCGCAAAGAAAATGTAGGACTAAGCCCTCAGATGAGATCTCCCAATCCCCATAGTAGTTATCAACCAGACTCACATGGACCACACTTAATCTCAAACTTCCATTACAGAATCCATCCAACATTAGGGAGCAAGAGATCCTTTTCTCTTAATTCTCCCTTTCTTAAATAGAAACATCTTGGATGACATGTATCGTCTCATGCAAAATTTAATTTAATTTATTATTTATCTAATATTCATTCTTATGCAACCAAGTATCAGTCTCACATACTATTGCACATAAGTTCATCAATTCTCTCTTAGTTGTCTCCCTAGTCTAGAATCTCAATCCCTATATCAGTGGGTGCATGTGGAGCTAAACTTTAGATATTTTCTAATCGAGATGTGCTCCAAAATCAATTATTCCAACTTTTTTATTTTTTTTATTTTAATTTAATGCATGCCATCCTAAATCAATGGATGTACATAATTTCTACCTCAAATATCCCCTTTCAATAATGTCTCAAATTAAAATACTCTTTCATATAATTATTCTCAATTTAACATTTACATATAAAAAATTTAACATATTCCTAAATGTTTTAGTGCAAGAGCGCAAATATTTCCATTACCTATCATTGTCTACGTACCACTTCTATGGGTCCTTTTGACAACTTCCTTGTCCTTGTGTGGGGAGTACTATGCAGCAAATAGGAATTATTATCATAATCTTTCGACTACAATTCCATGGATACTAATGGTTATTGAGGAATAAGATCTTCCTTATTGCGCACCCCTTAACACATCGTACACAACCAAATCATTGTGGCCTCGCCGGTACAACACATGCTTCACTGGGTGAGGTGATAGGGATTTTGACGCATGTGTGGAATGTTATTTCAGGGTTGACATTCTGTTGTCGTACCCCAATGTATATTTCTCGTTCTTTACAAAACCCTTTTATTCCATTGAGAGTCAGTTGGTAATTCATTTTACCTACTACTGCACACACTCAAAGATCACATTAGTAGCGCTGCACCATATAAAGTATATCATCATGCATTTTCATCTTTATTCAATTATATTTAAACAAATAGCATTTATTCACATCTATGGAGTCAAAATCATCATATCTTTCATTTATTCATAACATAATCTTCAATTCATATTTCTCAATCAATAGAGCATAATCATCATTTGCTTGTCAATCCACGGTTTTTATTCAAATAATAAAGCATAACACAATGTATCAAGTTTAAGTAACCAGGTCATTTCAATATCAGTGCCCTCAATAGTCTAGTCAATCAACTATATTAAGGCAGGCGTTACATACACCCCCTCTTATAAAAACTTCATCCTGAAGTTAATTTGTTCTTGTACCCTTGATACTAGGCTTTACATTCATTTCCTATTCTCATCTTGTTGTCATCCTCTTCTATTTTTATCAACCAACCATGCCCATAAGCACTAGTGGTTCTACCATCACTAATCTTCTATTTCCTCCAACATGTTTCCAACATATTCTCAGGAACTCAATCATAATTTCACGTAATATAAATCCAACGTTACTTTAAATAATTCTCAATCCTAACTTAGATTTCCTACACCTCCTAGTCATCTGTGAAGATCCACAATATCCAATAGCCACACCATTGTTACCCAATAATCTTTTTGCATAATATATCCGAGCAAGAATTCAAATCTATATGACTACCCTTTCCTTCAAGCCGATAAGAAAAAAATCATACAATCTTTAGTAAAATACAGATGGGTAAGTTATAATCACGAATTAACAAATCAAGGGAGACTATCAAATACTCCAAAAAAACAATGCCCATAAGAATACTTCCAAACCCATAAATTTTTAATAAAGTGGAATCTCAACTTGATATGAAGTCAAAGTGTGAGGACTGTGCGACTTAGATGAATGTATGAAATTTAACCACCTTGTCATTTTCTCACCACATTCATGTCAAGGTCAAGGAGCGCATCGTGTCCATGCATCATTTTACCATTTGCATTGTCGTATGACCCCTTCGGTAGACTTTCCAAGTAACACCATAGTCTCATATAATTCTATCTTGGGGACTAGTCATATTTCATCTAGGAACAATCATGTTAGGTAATTAGTACTATTATGTTTAGCTCACTGTACTAATCACATTAGTATCTTGTTTTCAAAAAACAACCCTCATTTGACTCTTTCGAAACTCAGTAGAAATTTCGGAAGAAGATCCTTTGTGTCTTGTTATAGTTAATAGTTCTAGCCTTCGTCATTCATGACAATACCTAATTCTTCTATAAAACCTAGTTCACAATATCCATTGTTCTTAATCATTTACCATATATATACAAATTCTCTCTCCTTTTCCTTTTTTCCCAATAATTTACATCTAATATTTCTTTACAAACGGAAATCAATTTCCTTCTATTCAACAAATCTATATATAACTTATATATATATATATATATATATATATATATATATATATATAATAACGATGCTTAAGATAAGAAATGGAATATCCAATATTAATTACTTTGTGTTCAACAATCATATATAACCTTTCTATACTTTTTAAAACAATAACTCCATTTTAAATAGGGTATAGAATATTCAATTTCAAATTCCCACTCGACAAAACTACAACTTTTATACATTTAAAAGCATTAACTATATTTCAGAATAAGAAATAACATATCCAATGTAAATTTATCTCATGCAACAATTTTTATCTTTTATGGAAACTAGAAAGCAATTCCTTTACATTAACTAGAATATAATGTAATTCTAATTATTTTTAGAAATTAAATTCTTTATATAAAATTATTTTATAATTTAGAAAAATAATTCGTTATTATTTAATCCCTAATATTAAGTCAAGTCAAAAAGGCACTCTAACTAACCATCAGTGTCAATTCAGTCTTTCCAACTTACTACTCTGCCATCTGATTGGTCAAGTAGAAGTGTGACTGGAGGCGATACCTTTGTTGACTTCTCGTGGCAAGATTGGATTGGTAGACATTATGAGTTCCAATTTTGAACTCATCGCCAATTGATCAACCATTCTTTAATCAATTATGTCAGTGAGTTAATGTTGGTAAATAAAATGCAATCTGACTGGTTCAACTCAGATCATAAACATGTCGGTGATTATTCGGTTTCTTTCGCTACAGATACAAGGTCTGTGGATATTCCAATGTTGTCTACCTCAGTACCGATCAACCAAATATGCCCCTCCTGAAGCCCTAACTAAATTCTACTTAACGTTTAACCATGTCAAATATTTTCAATATAAATTGTATAATGACAAATGTGGATCACCTGCTTCACTAAACCCAATAAAATCATTGCATAAATTTCAATATAAAAGAAACATTTAAGGTCAAGAAAAACATGTTCATGATGTTTGATCCAGCAATTGAAGAATTTACCGAAGGGGTTTTTGTTTAATCCGATCCAAGGTTTCAACAAATTATGGAAGGACTCCTCGGTTGACCTCCCTGCCATACTGGCAGTAGACTTATTCCTCCCAATCCCCTGAGCAAATAGGGGTCAGAAGTAAAATGCAGTCCTAAACTCTCAGATGAGATCTTCCAATTCCCAAAGGAGTTGTCAACCAAACTCACATGGACCACACTTAATCTCAAACTTCCATTACAAAATCCATCCACCATTAGGGAGAAAAAGATCATTTTCTATTCATTCTCCCTTTCTTAAATAGAAAAGTCTTGGATGACATGTGTCATCTCATGCAAAATTTAATTTAATTTATTATTTCTCTAATATTCATTCTCATGCAACCAAGTGTCATCCTCACATACTACTGCACTTAAGTTTCTCAATTCTCTCTTAGTTGTCTCCCTAGTCTAGAATCTCAATCCCTAGATCAATGGGTGCATGTGGAGTTAAACTCTAGATATTTTCTAATCTAGATGTGCTCCAAAACCAATTATCTCCAATTTATTTATTTTTTATTTTAATTTAATGCATGTCATCCTAAATCAATGGGTGTACATAATTTCTACATCAAATATCCTCGTTCAATAATTTCTCAATTTAAAATACTCTTTCATATAATTATTCTCAATTTAACATTTACATGTGCAAAATTTAATATATGCCTAAATGTTTTAGTGCAAGAATGCAAATATTTCTATTTCCTGTTGTTGTCTAGGTACCACTCCTATGGGTCCTTCTGACAACTTCCTTGTACTTGTGTGGGGAGTACTATGTAGAGATTATGAATCGTTACTGTAATCTTCTGACTACATTTCCATGGAGACTAATGGTGATTAAGGAATAAGATATTCATTATTGTGCACCCCTCAACACATCGTACGCAACCAAATCGGTGTGGCCTTGCCCGTACAAAACACGCTTACCCAGGTGAGATGATAGGGCTTTCGACCCGTGTGTGGAATTCTATTTCAGGGTCAACAGTCTGTTTTTGTAACCCTATGTATATTTCTCGTTCATTACGCCCCCCTTTAATTCCATTGAGAATCAGTCGGTAATTCGTTTTACCTGCTACTGCATACACTCAAAGCACACATTAGTAGTGCTGCACCATATAAAGTATATCATCATGCATTTTCATCTTTAATCAATTGTATTTAAACAAATGGAATTTATTCATATCTATCAAATCAAAAGCATCATTTCTTTCATTTATTCATAACATAATCTTCAATTCATATTTATCAATCAATCGAGCATAATCATCATTTGCTTGTCAAGCCACAATTTTTATTCAAATAATAAAGCATAACATAATGTTTGAAGTTTAAGTAACGAGGTCATTTCAATATTAGTGCCCTCAATAGTCTTGTCAATCAATTGTATTAAGGGGGGCATTGCAATTCTCTTTAGTCCACTACCATGCATGTTCTTGTTTCTCCACTCCCTTGACATATGCCAATATTGTCCCCTTTCCAGCCTTATCGACTTCGTCACTAAGAGGATGTAATTTGAATTTATTCTCATCTTTCTCAGATTTATAAGTGTTCATTCTCCCATCATGAATCACTCTTTATCAAATTGCGATGACATCTCCAACAAAATGTGGCATGCATCCATGGGAAAAACATCAAATAGGATGCTATCATTATAATCCTCAATATTAAAACTAACCAATCCTTACTTGTTTATAGTGACCCTATGTCCATTTTGCAACCATGATACCCTATATTCCTTTGGATGAGGTGTGCACTTCAATTTTAATTTGTAAACAAGTTTAGTATATAACAAATTCTTGGAACTTCCACCATCAATAACCAAATCAAACCACTTACCTCTATTTTTCATTTTTTCTTGCAAAGTGTCTTCCTCTATTCGAGTTCATTCTCAACCTCTTTCTCACACTATAACAATATCTTCCTCATCATCATATTTTTTCCTTGCTTTGATTGCAGTTCAATCACCTCACTTGTTTCTACTATTGGTTTAGTTTCAACAAGATGTGTTCTCCTTTCTTTCCTTCTTCCGTACTTCACAATTGCTGGACATTCAAATTCCCAATGGCATTGCATCCCACATATTAAGCAAATGAATTCAAATTTTCATCCTCTATCTATTTCCAATCGACCTTGTCCTCTATCAACACCAAATCCTCAGATCCTCATCCATGAGGCTAGTCCACAGCACTAGAATTTCCTTCACCTTATTCAACTTGCTTTTATTTATGTTGTCCTCTTCCATATCTTGGATATTTATTCACATCCTATTGTTTCCTTAACAATTTCTCCTAAATCCCTAAGCCCGTTGCTTGATAAGCCTTTGCCACCGAATGAAAATTCAAAACAATAAAATCATCTTCAATGGCATAACTTAAATCATTGACATACTTGGAAATGGGTTCTGGACTCTCTTCATTATGTACAAACCTTATAGAAAGAATGTAAAATTCCTCTATGTACTCCTTTACTAACCTTTACCTGCTTCAAATTCTACAATCTTCTCAACATATTTAAAGAATACTCCACATGTAAAAATTTACATTTCAGTTATGATACCATCCTATCCCAAGATTTGATCTTCCCTCTACCACTACATTTTCTATTTAGCTACAACTTATCCCTTCATAGAAGCGCATGAATTTTCAATTTTGTGCTAGTAAACCTAACCCTCATAGGATCTCTAATTTGCTCAATCTCAAATAAATTTTCCATTTCCCCTATCCAATCTATCAATTCCTTGGGATTTAAACTTCCATAATAGATAGGAGTATCAAGTCTGGGATTACCTCCAATATCCTTGATGGCTCTAATCATTCTATCTTCCACTGCAATGTTCTCCTCTGTTTCTTATTGTTGTGATGCATGTGCAATATCTCTCCTTTGGGTTGCCTCTATGGCATCCATTCACTATCCATTATGGCGATCATTGGCCTCATCATTGCTACAAGCTCATGCATATCTTATGCAGCTTCTAGTATTCTAGGTTTTCCACAACTCCTTCCTTTATTTTACATCATTTTTATTCTTATTTGAGATGTCTTTTTGCGTGCTCCCCACATCAACACCATCCACAAACTACTCAATCTACAACCACGGCTTCCTAATCCTCTCCACTGCAAGGTCAAACAACTTTGATACCACATGTAGATAGATAATTTAGGTATTACCGCTTGTGAATATTTTATGTACATCAATAATAATAATTAAAATATATCTCCTCATCAAATACTTTGACTGTATGCAACTTTGTCATCTTCATATAGTTGTTGGGCATGATATTTTGGTTGATCTCAAAGAAATGTCCTACTCTCTCGATATGTAGCAACCCATGAAATCTAAGAACTATTAAGGAATCCACAAGTAACTAGTTAAAGCATGTAAATGTGCACTATAGCTTTCATCACATGCATGAGAGAGCGTATCCGAGGACTGCCACTGCAAGTGGCAGTAGCAGAGTGGGTGTCAAAGTGCTCACATAGGAGGTATCAACAAAGGTGTTCTGCAGGAGTCTTGGCAGTCTTGGCAGAGAAGGCTGGTAGAAAAGTCTGACGTGATGACAAGTGGCAGAAGCTGATTGGGCATAGTTGTGCACACATTCGGGTGAAAACAAGTGTGTTCTAGAGAATTCCCCACGGAGCAAGCCCGATAGTGTATCGGACCCAGTGCATCAGAGCATTGGAGTTGGGTGAAGGTGTCGTCGGAGGAAAGTCTGATGGAGGAGTCTTGATGGGACACCAGCGTATCAGAGTCTGCATTTTGGCGAATGGAACGATTTGTGAAAGTCCAATGGGAGATGACCCATAACCAATCAGATTGCATTGAACATTGGTGACGGAGAAAAAGCCGATAGGTGATATCCATGGTCGGATCGTGGCCATCGATGATATGATAGTTGTACGATCCGATAGTGTTTTGGAGGTTTAGTTTTAAGGTAATCAGTTATGACCCGATGGTAAAGAAAATATCACTTATGTAAATATGTAATTTTTTTCTTATTAATGAATTGATGGGGATGAAGATGAATGGAGCAAGTTTGCTTCTGCTATGTCTTTTTCTATGTGTGTAAGTGTGTAAATTTTTATGTGTTTTGATGAATTTGTAAACTCACATGTATCAAACAATTTATGAGGAGTTTGATTTGTAATTCTCAGCCACAGTGATCACCGAGTTTTATGTCTTCAGTTTTTCATCACACAGCAATAAGACTAATGACATGAACAAGGATTATTCCGGTATGCAGGCGAACAATATATGTGAAAGCTTAAGCGAACAAGATTTTGATCAGCAGTAACGTGAGAGACATCTCGATTGGATCAACTTTGGCACTAGGATATATGGAATATAATTCCATAGAAAGCACAATCCGACGACTTATTGTGGCATAAATTTCATTTAGTACGACTAAATGGAAATGGACGAGAGAAACTTAATTACAAGACCGAGAGTGTAATTTCAACTATATATTGAAAACGTACAAGATATCAATTGAGCCTTAGATGTCGAAAGATATTGCAACAGTTTCTGTGAATGAGCTGGATGGTACAACAATGAGATGCCTTTCAGTACATCAAATAAAACAGAAATCTACAGTGATGAAAAGTCCCCAAAAACAGTTGTTTACAACAGCGTGGACAACAATATTTCTGGGAGCCAAGTAGCCAAGTAGCAAATAATGATGGCAGATGTTAGAAGACTGACAGCACCACGGAAGGGCCTATGCCTAAGAATGAGGTTAAAGGAACAGCGGCGACCTTTAATAACGTGTGAGTCAAGTAATGCCAAAGTCGTAGTAGGTAGTGTAAGCAAAATCAAAGGACAGCCAGCTAAGAATCTACTGGCAGAGAGAAAGCGGACAAGGAGACAAAGCTGGCTTTGCTCTGTTGTCCAACTATAACCAAGGTATACATATCAAGACTCGTGAACCAGAAATATTATTTATAGAAGGCCTGTAAAATCATGTAAGATATCAATACTGAGGGACGCAATCGAGTATTCTAAACAGCTTCTGCACCAAATTTGGTTTTCCGTGACGAGCTTGAAATCCAGTCTAGCTGCGGGCCTGCACATATTTGAGCGTATGAATGATACTTTCGGCGAGCAGCCATGCCTCGGAACCAAAATTTTGCGGACAAACACATTCAGAAGGTAAGTTTCTCAGAAACACACAAATACTTAGGATATTCTGATTTATTAATTTGTTATACGAAGACCTAATTCAGATTTTGTTTAATGAATAAGTTCTTGCTTTGTAGATATAGAATGTTAACTGCTTTATGCCAATTTTTGATAATTTCACGTTTTTCTTTTATATATATCAATGTTTTACAATATTTTCCGGCCCTCTTCCTCCTGGCTTTGTGTTTTCATTCTCCCAAATAACTCTGAGATCCCTAGTTTTCTATAGATTCTATTTGGTTGAATAATGTTCTGCGTAAAGATCGAGTTTCAGAAAAGAGGCAGTTGGGATCGGAATATTCACAAGACATGTAAAAAAAACGTACTATACTAATGTCCACAATTATTTTTTTATAATCCTTTGGAACCACATCCAACCGGCTATCTTTCTCTGTTTCAGCGATTTTGGACTGCAAGCAGAGTGTTTCAGAGGATATATTATCTTTCGTTACGACCTCTGTATTCAACCGTTTCCTGGCTACTTATTCCTCAAGTTTCTCACTTTACTGTTGTTCCAGTGCTATAAACATTTTGGCTCTGCTCAACATTTCTTATTTGCAGTCTAATATATCGATGACCATTGTTCTTTTCTTCATGCATGTGGCTCAGATCCTGGCGAACTTTTGTACATAAGCTAATGTTTTTCGATACTTTGGAAGCGTTCTATGGACCCACGTTTTTTTTTTACATTTTGTTGATCTCCACAGCTATATCAGCAAAATAATAGTAAGACCCACTTTGCCATTGTAATCCAAAAGTTAAAACCATGAGAAGCCTCTGATCGCACTATTCGACATGGGTATGATTGCTGTCAATGAATTATAACTGTTACACGGCAATAGGTATGCGCACAACAGATTTCTCTCTATTAACTTGACGGTCATAACGACTGCATCGGGTTCTCCGCGAGTCCGCGACTCGCTCTTGTTAGGGTTTAACCACCGACGCGATTTAGGGTTTAACCGCCGACGCGAATTAACATGACCTAGTTTGACAGGCGTCAGAAGTTAGAACACTCAATTAAAAAATTGTTGTTTCCGGTGTAGTAGCAGGATTAGGTAACTGATGATGCAAGAGTGAAAGGATCCCGTGACATCTCTGGTCTCTGTCATGGAGAAACCCTTGTAAAAGGGTGATCAAGCGATAAGTGCATACAGCCGTCAGATCAGCAGAGAATTAGTGTGACAAAACAACAACTTGGATTTAGGAGGTAAATAACCAGAATTAGTTTAGCCATTTTTGTGAGTCAGGTGCTTTACAGTTGATTAAAAAACTAAAACCAAATAAGAAGTAATTAAAAAAAGCTATGTAGACTATAGTCCAATTTTAAATCTCAATCTCTCAAATACAAAGAAGAATCAAATTTCTAGAGATGTACTTTTTTTTGGATGTGTAATAAATTTAAGATAAAGAAAATACAAATTTAATCTATTTAAATGTTTGACAAATCCAGATTTAAAATGAATCTCTGTTGATTATATATATATCCAAAAAAATATAATAGTATACCATTTTCTATTTTTTATTTTTTCTTATTGTAAAATTAAGAAAAAAAGAAAATAATGAATACATGCAAAGGAAAAATGATTGAATTTTTTTTTGTGAAGTTTATATATATATACGGCTGAGACAATGACCAATATGATGACCAATATGTTTTTGTATTCAGAAAATTTAAGGAGAGTTTGAGTCCATTTGGACATTTAGTAAGATGGAGTCTTACAAATCTTATGAAAATTTATGAAGTTAATAGAAAGGCCTATGTTACCATTGTTACAATTCCTTTATGAAGTTAATAGAAAGACCTATGTGAAGAAAATTACTTTTCTTTTTTCTTTTTTGATGTTATAATGGTTGTTATTTTGAAGTGTTAAACTTTATAGCTTCCATCTTTAGTACTATCAGACCTTGTTGACCGCATGGTGGTGTTTTTGGTGAAAGAAATCTATAAAGTATCCCTCTAAATTAATTGGTACCAGAGCATGTGTATCGAGATGAAGAGAATGAGGTTGTTAGGTAGATTTGCAATGCAAAGAAGAAGACAAATATCATGTGTGGTTGAAGGAAAATCAAATTCTACCTTATAAGTTTGGAAAAATACAAATAGATGAGATCTTCAAGTAGATGTTAGAACATAGTTCCAACAATGAAGTTGGTTTGAGTTGTAGTGTGAACAAGAAGCTACATATCATGAGATCAAAGATGACTTAGAGAGGAAGAGTAAAGGTTGTAAGTTTGAGCACGAGGAGGTGCTATAAAGAGGAGGATTTGAAGAAGCTTGTGTAGAAATAAGAAAGAGTATATCAAAGTTGAAAATATTAGAGGCTATCAAAGGGGTTGGAAAATAAAAAAAATAAAGAAGACACCCCATAAAACTCTTGTCTTAAATAGAAATGTTTGAAAATTTTAATAGAGGAAAGGAGATCTCTCGTAGAAATTGAGGCTCTATTAGTAATGTTTCAATTGTTGTTAAAAGCAAATTCCTATATTTAGAAAAAACAAGCTGCAAGGTTCACATGGAGAATATTGAAGATTAGAGCCTCTCAATTGATGAGGGTTATGAAAATGAAGAAGACAATAAATATGGTGTTGGTATTAATGAAAGTGCACTAGAACAAGGTGATTGTTTTATGAACTTTCCTTGGGATTGTATTTGGTGAAGTCTTTGTGGATGATGAATGAAAGATGCTAGTGAAGAGAAAGATGTTGTGTTAGGAGCAATAAAATATGAATAAAAATATAAAGATGAAGAGTCAAAGTATCCCAATATTTTTAGGAATAGAATGTAAAATAATTGATGTCATGGACATTAAATATGGGAGGGTATTTTGTGGAGAATGATATTAAAGGCCCTAAGGTTTAAGTTTTCTACTTAGATGCAACATTTGATTGGAGAGATCTTCAAGATAGGAGACAAGTAAAAGGGAAGGAAAATGTGAATGAATGGAAGCATATGATTTATAAGGTGGGGAACAACTAGTTCAATAAAAAAAATGAGATTAGAATGGATGAGAAGCTTACAAGCCTTTAGGTATCATTTGGAAATTTCCTTAAAGAGTAATCATAAGTTGTGGATGAAATGATTTATTGTGGTGATATCATTGAACCTTTTTCATGCTTAAGATGAGTGGCAAGTTTTTTTATACTTACTATAGTTGAAAAAAGAGGATGATAATGTTGAATTCACCAATTATGAAGATGGAGTGACATTGGAGGACATGTCCTTGGAGGAAACATATTTAATGAAAAACATATTTATGATTAAGAGTTTGATGGAATAATTGATTAAGAAAAATAATAAATTCCATTCTATGAAAAAGTTATGGGAGACAGTGTGGACATTAAAGAAGATTATGAAGAACAAGATAGTGGTACAATTGTTGTCATGGGCCTATTGTTGTCATGGGTTTATAAACCAATAAGAATTTGGAAGGATTTCATTTGAAATAATGTATGATGAAAAGGAAATTAAGTTAATTGAGAAGACAAGGAAGGGAAAAAACAATTAGGGCATAGTTAAATTAAAGGGAAGATAGCCTTACATACTTACGAAGATGAGGGGTGATTTTAGATAACTATTATCAAATCCTATGAGGAAAGAGAAGACTCCTATTTCCTAGAGAATATTTAGATAATAAGTATGTGAAAACAATTATTGACCATGCTAGACATGAGAAAGATGATAATGGTATTACCATAACAACATTAGCAGTAATGGAGAAGAAAAACATCCTTAAGTTGAACTAATTCAATTATTATATTTTTAAAAAATAAATATGAAAGGGATGGACATACTTCATCTAATAATTTAATTGTTTATCAATGAACAAACCTACATAATTGAACCTATAAAATATGAAATTGAATAAAAAATTCTCATTTAATATGTAAGTTAATGTAGTTGTGCAAGTGATGTATATCAGATTTCAAGAACACAAAGCACTGAATGAGGAAGCTATTGGAATCGAAGTGGAAACATATCACAACATTAGTGAATACAAGGAAAAAATTGAAGGAAGGTGAAAAAGAAAGAACAAACTATATAGATTATAAAATTATAATAATATCTAGTAATATTGAATGTGAATGGATCTAAAATAGCATGTGATGAGAAATAACTATTGGAGAAGAAATCGCTCGGACTTAGCAAAGAGATGAGGAGAGGGGAAGACCAATTATAGCTTATAGTTGTGAAACTTGGCAAGGAGTAAGCAAAGAGAAGAGAAGAGGGATATGAAGCTCAAAGCTCCAATATTTTGTTTATTAATGATAATGTGTTGGTATGTGCATGGAGCGAGAATATGATTTTAAAGTAGCTTTAAGATTATCATTTTAAAGTTACCAATAGAGAAGAAGTTGATAGATGGAATTTTCACTTATCTAGTTTTGAAGAGATCCTTGATCTGAATTGTTCTTGAAAATTGATATGAAGAATCATCAATTGATTGGAGATGCTGCAAATAAAGAGAAGATATTGATGGTGGATGTAGAAAAGATAAAGATCACAGCTGGAATACATAGTAGAATCCATCTGGAACCTCATTGTTCTTGGAAATATATTGAGTCGGCAATGGCGCTCATGATAATAGCTAAAGACACTAGATGGAGATATATAAAGGAACTTAAGAAAATGTTCGAAACACTGACACGAGGAAGAAAAATATAAATTTAGAGTCGGAGTAAAATGAAAAGGAGACGTGAATTCCCCTATGAACTTGTCGACATAATATGCATCTGGATGGAGCTATAATGCTGTGGTTACAGGATATGGCATCAGCGTGCGGTCGTGATTTTCTTGTTCGCTGAAGAGTCTCAAGCAACAGTACAAGGATAAGGATCTGTGATATGTGATTTAATAAATTAAAAATCAACACAGTTTGTGTGAAACCATTATATTATAGATTAGTATAATTATTTAATTTGTAGCATGTGAAAATGGATAAGCTACAAGTTAAGTGCTACAAACAAGTTATCTATTACTTGTTTTTCATGAGGAATTCATTATCTAGGTATCAGCCAAAAGTTATTCATACATCAACTTCAAATTATTTTTGATGTTCTTTTTTTCTTTTATAATTGTTTATTTGAAATTTAAAACTGCTTCCATAAAATAAATATAGACAATATCCTTATCTAATTTAAACTTACATTTTTTTATAATATTTTTTTTTGTTTAAAAGTACATCTATTATTTCCAAAACAAATATAAAAAGAATTACACATCCCAAAATGTGCCTCTTCCATACAAAAATAATTAAAAATATATCACCCTCAACTTTACAATTGATTGACTATCGTAACATGTATACAGTTAATAAAATTTAACTATTTTAAAACTCTAATATATGTGACTATGTTCTTTAATACCAGTGACAATTTCGAAGTACATTTTAACTACTTACAATGTATCCCATAATCTTAATTAAATCATCTTTACCATTTAAATTGGCTGAATTGATCACTCTTTTAATAAAGAAGAATGTGAAAATCAATGGACGAGATGTAATTATTTTTGAATATTCATGAAATGTTCAAATATTCTTTGTATTCAGTCGTTTAAAGTGACAGGTAGTAAAAGATTTGTGTATTTAATTATCAAGAAAATCTTCAAATAATTAATGATGACAAGAACATAAAATCATATTTAGTGTGACTAGCATAACTATTTAATTTGTAGTTGGTGAACATCGATAGGCCACAAGTTAAGTAGCACTATAAATTATCTGTTACGAGTTATCTATACATTCATGCATCAACCATCAATTATTTTTATACTCCTTTTTTTATCTATCACATTCTTCTAGTTATCTACCATGAACGATTGGTTATCCATGGGTTGGTTATCCATTCATCAACTACGAGTTATCCATACATCAGCTACCAATTATCCATTCATTAGCTACCACTTATTTTTTAAACTCTTTTTTTTATTTATAATTGTTTATTTTGAATTTTGAACGAGACAGTACACTTGGCTCATCCACCTACAATCCTAGAAAAGTATAGACCATAGTCCATCCCAAATTCTAAAATAAAAGCACCCATAGAAATAATTAAAGTATTATTTCTAATAAATTATACTTATAGATATACTCTTATATATTCTATTAATAAATCGATGATTAGTGTTAATCCATATAAATTGATCTATGCTAGGAGTTTGATGGTGAGTATGAATCACAACTGCCACTTCTGGCTTTACAACTTGTTATGTACACATATGCAAAATAGAGTACCCGTTCACAATTTTTTATCAACTCAAAACGTTTGATTTTCCCTTGTAAATGTGACTCTACCAGCATCACATTTTTGAATTATTATATTTGTTGTAATTAAGAACTAGTTATATCTTTTATCTAAACGTTGATCTACAAATTGAGCAATTGATTACCAAACAATGGTGCTCACATGTAATCTATGAAATCAATCTAAATATGAGATGTATTATGTCATTCTAATACATGGACACCATCACTTTGTGTATTGATGGTGTCACAAATTCACCATATGATAATTACTAAATTAGATTTCTTTATACAAGAGACTCAATTGTTGTCACCTAGGGTTACTAATCAATTAGCAATATACAAAATTAAACAAGAAACCACATATGATGAAAATTTCATAACTTTTGGCTATCATTCACAAACTTGGTGTCTTTGTCTTGTCTACAATTACATGTTTCCTGCAAAACAAACTCATAAAATATTGGATTTCATTTCAACATTAACTCACACAAACTTATGGTGGATTCCCTATTCACCAATATTGTATCACTTCCATTCAAAAAGGGGCTTTCAAAATTACGGAAAGTGAAGTCCTTGAACAATATAAGGGGGGAGAAATATTTTTAAATTGAAGTAGTGTAATAGGTATTGTTGGGAGAGGTTGTTATAAGAATTTGGGAGTTGTTATTGTACCGAGAGGAGCGAGGTTTACATTATGATATGGGGGAGATGTTGTCATGTAATGTAGCGTTATGTCAAAAATAAAAAGTAATTAAAGTAAAATCATGTGGGCTCATAAAATAAAAAAATCAAATCAAATAAAAAGTAATTAAAAAAAACATGTAGGCTCATAAAACAAAAAAAATTAAAACCATATTAGATCAATCTCAAATTTGGATCTATCAACTACAAAGAGGGATCAAATTTCTAGAGGTGTAATTTTTTTTGGATGTGTAAAACATTTAAGATAAAAAAAATTACATCACGAGAAATTGGATCCCTCTAGGTGCTTAATAGATCTAGTTTTAAGATGAATCTAAGTTGATATACACAATGCTTGGGGGTTTCAAGGATATAATCCTAATCCCTATGCATATGAAATGTCAATGGAGCTACATTAAATAGATGATTATATCCGAGCCATGCAATTAATTTGGAATAAATAGATCATATCCACATGTAAAAATAGCCTTTGATAGATAAATAAGTTTTGACACCTTGCTACTCACAGAGATCTCAACGGGCTTGCACTAAGTTCATGGAAGCCATTGATAGTGCAACATTTCCCAATTTGTGGATGAGAGGGTTTTACCTATTACAAGGTTTCAATGCCTCTATGGTATTATTTACTATTACACCCTCTATTATTTCTTGTTCACATCTAATGAATTGTAGCTCTATCATTATTTCCTTCTAAATTTATGCCAAATGGAGGAATGCTCTATGGAAAGTGAACTATCAAAGGTCCATGGTTTTATATGAATTGGAAAAGGGTCTAGGATTAGTAATTTATCAGTAGTGAGATGTGAATTGCCCCTCTTAATCCTTTAATATATATGGTATCCTCATTTCATGTCCCCAATTAAATGACTTTTAGATAAATAATTAAGTTGGCCTACCCAATTCCTAAGGGTTATGTGGAAGAATTAGAATATTGACATTTAACCCCAAGGTCTATAGTTTCTCATGAAAAATCAATGTTATAAATTGATGGTGGAAAAATAGGCCAATAAATTATGGAATAAATGTTAAATGCTCCAAAATGAAGTGGCATTAGGTCCTAGTTGGACTCAGGGGTGCATAAGTGGACATGTGGGGTCCACATGAGAGAATATTCCTCCTTTAAACATGGACCCATCCCCAAATTCGAGTTGCAAGGGAAGAGGTAACATTCATGAAGGAAGAGGAAGAGTCATAGGGCTAAAACTAGGCAATGATAGATTCTATGACAGCTATGACAAGCATTATGACAATTATGACAGATTCCATGACACCTATTACACTTATGACAAATTCCATGACACCTATGACACTTATGATAGATTCTATGACATCTATGACAATGTAGGAGCTAAAAATAGACCAAGAGAGCACATGAGAGGAGTTACACATCTCCAAAGCGTCAAAAAGATTCCCCAATTGGAATACATGGAGGAGTTGGAGACAAAATATGAGCCAAGTGTCATGTGGGGCCAATGAAGGGTCATAACACCCACTAATTAAAATTTCATGAGTAATTAGGAGATAATTTGAGTTCTAAGGTGGTAAATGATTCAACTAAAGTAATTAAAAGGATCCCAAGTCCAAATAGAGAATCTTTTGGTCATTTTTCATTTGCATCTTTTTAATTTGGGAGAGCTTCAAGCTTGTCCTTGCACGATGGATGGTAATCCTCCCTGCCTTAGAACCAATTTTGAGGGTGCAAGATTCCCATCCAAGTTGGCTGGTGGAGAGACCATTCAGACATCTAAACAAAGCTTCATGGAGATTTTTTGATGCAAGTTCAACCCTTGTCTGATTTCAAGTTCTTATTCTCTCATTTGTCTCTATTCTCATTCTACTATATTTCTCTCAATGTCATGTAAAGGTGTGATGGCACACTTCTTGTTGCATCTAGTTAATGGAGGATTGATATTTCAACCTTATGAATATGTTATTTTCTGCATAGCTCTATAATAGATCTATCATGAGAGACACAGCTTGAAATACCAAGTTCTTCATGTAATATTTCCAATTAAAACTGAGATTCGAACCATTTTCCTCATAGAATTTTTATGGTGATTTTGGGATGATATTGTACCTATTTGGTATCAGATATTTCTGATATTTTTGTCTATTTTATTAGATGCATATGGATTTAAATTTATGGCCCAAATAATGTATGCATACCTCTAAAGTATTACTATAGTTTGTGACATAAATTCAAGGTCCCTTGTTTACCATCTTCACCCAAATTATATACTCTAGAATATATTGTCCTTTGGGATACCTATTCGAACCTTTAAATTATATGATTAAAAATTTTTGGAGGGATGTACAACATCTGGGAAGAAAAAAGAGTCATCTACCCTTTGGGGTTTTAACATCGATTTTCCTAGTATTTTTTCCTTTCATTCTCCAGTTGTAAATGGAAGTTTCTGAAGTATTTTAAAAATGTCCAATCATCTAATAGCTGCATTAGTGTGTCATAATAAACATCAATACATTCCATACATAATTTGAAACCATTTGGGAAGTTTTTGGGTTTCACTAGTTCAAGATTTGAAAATTAGCCAAATTGGGTAAAATTTCAAATTAGGGATATTACAGTGGTACCAGAGCATGGTCCTTGCACCTGTGAATTAATATAATCCATTGAAGAAGAATTTGCAGCCATGTCTTAGTATTATGATGACTCCTATGAGTATACTGCTTATGAGCAGTATGAAGATGATTGTGAGCAATATGAATAAGAATCCGAATGGTATGATGAAGAGGTGCCATCATGCAACACTTCTTACAATTTCATAAGGAATGATGGTTATTCATATGAACCTATGTCTGATGAATATGAATGTTTCATACCACCAAATGCTAGTCCTATGAATGAATTAGAAATATCGAGAGCAGCATGTAAAACCTTCCCTAAACAATATCAAGCATATCTTGCTTTGAAGGGAGATACAGAAAAGGCCATTCTTTTTGAAGACTATGTCGATTGGGTGTTTGTATATAGGCCCAATAATGAAGATGTGGATTTAGTGAGGAAAGGTCTATGCCCTTCTTGCAAAATACCTTGGAGAGAAAATCGTATATGTTTGAGTGAAAAGGAGGAGACCCATAAGCCATCTAGTTCCAAAATAGGTAGAGCAAAAGAAGCATTACATGAAGAGGGTGAAATTCACTCCCAAGTGACTCTGAGAATGATGAAGAAACATCACATGAACATGAAGAAGATTCCATTGAAAATAGTGAGTATCATTTTGAGACACACTCTACTTTGGACATGAATCAAAGAGCATCTACTGATGGATGCTTGAACTATGAAGGAGTACCTACTGATGGGTGCTCACACCTCTAGGTTGGTGACATAGAGATCACTTTTGAAAGTGTTGTTGTAAGCCAAAGTTCCATTAAGCATGAAAATGAGGGCCTTGTAGCAGTTGAGGAAGAATCAATATCAACTTCCCCATCAGCACTTGATCTTAATGAAGTTAGTCCAAGAAGAAAGTACAAAGAAGAGGAGGTCCTTCTACAACAGCCTATTTTTCTTGAAGGGTCATCAAATATGAATGAAAAGAAGATACAAGAGACCCTTAGCATACTCCAAGACACTCAAGCATTGGTGTCAAATTCTTGTTGGATAGTTTCTTCATTGAAGGATCCATCCTTCCTTGAAGACATGGAGAAGATTCAAAGAGCAATGTGCAACATCGAAGGTAATTGCATGTCTTTGATTTTTGATAGAAACAATTTGGTTGAGCTTAATGAATGGTTACATGGAGCATACTTGAAGAATAATGAGGATATTCATAAGCTCAAAATGCAAAATGAGCAACTTCTTGATAGGTTCCATGTAATGTCCCTTATTATGAATTTTATTAAAATTGCAATTTTCCACTTTTTTCCTTGGTTCGACCTTTGACTATTTTTGATCTTTAGGTCCCAAATTTGCCCCAAATGATCCCAAATCTTCTGAGAAGGTATATGAATGATATTAGAACATAAATATGTGTTTTAGGGATGCCTTTGGACCTTTAAAATACTTCTGAAAATCCTCTTTCAATTCTGGTCAATGTAGGTAACTTTACTAGTGATTTCCCTTTGACTAGTATTGGTCTCTAGGTCTCAAATTGACTCCAAATCCCTTCAAATCTTCAAGGAAGGTGTATGAATGATATTAGTACTTGAATATGATGTTTATAGATTACATATGGTCACCAAAATACCTCTGAAAACTCTCTTAAGATTATGGACCAAGTATGCAATTTTACTAGTAATTTGGGGTTCAAATCCCCCTGGGGTAAATACTGAAAATGGCTTCCCAAATGCCTCCAAACCCACTCAAATTTATGAACAGAGGTATGTAATGTGTTAAGTATTCTATTAAAGTCTCATATGCACCATTAATGGATTATTACAACTGTTCTCACCCTCTCCCATTCAACTGCAAAAATCCCCAATTCGACCCTTGGGGAAATGGCACTATTTCACCTCCCAATACAACTAAACTGAGTAAAAATGCTTCAAATGCTCAAGTACAGTACATGAAACTTGTAGAAGACATCCATGGAAATATATTGATCACAAATATATCATAGAATCATCCATTCATTTGAAATCATCATCAATACATTGGCTCACAACAAGGTAGTGGGGAAATGGCATTGTTCTTCCATTAAAAATGAGATTTATACATTTCTACTTGGAATTTCGACCTGAAAATTTTTGGAGATGAAGAACAGAGTATTTAATTCATATTACAAAAGAAATGGGGCATTAAAAGCTTCCCCAAAGAGTACAATAGCTCACCAAAAATGCCCTCCCTCAAGGATCAAGAATATGCCATCAAAACTGGAAATGGTTGAAGGAGTGAGCTGCAATAGAAGAAACCATGAGCTACCCTGTAGCTTACACCTGAAAATAAAGACTCCATTAAAGCTCCAAATGAAAGGTCTGAATGGCCTTTCCAATTACCAACTTGGATGGGAATCTTTCACCCTCGAAATTGGCTAAGGCAAGAAACTAGTCATCCAGTAGCTCTCCCTCTTCACAAATGCAATTGCAAATTCTACAAATGATCAAAAGCTGGTTTCATTCTTTGTTATTGACATTTATAAAGTTCTAATGTCCTCCATGGGTCGAATTCCTTCCAAGAGACTCATGCCAACTCAAGTTGGGAAGAGATTCCAAAGAACGCCACTTGTACAACAATTCCTAGTTTCCCACTTCCACCAAATCACATGTGGAAGCATATTAGCTGCCCTAACACCCTTGAGCGCCCTCTTGGAGTCTATTTTTAGCCCTGACATGTCATATATATCATATGTCAGCCTTCAGGTCTGATTTGTGTCATAGGTGTCATAGCATCTTCATCATTGTTGTCATAGAGCTAGGGAATCTAGCCCAAGTGTCTCACTAACTCCAAATTGCCTCTTCCTCTTCCATGGGAGTTACTCTTCCTCTATATTTCGACCTTGGATGAGTCATGCCATGAATAATACATTTTGGACTCCCCCAAGTATGTTACCATTCACCTTGAATTCGAATTGGTGAGAGAATGATGCCAAGTGTAGTGGGGAAATCTAGCCATATGTGGGTCCCACTTCCTCCATGTGTCTTCATGATCAAATGCCACTTTGATTTTCACTTGTATATATTTATTTAGATCCTTTATTAAATATTTATGCCACTCTAATGTTCAAACATCATTTATTATCCCCATTATTCCAAATCCCAAAGCTTCCACCCCAAACCTAGGAAACTAGTAATTTTCCTCCTTGGCAATTATTTGACCTTTAACATCAATTTTACAAACTCTAATGAATATGGCCAATGTGATTAGGCCATTGTGACCCAATTCCAAATTTGGGACATGACAAGTCCTCCCTTCCCAATATTGCTTGTCCTCAAGCAATTTCAAACATGGGTGTTGAAGAACCTGCTTCCTGTATAATTCTTTGAAGTTGCCATTGAATTGCCCAACCTTGAGTCTTTGAGTTTCCTTGAAGATTTTAGAGAGGAACCGCCATGCTTGCTGCTGCACTACTCTGATAAAATTCACTTTATTAAGTGGTAAATCCATATCCCATACTGCTTGTTTCCCAAAAAAAATTCAAACCAATGAGACAAAAATTATTCCAGGGTCCCATTGCTTGTATTGCACCCCAACAATTAAAAGTGCTCTCCAACCCATACCATCAGATAAGAGGATTCCTGGATCCCATTTTCTTGTATGCATTCTTCCAAACATCATGAGTACAAAATATATATCATCAAAGTACATAACAACATAATAAAAATGTACATCAAGAAGATGCTTCATCAAAGAATCATGGAAGTGTTTATACCTCCAAGTAAGTAGACCACCATTTGCTAGGTGCATACAATCTTCAAGTGACCAATCAAATCTGATCCAATGACATAGGTGAGGATCCCATGTCTGATAGTGATGCTCCAAAAGAACGTGATATGCATCAAAATATTCAGCCATGCATTCTTTCATCCAAGAAGTGAATGAAGAATCTCCACTAAAATCTGAACCAAATAATGAGTAGGAAAAACAAGGAGACTTCAAAGGACTCAAAGAAGTCTCATCCATACATCCATGAGGATATGTATCATCATAAGGTAAAGCAATATGCTGCTGCAATTCTAAATAATGAGGTGCTCTATTCATGTCATCATTAAAAGGAGAGGTAGGAGTTTCATACCCCTCATGTGGCACCACTAGAAAAAAACTTTCACCCAATTTTCATCCCAAAGTGATGTGGTTGGAAAAGAAGTGTGGGGTGAGGAATTATGAACCAACTTTAATTCTTTACAACTCTTACCCATTGAAATATTTAATTTATCTTCTCCATAATTGCTTGGTCCAACTATTGTGAGATCATGTACCTCTTCCAAGGCTTTGCAACTCTCTCCATGAGGCAACTCATAATCCCTTTGAATAAGGACAAGTTCATGTCCTTCTTCTTGTTTTAGTGTAGCATCTTCAAGCACCTACATATCAACATGTACCTCATGTTCCACAATTACATTAGGTTCCTCTTTTGTGGCATAAACCGTTTCATCCTTTTCCTTGAAAAGAGAACCACTGCTCATTATTTTTTCCGAGTTGCTTCCAATTTCACTAAGCAACAATTTGAACTCTTGAAAGTATTGCCTCCACTTGTATTCAAAGGAAGGTTCCAATAATTTTCTAAACTCCTCATTCTCCTCTGAGGTTTCTTTCTCATCCTTACTCATGGTGACCAATGAATGCACTTCTTCTCCTATTTCTTCCCTTTCACCAAAGTACATCCAGTTTCAGTTTCTAAGGGTGGTGTCTTATTTCTTTGACTCCTGGTCTTCATTAATGTTCTACCACATCAGGTGCCAAGACCATGCTCTGATACCACTGTAATGTCCCTTATTATGAATTTTATTAAAATTGCAATTTTCCACTTTTTTCCTTGGTTCGACCTTTGACTAGTTTTGATCTCTACGTCCCAAATTTGCCCCAAATGATCCCAAATCTTCTGAGAAGGTATATGAATGATATTAGAACATAAATATGTGTTTTAGTAATGCCTTTGGACCTTTAAAATACTTCTGCAAATCCTCTTTCAATTCTGGTCAATGTAGGTAACTTTACTAGTGATTTCCCTTTGACTAGTATTGGTCTCTAGGTCTCAAATTGACCCCAAATCCCTTCAAATCTTCAAGGAAGGTGTATGAATGATATTAGTACTTGAATATGATGTTTATAGATGACATATGGTCACCAAAATACCTCTGCAAACTCTCTTAAGATTCTGGACCAAGTATGCAATTTTACTAGTAATTTGGGGTTCAAATCCCCCTGGGGTAAATACTGAAAATGGCTTCCCAAATGCCTCCAAACCCACTCAAATTTATGAAAAGAGGTATGTAATGTGTTAAGTATTATATTAAAGTCTCATATGCACCATTAATGGATTATTACAACTATTCTCACCCTCTCCCATTCAACTGCAAAAATCCCCAATTCGACCCTTGGGGAAATGGAACTATTTCACCTCCCAATACAACTAAACTGAGTAAAAATGCTTCAAATTCTCAAGTACAGTACATGAAACTTGTATAAGACATCCATGGAAGTATATTGATCACAAATATATCAGAGAATCATCCATTCATTCGAAATCATCATCAATACATTGGCTCACAACAAGGTAGTGGGGAAATGGCATTGTTCTTCCATTAAAAATGAGATTTATACATTTCTACTTGGAATTTCGACCTGAAAATTTTTGGAGATGAAGAACAGAGTATTTACTTCATATTACAAAAGAAATGGGGCATTAAAATCTTTCCCAAAGAGTACAATAGTTCACCAAAAATGCCCTCCCTCAAGGATCAAGAATATGCCATCAAAACTGGAAATGGTTGAAGGAGTGAGCTGCAATAGAAGAAACCATGAGCTGCCCTATAGCTTACACCTGCAAATAAAGACTCCATTAAAGCTCGAAATTAAAGTTCTGAATGGCCTTTCCAATTACCAACTTGGATGGGAATCTTTCACCCTCGAAATTGGCTAAGGCAAGAAACTAGTCATCCACTAGCTCTCCCTCTTCACAAATGCAATTGCAAATTCTACAAATGATCAAAAGCTGGTTTCATTCTTTGTTATTGACATTTATAAAGTTCTAATGTTCTCCATGGGTCGAATTCCTTCCAAGAGACTCATGCCAACTCAAGTTGGGAAGAGATTCCAAAGAATGCCACTTGTACAACAATTCCTAGTTTCCCACTTCCACCAAATCACATGTGGAAGCATCTTGGCTGCCCTAACACCCTTGAGCGCCCTCTTGGAGTATATTTTTAGCCCTGACATGTCATATATGTCATATATCAGCCTTCAGGTCTGATTTGTGTCATAGGTGTCATAGCATCTTCATCATTGTTGTCATAGAGCTAGGGAATCTAGCCCAAGTGTCTCACTAACTCCAAATTGCCTCTTCCTCTTCCATGGGAGTTACTCTTCCTCTATATTTTGACCTTGGATGAGTCATGCCATGAATAATACCTTTTGGAATCCCCCAAGTATGTTACCATTCACCTTGAATTCGAATTGGTGAGAGAATGATGCCAAGTGTAGTGGGGAAATCTAGCCATATGTGGGTCCCACTTCCTCCATGTGTCTTCATGATCAAATGCCACTTTGATTTTCACTTGTATATATTTATTTAGATCCTTTATTAAATATTTATGCCACTCTAATGTTCAAACATCATTTATTATCCCCATTATTCCAAATCCCAAAGCTTCCACCCCAAACCTAGGAAACTAGTAATTTTCCTCCTTGGCAATTATTTGACCTTTAACATCAATTTTACAAACTCTAATGAATATGGCCAATGTGATTAGGCCATTGTGACCCAATTCCAAATTTGGGACATGAAATTCCAAGATACTTGTTCTTCCTCCTATGTTTCAGATTTTCAAATGGTGGATTGCTTGGAGGATTCTCACGACATGATGGATCATGAGAAACATGGAAATTTGCATGTGCTTGATGTGTTTGAAGATGGGATTGATGATATCCAAGCACTTGATGTGGTGGAAGAGGAACTTGAGTTGCCTCTTGATGATGGTTATGCACTTTTTGAAGAAGTTCATGATTTCTCTACCTTGGAAACAACCTATGAGAAAAGTTTCACACTTTTGAGGGAGGTGCATGGTCCTATCCCTATGGAACCTTCACATGATGAAAATTCTGCACTTTCTGATAATTTGGGTGAGTTGGTTCATTCTCCTACATCCTACACTTCCATATTTTGCAGCATTCATCCTAATGAAGTATGGGTGAAAGGGTTCTTTCTGATGGTGCCCCATGAGGAGTACAAAACTCCTATATCTCCGTTTGACGATGACATGATTATAGAACCTTCTTCTTTACATTTGAAGCAACATTCTTTGTTACCTTATGATGATACACATCTACATGGATGCACTTATGATGTTCACTTGAGTCACTTGAAGACTCATGATTTTCCTTGCTCCTTGTTAATTTTATTTGATGTTGGAGGAACTTCATCCAATACGTGGGAGAAGAAATATATGATTGAAGCAAATGATTATTAGCAGCAACATCCCTTGTTATTTCTTGATGATACACATATTCATGGGTTTCTTGATGATACTTCTTTGATCTGGTTGAAGTCTCCCTATTTTCTTTGCTCCTTACTTGGTTAATATTTTGGTGAAGGTTCTTCATTCACTTCTTGGATGAAAGAACACATGGCTGATTATTTTGTTGCATCTTACATTTTTTTGGAGTAGCATGGACATATTTTCTTGTTGGATGATTTCTACTCTTTTGGTGATGAGACATGAGACTTTCACGCTTGTCCTTTGAGCTTCAATGGTCTCACTCTTGATTTTTGTGTGCATTTTGGCACATGAGGAATATCTGGTTGATTGGGGGAGACTTGTTTGCATTCAACCTCACTTTGAGGATAAGTATTTCATGATGGAGTGTCTCTCTTGGTCTTGGCCCAACCTTGAAGAAGTTCATATTTTGATGCATCAAAGTTTCAATTGTGCACTGGAAATGTTGAACTTCTAGTGTGGTGGTATGATCTTTACATCCTTCCTTTCATTTTTCATAGTGATGATTTTTTATTGTTGTTACTGATGTTTGGAAAGATGCAGACGAGACAATGGGATCCTAACATTCTTTGGAATGTCAGTTTTCCACATGTGACACTGCCACTCAAATATTTAAAACTAAGGCAGTGGGATTTGGGCAATCTTTTGCCTAAAAGTTTTTGTGGTAGAGCATGCCTTTCTTTTCAAATGAAACAAAATAAATGGGATCTCGGCATTTTTTTTTCAATTCATATGGAACAGTACCTTGGTTGTTGGCTTGATGGAGGAAACTAACCTTCATTTCATTGAGTTCGTTTATGTAGAGTATTGTTTCAATTTCATTAATTTGTCTCATTGGTTTCAAATTTGGGGTATACCAAGGAGTTGGAAGTTCAAGTCACCACTTACAAAAGTGATTGTATTAGAGTGGAACAGCGGAAGCATGTCATTTACTCTCATAAATTTTCTTGTAAACATGAAATTTTTAAAATTTTGGCAAATCAATTGCAACTTCAAGAGATTGTTCAGTGCAAGTATGAAGGTTCAAATGATTTTTGAAACAAGTTGGAAGCAAAGTTTTGAAGGAAAGCATGTTCTTCAACATCCATGTTTGAAATTTCTTGAGAACAAGCAATCTTGGGTGGGGAGGACTGTCATGTCCCCAATTAAATTATTTTCATATAAATAATTAAGTTGGCCTACCGAATTCCTAAGGGTTATGTGGAAGAATTAAAATATTGGAATTTACCCCAAGGTCTATAGTTTCTCATGAAAATTCAATATTCTAAATTGATGGTGGAAAAATAGGCCAATAAATTATGGAATAAAAGTTAAATGCTCCAAAATGAAGCAGCATTAGGTCCTAGTTGGACTTGGGGGCGCATAAGTGGACATGCAGGATCCACATGAGAGAATATTCCTCCTTTAAACATGGAGCCATCCCCAAATTTGAGTTGGAAGGGAAGAGGTAACATTCATGAAGGAAGAGGAAGAGTCATAGGGATAAAAATAGGAAATGACAGATTCTATGACAACTATGACAAGAAGTATGACACTTATGATAGATTCTATCACACCTATGACACTTATGATAGATTGTATGACACCTATGACACTTATGATAGATTCTATGACACCTATGACAATGTAAGAGCTAAAAATAGACCAATAGGACACATGAGAGGAGTTACACATCTCCAAAGCATCCAAAATATTCCCCAATTCGAATTCATGGAGGTGTTGGAGACAAAAGATGATCCAAGTGTCATGTGGGGCAAATGAAGGGTCATAACCCCCACTAATTCGAATTTCATGAGTAATTAAGAGATAATTTGAGTTCTAAGGAGGTAAATGAGTCAACTAAAGTTACTAAAAGGAGGCCAAGTCGAAATAGAGCATATTTTGGTCATTTTTCATTTTCATCTTTGTAATTTGGGAGAGCTTCAAGATTGTCCTTGCACGGTGGATGCTCATCCTCCTTGCCTTAGAACCAATTTCAAGGGTGCAAGATTCCCATCCAAGTTGGTTGATGGAGATGCCATTCAGACCTCTCAATCGAGGGTCATGGATATGTTTTGATGTAGTTTCAACCCCCATATGAGTTTGAGTTCATATTCTCTCATTATTCTCTATTCTCATTCTACTATATTTCTCTCAATGTCATGTAAAAGTGTGATGGCGCACTTCTTGTTGCATCTATTTAATGGAGGATTTATATTTTTACCTTATGGATATGTTAGTTGCTAAATAGATTTGTAATAGATATATCATGAGATCCACAGCCGAAATACCAAGTCCTTCAGGTAATATTTCCAATTAAAACAAAGATTCAAGCCATTTTCCCCATAGCATTTTCATGGTTATTTTGGGATGAGATTGTACCTAGTTTATATCATATCTTTTTGATATTTTTTTTCTATATTATGAGTTGCATATGGAGTTAAATTTATGTCCCAAATAATGTATGCAGACCCCTAAATTATTACTATATTTTGTGACGTA